>JALDNG010000005.1:1997500-2340000 GCA_024349245.1 Neodontobutis hainanensis
CTATGAGAGATTAGCTCAACACTCAGGAAACAGGTGGGCTGGAGTACGTAGGTTTTTTATTCCGAAGGCGGTGAGGAGATTAGCCTAGATGTTGCTGGAGTGTAGGCTGCTGTCTCTTGAGTTTTTCTGGCGACATCTGTTGTGCCTCTGCTGCAGCCTGGAGCTTTGGATTTGAGCTAATCCACAGTGTCAGATGTCTTTGACAAGCTTTAGTGCATCTAAACAGTCTCGCTCCTGTCTGTTTTACAAGGCTACTTATTTGAGTTGAATTATGTTTTTGGAGCCTGCCAGTTACCCCACTCCGCCAGAAAATAAAATCTATAACGCTATGAATTATAAAAAGTGCAGACAGAAAAGCTTACTACCAAGTCAAAAGAAAATCCATGAGTCATGCTCCTGTGTCCATTTCTGTGAATCGTTTGTCTGCTTCTTCAAACTCTTTTGACAAAAGGAAGTAGTAGACACTAATAGAGCAATCTCTTCACAGTACCACTTCTGCTTTCGGTGGCTCCAGAAGGTCACACACACACTTTGTTCTGTTTGGAGCCCGTGTGCTTCGCAGGTGTTACATTTTTAATTGGTGCAGCCTCAATATTTTACTGGTAATAAGTCTGCTTCTCACAAAAATAGGTTTGCATGCACTCACATTTTCACTAACTAACGTATGACACTTAAGAAAACACTGTGGGTGATTTTTAATTAAAATGCCAAGTTAAAATAAAAAACAAAGTGGACACAGAACTGACAAAGTGCTTGGGTTTGACTGATTGGTAGACTGGTTTAGTCCTGTTTTCTTTAGTTTTTCTATTTCATGGTGGTTGAATGTGTAATATGTAGAATTTAAAAAAACATCATCCACAATGTATGTATGTATGTATGTATATATAAACAGAAACATAAAAGTACATTACCAGCAGCCATTTTAAGCTGTTAAATGTAGCATTTGTCAAAAAAAAACCCCTCGAGATTCACAGTATTTTCTAAAGGCTACATACTTTTCACTTTAATTAAAATGTTTCTGAAGAAATGTGTTTCCATCCAGTGTTTTTACGCGTCTCTTTCACCTCTTATCTGTCTTCCTACTATCTATCCCTTGCATCTGTGCAGTAATTTCATTTCCTCTCTTGAGTTGTATATTAAATCATGTTCTCCACACACACTCATGACAGTTTCCTTATCTCACAGCGTCGGCAGGAGACTGAAAAACTCCAAACAAATACACAGAAGTCTTTTTTTCTTACCTGCGTCCCTGTTTTTCTCCATGTTTTTGTATATACATTACATTTTTTACTCACCACAGATCAGTACATTTGACTGTGAAGATTAAGTGTTTAAAGGCAGCAGGGACTAGCCTGGCTCCGCCCTCCTACGTACTTCCGCTCAATTTCATTTCGCTTTAGTACTTAGTCTGGAATCGCTGTATATTCTTAGGTTTCCAGAAATCAATTTTTTGTAGGACCAATCAGCGAACAGAGGGAGTGACTTGTTGTTTCCGGTCGGTTTCGGCGCATGACATACGTCACGACCACACGTTAGCGATTGGCTATGGCAGATCCTGTGACTCTGGGCAGATCCAATAGTTTTAAACTTCCACAGAGTTCCCGCATACAAGGAAGTAAACGCTTGTCAATGGAGCGAGGCCAGACTCTCTGTACAAATGAAATGTACGAGAGTCTGGTAGAACCAGGCTAAGCAGGGACATGCATTTTTACCAAATCTGCTGATTATTTAAAAAAATATCTCCAGCTGAGGTTAACTGGTTGGTTTAATTTTTTAAAATCTTTGTCTGGTGTCACGTAGAAACCAAGAAGGATGAGAAGATATGTGTTTTTTTAAATGATCTCATTGGCACCTTGTACATTTGGACCAGGCTTTACCAGGCAAACAGCTCCAAATAACAGACGGCTGCATGAAATATGAATGAGTACATATTTTTTTTTTACAAAACAGAACGCAGTGGTAAATAAACATGAGAAAATAATCATGGTATGAAAGCAAAATGCACCATTAGCAATTTATTTTTACACAATCAAAATCCAAGAGTTTTATGTTTTCCATATCCTTCAAATACATAACTATTCATATTCTATGGAGACAAATGTAATTAACACTGGCTCCTAAAAGTAACAAAACCAAAACAGGAAACTGACTGTTTTAATATTGGCTAACTTTTTGTCACTGTCTGTAGTTATTTTTACATTTCCCTGTTGACAAAAACAGTTATGGAGAACAATTACTCATTGGTCCAGTTCATTCAAGAAAAACTCGCACTGACGACAAACCTAACCTACTGAGCTAACAAGCATCCAGATGGCTACTGTGGAGTCACATACAGCACACCTCAAGTTTTTTTTAGTTGTCAGGGACTGTTCCAATCATATTGTTTATTCAAATTTTAATTTAAGGATATGTTAGATGCAGTTGTTAAGAACATTTAATAGTTTTTCCTTGTAGATCCTTCATTTACACAAGATGTATTAGTGTAATGGTATTTTGCAAAAGTGAAGACGCATTTTGAATAAGAATATGCAGGTATTTTTATAATCAGCATCTTCAAATTGAACAGTATCAGGAGGATTATTGCTGTCTTCTTTTCCATCTCTATCTGTGTTCAGCAACATGCCACGGCAGCCCTCACAACAGTTAGCTCTAATGAAGGAAACAGCTGCTGTGGACAGATTCAAGGATGATTTTATGGAACATTTTCTTTCCACCTCAGCTTATAAACACCCTCAGCTAAACAAAGACAACCCTTTTGGCCCACAGTCTTTATCTGTTCCTGGAGAAGGGTGTGAGGTCTGGGTGTAGTTTGTTTGGATCCAAACGTCGCCCACACAATGAGCTGGATTTCAGAATGTGTGCTGCTCTGCCCGCTGGATTATGTTATTAAAGCAATTTTACTAAACAGTGATGGTTTTTATAAACACCTTTTGTCCATCTGCTGTCAGTGACAAGTTAATAAGAAATCATCTTTTTCTTTAAAACGATTAAGGACATCAATTACAAAAATTCACACAAAGCAGAAATGTGTCACATTTTCTTTACATTTGATACTACAGTGTTTACAGTTGGTGCTTGCCCTTTCATTTAAAGGAGCCTAGTGGAAGGTTATGGACCGAGGACTTTCCGTATTGGTTATGTGGCATGTTTTGCTAACACTGCAAGAAAGGTAATTTAATTAAACTGTAAAATTGGTGGTGTAGCCCTCTCACACTTTACACAATTCAATTTTTACTCATCATCATCAACTTTCTCCCTCTTTCTCCATTTTTTATTTTATTTTTTTCACAATCTCATTTTCTCTTTGTCCAGCAGGGTATATATATATATATTTGAGTTAAAGTGCTCCCTAAACTGAGCTTCCTTGTTGTTCTCTTCAGTGTTGTATCGATAACTACGAGGAGATGGTGAAGATCCTGCTGGAGCGAGGAGCCTGCGTAAACGCTCAGGACAATGAGCTGTGGACACCGTTGCACGCTGCTGCCACCTGTGGCCACGCCGGCCTCGTCAAGATACTCATCGCACAGTAAGACACTCCCGAAGCCCGACGCACATTTATGGTGTATTTTTTTGATGTAACATTAAACATAAGCAAAATACTACATACAATAAGCAAACAAAACTAGTCATTGTTTTTTTTGAAGGTGTTCATATATGGCACCTGAAAATGAAGTTTTTTTTTTTTCCTGTTTTAAAGGTTTCTCAAGAGCTGAAGAAAAAAAGTATAAAAAAAAAAAAAAAAGGCTACATTACATCTCATAATTTAGCTGTTGTTTTGAGACCAATATATTTAAAATAAATCAAATGCAACCCAAAAAGGTTTTACTCCATAAACTGCAATAAAAACATCCCTGACCTCTGACAGGCTTCAACACAGCTTCCAAAATTGTCCCGTATTGTATGGTTTATTTTTTCTCCAGCTCAGGTCCACTTGCTCAGTATCTTTGACTCTTTTTCCAGTGCTGTCTACACTGAAAGGTTAAAAGGAATAAAAAAAATCCTTTGAGCCCCTTGGACAGTTCAGATCCTAATTAATGTGACACCGGATAAAACAAAACACCCCATGCATTTTGTGCTCTATGGAAGCCCGAAATGAGCCACAATGAGCAGCTCCCAGACAAAATAAACTGCACTCGTGATCTCTTGTAACACATCCACCCGATTCCTAGTCTAGAGTCTAAAATACCTGGTGGCACAGATATAGCTCACACAGATATTTAAAAATCCCAACAATGAACAGCATTAGCGCATTGTTAACAGGCTTACACTTGATTGTAAAATACAGATATGGTTTTAAAAAAAGAAATTTTTTGTGTCTTGTGTCGTTAAAAACCTGGACTGAGAATCTTGAGAGGCCTGAATAGTGCAACATTATGCTGTTCAACTACTAACTGAAAAAAGGAATAATATAACAAAAAGTAAAATAATAAAAAATAATATTTAGTTAATGATTTTAGATTAACGTTGTTTTGGTAATATTTGCCATGACTCCTTGATAAGGCCAGGTCCTGCTAGACAAAGAATACCACACACACACACACACAGTGGCGTTCAAGTCTTTCATAGAAGAATATGAACTGTCACTTCCGGTCATTGTTTGGTGGCTGATGCTTAATTACATTTCGTGTTTAATCTGAAGCACTCAAGGAACCAAAATGAGACTATGAGCTGTTTATATCAGAATGCCCGGCTGCATTAAGCACTGATTTTAAATTAAATCCCAGCCCGAGGACTTGTAATCATGTCTCAAATGATATAGACAGTATTACGAGTCCTATTTGTGTTTTAATGTAATTCATGGTTCAATAAAAGTGACCCGGGTTTTCCACAGCTAACGTTATCTCTGTTTAAAGTCTTCATTGTGAAGCACTTCCATCAATGGAAACAGGTCCCGATCACATGAGCCACTGTTTAATTAGGATTTAATTGGAAGTTTAATTTGGATTTGACTGGCTTTTCTGACGTAAGCCGTAATATCATAGATAAACAAAGAGGACTTGACTGATGCAGATAAACCCTTGTGAACACATTTCAGCGGTTTGTGTGACGTGATTTAGAGCTTTATGTGGACAGAAACATATGTGCTGCTGACAATATGCAAACACACTGCTGCCATCTGTTGACATGCAGGACACTAATCAAATCAGTTGGACTCATTAACCGCATTGAAACGACTGAATAAACACTGAATAATGCAGACCAAGTCGCTGAGGACAAACCGGACCTAATTAACATCATGAATTGTCATCAAACTTAGATTTAGTTTGGTATTTTAAGGCCTTTTGTTGTTATAAAACATCTTATTATTTATTATGGGGTATAATTGAATGTAGGATAAACTTTTGATTGAGAAGAAGAAAATGAAGAAGAAAAATAATTTATTAAGCACATTTTGTACCAAAGTAGCTCAAAGTAATGCAAAGAACAAATATGTAACTGTAAAAATGTATTACAGTTGTCGTTCATGAACAAGTGAGAAAAGCTTTGTGTCTACGTTTGAAAGAGTTGGAAGTGGGCTCCATTTTTCTGGATCATAATGAGTGACTACAGCTTCACCAGCTTTGGACTGAACACGAGGTACGACCAGGAGACCGGCTGCTAAGGAACGGAGAGCCCATGTTGCCTCGTCTGGAGTCAGAAGAGCGCTAATGTAGAGAGGAGCGTGGCCTTTAAGAGCTTTGTAGACTATTAGAAGGATTCTGAAGTCAGTTGTGACATGAACTGGAGCCAGTGCAGCGACTTTAGAGCAGGATGTCTTGGTTCGAACACAAGCAGCTGCGTTCTGTATGAGCTGCAGAATAATAAATAATTGCAGTATTCCCGTTTACCTGTGATAAAGACAAGACATCGGACAAACATTCAAAGGCTCTGATTTTAGAACTGTTTTTAAGATGTAAAAAATGCTGATCTGGTTACACTGTTAATGTGTCAAGGTTAAAATTAGATCTGAATCAAAGATGGTCCCAAGACTTCTTGCATGTTCTTAAAAAGTGAGTGAAAAGGAGCTGAGTTGATGTCAGAGGAATTAAAGCCAGGGGTTAAATAGTAACACATATAAAACTGTAGATGCTAGATGCAAACTAGATAAATTATGCATCATTAAGAGTCGCATGAACACATTTCTAAGGTGATGGCTTCACATAAACCCTATATAATAAAATGGAGCAATAAAATTAGGCCTGTAAAAAATGATTGGACATGTAATGAGAAAATGCTGTACTTTAAAATGTCCTGAAAAGGATTTCTTAAAGTGAGAACCCTTGGATAAATGTAAATACACTGTTGCTAGACATACAGTTGTGAAATATCCCGGGGAAAGTAATAAACATGTGTTTAAACTACATGTCCAATACCACACTTATCTTTCCGTGTTTTACAAGAAAGTTTATAATTGCAGATATATAGATTGTGTTCTATTACATTTTCTCCTATACTTTTGTGTTGATCCGTCCTCGTCTTATGTCTTACAGTGGTGCAGACCTACTGGCTGTCAATTCTGACGGGAACATGCCCTATGACCTGTGTGAGGACGACCCAACACTGGACATCATTGAGACGGCTATGGCCAACAGAGGTAACGTTTAAAAGAGACACTTGAGTACAAAGTGGACCACAGCTCTAGACTGAGGAACAGTTTTTTCCTTGAAATAGATCAGTCACGCATTTGTCTGCAGACAGATTGAAAACGAGATAATGCTTCACCCCGAGCTGTAATTGTACAACTGCAGAGATTGGGCTGTGTCTGCTTTCTTTTAAATCCTGTCACTTCAGTCTTGTTTTAAAGACATGGTACTATTACCAGAGCTTAAGCCACCACTGCTCTCTTGAGAAGGTGATTTACTGCAAAATGTAAAAAACCCTCTAACCCCCAATTAGGAAGCTGTCGGGATAAGTAATGGTCAGTGAATTAAACTGTAATGGTGGCAGAGCAATGAATTAGATCTTACCAAAAGTAACATTCAGTTCTAAAGAAGTCCCGAGTGCTTCTGACTGACTGAGTGGTTATCCAAATATACACGCTTTGATTATAGTGTGGAAACTATTAGTATTTTAGTGTCCTTGTCTTGGCACTAGGTGACCATTTGGTGAATCTCTTTGATCTTGCTGTTGTCTTGGGCTCAGTCTCAATCCCTTAAAGTCTTGGTCTTGTCTTCGTCTCATTACAGTCTTAGTATGGTCTTGTCTACAATGCTAGTGGAAACCGTTAGATGAATGAATGTGCCTCTCAGAGTGGAACACTCTGATATACTTGACACATAGCAATTGTTGCTCTATTATGGGTATTATATTCATTTTCAATGTAATTCTCGAGGCACATTTTGGCATTTTCTTTCTGTTTCTGGTTTATTAAGGTGTCTTTTTCCTCTACAGGTACATTTAAGTCCAACTAGACCAGAGTTTATTTGTTGAGGCCCACCTTTTCAAGGGCTCTCACTATATATTTGGGGCATAGCCTAAGGTTTGGATGGCAGAGCAAGTGCCAGAGTTTGTTTACATCAGACATTCTCAGATCTATTATTATAAGGACTGTTTGTTAAACTGTTTTAACTCTAATCAGTGTTATCAGTTTATTTTTTTTCTGCTCAATGATTTTTCTTACAGTCTATATTTTAGTATTTTGTTCACGGTATTATTCGAAACAGTATTTTCTGATACAAGGTCAAATGAGGTAAAGATTATATCTAATGTAATATCATACAGTAATACGGAATATGATTTTGCTGTCTGGTTGTGTTCTCTAATTTGAGGCACTGCAGAGTTATGGTGTCTTTTAATACAATTTAAGTCCTGTTATAGTAGCCTGGTACAGCCTGACGTGAACTCTCTGTATATTATGTAAACGGGGAGCAATCACATTCAAATGCTCCTGGAGTGTGGCCTTTCGTCACACTTCGGCGACCCAAGTACTTTTTTCAAAACAGTCAAGATGGAGCGCGGGAGATTTTGTTTGCCTCTGCTCTTCAATCAGTTTCTAATAATCAAGACAACATTAGGCGTTTAAAACCTCAACAGTAGACAGCGCTAAGAGCGTTCTTTTTTAAAAGAAGAGGGTTGTGCACGCCTTGTTAGTTTGTTTATTTCTTCGTAGATTGTCATCCTGCTAACATCATGTCTGTTGAAAAATGAATAGTCGCTTTGCCCCGCCTCGTGGAAAGCAAGCCGTCATTGAGCTTTTCCTGAATCTTTTCTAGGTTTCTGTTATACAGCACTCTCGTAATTTCTGAAACACTAGTGTGTTCTTTATAATCTGATTATTTCACCCAACACCATTTTACAATTAAAACATTGAATTGATGATTAGTGTGGCTCTAATCAATTTATCTGCTGCTTCTGTTTAATGGCGAGGACTTCCCTCTTCTCTCACATGGGGGGTCTCAGCCAGAGGGTTATGACCTCAGAAAGCACTTAGCGTCTGCTGTGGCCTCGGTGCAGACACTTCAGGGAGCTCTAACATATTCACAGCTTCTCTCACTGCCAACGGGATGCAGATGGGAGTGAGTATATTCATGCTGTGTCACCATACACAGGCGCTAAGTGCACAGTTGGTGTGACATGACCGGGTTCAAGGAAAGCACCAGCGAGTCTTTATCAGCAAATAAACAATCTTAATGTGTTTTTAACCAGGATGCAGTCAAAGGCTCTCCAACAGAGACATATTATGAAGAGTCGACTGTACCACATTCAGGTTTACCAAGCTCCAACCAGGTCATTCTGTGAGTCGATTGACAGTAATTGAAATGACCTGTGTAATTAACTAAATGACCAAATGTCCTGGTAATAATGTAGATTTTCCTGGAAGTCTTAATTATATTTCCTCTCTTGTTTGTATTGATTACATGAGTAAACTCGGGCAAACATCTCTCCTGCCGTTATTTAACCATGAATGACAAAATCCTGTCCTGAACATTTTCTAGAAAAGTGTTTCTCAAAAAAGACCCGGACTAAACCAAAACAAAGGGTTTAATGGTTTAAAGACTAATCCTGATGCTCTATACATGGAACGGATCATGATTAAATTCAAACATTGGCTGGGAGAGGTTTTTTATTGAATAAACAAAGTTAAACTAGAAATGAACAAGCAATTACATTTTACAAAATTATAAATGATCAGTTAGGAAGTCCCGAACATTCAATAATGATGCTTGATGGTATTTAAGCCTATATTTGGAACTCCTCCATTTTTCCCAAAGAAGTACCTATTGCCGTACAAGTTTTCATTCTTAAGGGCCTAGTTGAAGATTATGCTGGAAAAGCAAAGATGGTTTATTGGTGTCAAGAGCTCAAAAAACAAAACAAAAATAAAAAATCTGCATGGCTCTGACATCTGTGTATA
Organism: Neodontobutis hainanensis; assembly: GCA_024349245.1. Lineage (NCBI taxonomy): Eukaryota > Metazoa > Chordata > Actinopteri > Gobiiformes > Odontobutidae > Neodontobutis > Neodontobutis hainanensis. The sequence continues at coordinate 2,006,835 of JALDNG010000005.1, forward strand.
ATTTATAAATATTAAGCAAAGTAAAGCAAGCAAGCTGTGAATTAAGAAGTTCACCCAGGTTATAATTTCTGGGTGAACCTAGGTTATAATTTCTATATAAAGCAAAAAAGAAAGATCTATACTGGCAACATAAATGCAAAAATTATATTATAACATTGTTGTTATAATAGTCGTTGTGTCCTTGGGCAAGACACTTAACCCACCCTGCCTCCAGTGGTGTTCAAGCTGTAACACTGGTAAAGCGCTTTGAGTGGCTACTAGGTAGAAAAGCGCTGTATTAAAAAAAAAAATAAAAAAAATTTAAGTAATTTTTGGCAATTGATAATAATGAGTTTTTTGTCATTATTATTTTATAATTATTTATTTGTATAGCGCTTTTGTGCCCTTCTTTTGTTTTGTTTTTATGTTTGGTCCTGACCATGGGCAGAACATGTTAAATTCCACACAGAAAGGCCCTGTCCAGCCCGTGGTTTAAACCCTGAACCTGAGCTGACAGCCACTGTGCTTCCTCGTTTTATAAGTATTTTCACATTTTCTCTTCTTGTCAACAATCACCTTTTCTGATTACACTGGATTGAAGTAAGTCCAATGGTTTCATTGAAGTAGTACATGTTTGATTGGCTGTAAAATGAATTGTACATACAGTGATAAAGTGATAAAACAGTAGAACATAAAGGTTAAAAGAAACAGTAAACATACCTGATTGAAGTTGGTGAGTTTAGGTCTTATTTCCCTGCGGTAAACAGAGTGCTGCTCAGTCATGTGTCCCCAGATAATGAAAGGTTAGAAAAGCCCTGTTAATCTGACTGTGTAATTGTAAACAGTGATGTTAATAGTTTTAATAATGCAAATGGAGCACATGACACCATTTGTGTGGGTTGTAGCTAGATGGCAGGCAATATTGAACAACCGCAGGCGATGAAACGGAGATGAAGGAGGGGGCGCAGGGAGAAAAAAAACAGCCGAAATTAGGTTCTTACAAAGAGATCTGTGGAGCCGCTCAGTGCAGCTAGCAGTACAGTAGGTGAGGAGAATGATTATTAAGCCGATCAAAGCGAGCCTGGTGCTGTTAATTGCCCATGCAGTGTTCCCAGCACTGTTGTGTTGGATAAGACTGTCACACAAGAGACTCTCACATACACAACAGCACACAACAGCACACGAACGCACACAGAAAGAGATTAAGATGCAACATCAACTGAAGTGACTGTTCCCTGTGGAGCCCTGCTCTGTGACAAACCTGTACATCTGATTAAATATTCAAAGGTTATGTACGCAAGTAAATTAAAATCCTAAATCTAGTTACTTCCCACCTTTTATTGCACTTTAGTTTTAGTTTTTTTTTGTTACACTTTAGGGGTTAGTGTTGTTTGAGGCAAATGCCGCCGCTCTAAGTTACAGCTTTGGTTTAATAACTGCAGAACTTTTTTCTTCAAGGTGGAAGTGTCTTTGTAGAATATTTAGAAAAAGAGAGTAATGCTATTGGAATCAAAAACAAATCAGCCATTATTATAGTATTTGAATGAGCCACTGGCTGTAATCTCTAAAGATTGACAGGGGAGTGCATTCTTCTATCGTCCCACACAAAAAACAATCTTGTCCCATCTCAATCCCACAAAAAAACTGAGGGAAAGTCCCGTCCCAATCCCAGAAGAATGACCCATTCCCACCCACTCCTGTGTTGTGTTTTATAGCCAGAATCGGTCACAGTAAAAGAATACAGTGCAGATCACAGAACACTCACCTTAGTTGCAAAAAAAGCTTTCTGAAATCCAAAAGCAGAGCCCAACACTAAAGCCTGTATTACAGAGCCCTCCTCAAATAATTTCTGATTTATAAAAAAATTCATCTGGAAAGCTATGTTAATTCCATTTATGCCAAGTAAAGTCTGACTTAATCTAATTTCCTGTTTAACATGCCGTGTATCAGCTGCTGTTGAGGGGAAGCAGTGTCGTTTGTGAACTCAGATAAAGTTGTGCAGCTCTAATGCTGTGTCCTTTTCTGCCCCTGCCAGAATAAATTGGTTTCCGCTGTTGTCAAAAGACATGGCTTTTATTTTGACAGGATCACAGGAAGTGTAGAATTGCCACAAACAGTAACTTAACATTGCTAAAGCGGAACTTGTGTGTACAGTTTCTCCGCCGTTGGGCATAAACGAGATGCTTATTTAGGACATGATTTGAACGTGCAGATTTGTTTAGTACAGTGTTAATACGATTCCAGAGGATACCCATTCCTGCTTACGTTTTTTACTGTCACACTTGCGTCTAAAATACAAGTAAACATGCGCCGCCTAGAGATGGAACGATAACCGGTTTTACGGTATACCACAGCTGGTATTAAACTGCCACAACATGAATAGCGTTTACAGCGTTGCTGCCTGACAATGAGCAGGAAAGATAAGTTTTGGTCAAAAGCCTGGACCTGGGATCAGTTAAAGCGCTTTTAAAGTGTTTATAACTGATTATATTCTAGACTATAACCAGAAAATGGACCAGTCTCTTGCATCGCGAGGTCCAACTGTTGTTGACACACTGCAGTGTGTCTTTGTCCTTTGCTTTTGTATTTATAAAAAAATAATAATAATTATCAACACTGAGAATTGCTTCAGACTGTCAATGAGGCGAGGAACAGGACACTTGTAAAGACAGGACGGAGCGCAGATAGACTTAGCCTGAACAGTGCTATATTTTTGTTGGTGTTTGTTTGATGCGCTTCACTGTGAGCTAGATGGAAGTGTGCTTCAGTTCACCTTCCACTTCTGTGGTGTCTGATTAAACCCACATTTAACTGTAGCAGTAGGAATAAGTAGCCATAACCTCTCTGTTACGCCCCTCCTCAGTGTCACATGCTCCATCACGTCTTAGACACGTAGCAACAGTTGGTTGTGAGTTTAATGTTGGCCCTTAGCTTTTAATTTGAAAACACTAAAAGGAACAACACTGCTGATAAAACCTTTCAAAGCTTCAGTAAAACTATGTCTTGTGAACTATTGCACGGTGTCCACTATTTACTAAGTATTGTGAACAGAGAGATTGTTAATGAATATAAATTCAGCAGCGTTAAAAAAAAGCTTGTATATGCAATTTAAAACAAAGGAGTTAAAGTAAGTGCTGCTGCTGTTCTGCAGAAGTGAACTGAGACTCAAATAACAGCAGCTGAAGCCCTTAAAGACATTTATTTGAAATTATTTACTATAATATTTTTTTACTGTATGATTAAAAAAAAAAAAAAAAAAAACATTTATCTCAAGCTTCAATCAATACCGTTATTATCATACTGTCGGAATCTCATACCATCCCAGCCATTGCCCAGCCGCATGCTTTTTTTTTTTTTTAGTCCCCATGTCTGCCATTTTCAGGCCACGACTACTATATCACTTTAACTCCTCAAACAGCAGACATGAGGCAAGAGATAATGTGTTCAAATGACTGTGTGCTGGTTATATATTTGTGGAAAGTAGACCTTAAGTATGGTACTTGTCTAGATGTTTTTAAGGCAATACTTTATATAGTTCAGTGTGGTTGTGTGATTTATTGTGTCTTTTAAGGAATAAACCGGAGCAAACCATTGTAGATTAGTCAAACATGCAGTAAACAAGGCGGTATTACAGGGTGCTAACAGAAGCACTAAAGCAATACTTGCTGCAGGGAGTCGTGTCATTGATGTCAGCAGAGGCAACTGTCAGGGCTTTGAGTCCCGCTCGTCTTAGCCCCCTCCAGCTGTGAAACTGATTGTGAATTCAATCCGAAACAGCACCTTTGCGTCACCTTTATCAAAATCACCGGGCATCACATGTCAGCGTGAGCCGTGTTCGAGGCGGCAGAGTGACATTGGAACAGGAATGTAAAATGGCGGGTTGTAGATTTGAGGACATGGAGGTGGATATGTGGTAAGATTTCACCTTCAGCGCCGCTCGTCCTGGTTCAGGTTCTAACTCTCTGACAGCGACTGAAGATCGGAGAATAAAATATTCACAGTCAGGTGATGGCTGTCAGTGGGCAATCTTTATTTTTCTGCTACGTGCAGCCACTTTAAAAGACCTTTTTTTTTTCAAGTAAAGTAGTACCCAGTGAATCTCCTCAGCCTGAAGGAGAAGCATTGTTCGTTGTTCTTTTCTTTCTGTGTTTGTTGTTTGTTTTGTGTTTAGCTAAAAAACATGTCATAACACATTGTATTAAGTTTGTTTATGTAATAACTGCTGGTTTGACATAGTATCACCTGCAGGGGGAGTAAAGAGCAGTGAATACAGAAAGTCCAAACAAAGCATTGGTTTGTTTTTAAAAGAAAAAAAGAAAAAGAAAAAGAAAAGTAAAAAGAGTCTGCATAAACCTTTAAATAAAAAAGTAATTGGACCATTTTCCTTCAAACACAGACAGTAGCTCGTGCTGAGACAAACAAAACAGATGGTGAAGTCAGTGAACAGTAACAAGGCTGTAATCCTTGTTATCCGCTAACAGCTAATGAATGTATTTTGCAGCAACTGGATGCAATTCCTCACTATTACAAGAATATGATTTGATATTTCTTATAAAGTTTTAAAAGTATAAAAAATACTGCACACATACTGTCCCTGAAAGAAAATGTTAGTTTGTAAGTGCATTAGTCTGTTTAGTTGCACTTGACCTTCTCTTTGTTGTTGAATAAATGTGACAAATCAAAGCTGAACAGATGACGGGATACTAAGGTCAACGTCCCACACAACAATGACGTGCTCAAGCAAGTCTGCTTCCTGTCAAGCCACAATAATGTTCTATTTATATAATTAGTTTTTTTACACAAGAGTAGATGCAATTAACCCTTACAGTGGCATTAGTATAAGTTATGTTTAATGACTCTTAGAGCTCTAGTATCTTTTGTAACCTCTAGTATAAAAGATCATGCAGTACTGCTTGTCCCTGTTTTTTCTTTTATATCTAGATCAAGACACGCTGGTCAATCCAAAACCATATTATGTTTTACCTTGAAAGACCACGAAGATCTGGCTTTTAAAATAATCACATTTACCGTGTTAGACATAAGTTTTATATGTGACGTATGTTTTTTCGACAGGCATCACGCAAGAGATGATCAATGAGACGCGAGCCTCGACCGAGAGGAAGATGCTGGAAGATATTCAGGAGCTACTGAGGCAGGGTGAGCAGGTCAACCAGCAGGACTGTCTGGGAGCCACACTGGTGAGTTTTAACAACTTCTATAGAGCTGGGACAATCAATCACAATCTATCACAAATGACAAAAAGAAATAAGGACGAGGCAAACTGTCTTCACTGCTCTTCATCGCCTGTAGTTGTTTTTCTTTAGGCAGCAGGAGGTGTAACTCATTTTCCAGCATTTTTGTAAAGTTAAAGCCATTTCAGTGAGTAATTGGATGTCAGGAGTTGATAAATGCACAAACAGGAAGAGGGATTGTACAGAATCTGACCTGCATTTGGTGGGTGTGACACGCTGATGAAAAACAAGCCGACAGGAAGAGAAAATATGGCACTTGTGTAATGATAATGGTATTTCAGATAAACATGAAGAAATGACAAATCTGTGTAGCTAAAAGCACATTCATCTGACAGAGTTTCATACTACAGCACAAGACTTTTACTAATGGGCAAAGTTAATTATCCCAGAAGCTAAATTATGTAGAAACATTAGGAAAGAAGCAAGCCTTTGAGAAATACGGTCTACACTGTTTCATCAAAAGCTCTCGATGTTTAGTTTCCAGTTATGTATTTCCACTGGCTAAGCTGTTCATTTCAGAATAATGTAGAAATAAAAGAGCAGGTCTTGATTCAACACTGGGTAACTCCAAAATCATTATTGTATTTGTGCTTTTTAATGAAAAATAGTTCAGCAAAAAAATAAATTAAACAATATGAAACAAAAATAGTAAAAAAAAAAAAAAAAATCTGTAAAAAGTACAAACCTGTGAATTTGGAAAACATCGTCACAACTTTAGGACACTGTGGGTTAGTGCTGAGGGTAAATAATGTGTTTATGCATAGAACAATATTTACTAAACACAATGCTCTATTTTGTGGAGCTAATCCGGCATTCAGAGACTTTTTGTGATCTTAATGGCAGCTCAACAGAAGTGCTCTGCCGTTTGGAAAGTAAGTTTAATGTTTAATAGTACCATAAAGCTATAATAAATACTGTATCATTAAACAGGACAGCACATCATAAAAAGGTCTGAAGTGAATGTAGACACTGACGACTGAAGACCAGACCAGTGGGCCGCTCAAAGTACTTTCTTAGCAATTAAAAAAAAAAGGAGATTAATAAATGTGCAAAGAAATGTAATTATTGCTCATTCAAAAGCCAAACACTTTTACACAAAAGTGATTCAAGAGCTTTTAATTACAGTTCTTAATGACTGAAACCTGAAGAGCAAGTGATAATAAAAGTAGTACAATATTGAGGCGCATCCGTCTCCTCTCAATAAATTATATATATATCTCAATATAATTTTCAACAATATTAAAAGAGAAATAACAAATATAATAAAAACATACATAACAAATGAACTGCATTATACACAACATGATCAGTGAATACAATAAAGTAAGTTATTTATATAGCACCTTTCACAGATATAAACCACAAAGTGCTTTACAAAGTGCAATAAAAGAACAATAAAACTTTGAGAATAAAAAATTAAAACCACAAAATATTAAAACATAAAAAGCCCAACCAACTAAAAGCTTGTTTAAAACACATAAACACTCATCCAATATCTCAGTAGTACAGAAATAATGCATTTAGTAAAAATACTGTAGATGTTGATTCAATCTGGTATATAACTTTGTATAGGATTTAAGAAGTATAAGAATGGCTGATTAGGCAATGTAAATGGCTAAAATGTAGTCTAATACTTGACTATGATGGGTTTCTAAAACATGGTGCTGTGAACTCACTTCTAACAGTACTTTATGGTATCACGTAAACGTCAGTAAAAATAAGTTTAATGTCGTAATAATTTTAACAATAATGGATTACATAGATTATTCATTCACTCCACAGTCGCACACTGGTGGTGGTAAACTACTTTTTGTATAGCTTCAGCTGCCCTGGGGCACACCAACAGACGTGGCAGTCCACCAAACATACTCACAAGTACCCAAGTATGTTTCAGGAGTTCCACTCAAAGTTAACTGTATTAGCATTAACATAATTCGTGTTGAGTATGAGTATATGAGTTAAAGACTGAAGCACATCCACATGCTCTCAGTGTAAGTTTACTACTGTTTATTACTATATTGCAGCAGAGCATTAAAAATAGATCACAAAAAGCATAATCACGGCTGGTCTAGTAACGACTCTTTGTTATTTATGAGGGATTGTGAAGCTGCTCCAGGGAAACACAGGATGAAAATAGCCATGGGACATTACATGATAAATCGGCCAAAATAACCCCGTCAAGCCTTAAGTCTTAGCACAGATTGTCTGATTGAGCCGTTTGTTCTTCTGCTCTAAGCATCCTTTTAATCTTCAGTGGGGCATGATGAAGCAAACTAGAGCATGTCTGATTAAAATCACAATGAAAGAAGGTAAAGATGTGGAAATGGTATGACGTTATGTAAGGTTAGGCTTTTGTTTTGTAGAAAAGCATTGTACCATTTTGTTTTGGGGAAGAAAATTGCCCGTGTAGCTGTAAAGGCAGGAAATTATACTTACCTTCAAATAAGGTGAAAACTATTTTAAAAAGTTAAAAGTTTTAGAAAATAAAACAGTAATTTCACACACGGGGGGCGGCAGTAGCTCAGTGGGTAGAGCAGTCGTCTTTCAACCCGAAGGTAGTTGGTTCGATTCCCACTCTCCCCACAGTTCATACTGTCGTTGTGTCCTTGGGCAAGACACTTAACCCACCTTGCCTCCAGTGACTGTAACACTGGTAATTACTGTAGAACAATGTAAGTCGCTTTGGATAAAAGCGTCTGCCAAATGAATAAATGTAAATAAATGTAAATGTAGAACAATATAAAATGCTTGAAAAACCAGACACACCTGCTTCTAAAAGGACCTTGACCTTTCAGATAAGCTCACTGATGACTAAATCTGTTGAAATAGTTGAAATAGTAGCTGTGTCCCATGCGTTGTAAAAGTAAAAGTAAACAGAGCATCAAAAACGGGATAACTAAATTCCTCTGTTGCATTGGTCCCATTGAACCTCTGCACAAACTAAAAGAAGTAGAGCCAAACAGCTAAACCTCCCAAGACCAACTTTTGCCAATAGCCTCAAGGATGCTCTTCATATGCATCACCAGGAACAAGTATCCACTCGAGCACAGCAGGTTGTGAACGGTTATGGAGACAATCAGCACAGAGACTGAATATGCACCTCCAACAAGCATTTCAAATAATATGTAATACAATTTTAAGGTTATGATGAAAGGATCTGGACATAGTTCTGAACACTCAGAGACAGCCTCCCTTTGAACTTTCATAATGTTTTTTTGTTTTTGCTCTCTCCTGGATACAAACATTTTTTTAAGTCTAGGTTTTAGACTTAGAATTTCACACACATCATTGTAAGTGATTGCTAAGTATCCCTTTTATAAGCCCCTCCTCTGTCTGCTCCAATGATCAGTGGAACTGTACATCCTGTACAAATATAGTTGTAGTTGAATAAACTTTTGATTTCACAAAAAAAAAGCCCATGTACAACTTCACCAAGCTGTTTACAGGCAGAACATCACGATACAATTGGCAGACTTTGAAATTTTAGGAACTTGTAGCCCGTTTATACGACCAAAAAGCGGTCTAACTTGCTTTTGAACTCACTAAGGCTAAGTGACCTTTAAATGTATAAAACACATTTCATTGCAAGTTATAGAAAGTGACAAATTAAATGAAACTCAGCTCTGTATGGGACTCGCTCTGTGCCTTTATGTGCCTTGGCATTTGAGTCTCCAAATCTCTGAACTGTAGCTTAATAAAAGCATTCTTCCAAACAATATTCCCTCGGCTGGTAATGCAGAGTGCACGTCGGTCCAACATCTCCAGTAGGCGTTCGGTTCATTTGAGGACTTTTTACATCATTCTCACACTCATCAAACCATTAAATGAACCCATAGGGCAACATTTTTCATTCTAAGCAGCCTACATTTTTATTTATATATATTTACATAGAGCCTTTTTTACATTTGGTGAGTTAAGTCAATTTAAATGTAATTGGATTTGGAGGCGTGCTTTATCAGTTTAATGCTGTGTGCAGTGAACCTTGAGAGCCTAGAAAGGTGCAGACTTCTCCAAAGCAAGTGCAGTGGCTGTAATTATTCCACTGTAGTTGCAGGTGTAGTGCAGTACATAGTCAGCACTTTGGTTTTAGTCCCTACTTAGCACTCAGCATTTTAAGAACAAGACATGTGCCCTTATAACGCATTGATCGTCCTTTGGTCCTGCAGCTCCACATTGCAGCAGCGAATGGCTACGTGCAGGCTGCAGAGCTGCTCTTGGAGGGGGGAGCCCGCATGGACCTGAGGGACTCGGACGGATGGCAGGCTCTTCATGCTGCGGCGTGCTGGGGTCAGGTGAGGTAGCCCTTCAGACGGGGGACAGGAAGCTGATAAGTGGTGAGAAATAAATGTTTGTGAAAGCATTAATGTGATTTGTTTGTGTTGATTGTTTTCCAGATGCATGTGGCAGAGCTGTTAGTCTCTCACGGAGCCAGCCTCAATGCCAAGACATTCCTGGAGGAGACTCCGATCGGTAACGCCACAGCAATATCAATTAATCTAGTGACAGTCACAAGCATCAGTGTCTCATTTCAGCCTTCATTTAGTTCTGGGCTTTTGTTTAGTTTGATCATCACCAGGGACATGCAAAGTTTTATTTCTGCCTCACACTACATTTTCAGGACAGCTGCTGCTATCTAAGGAAATCATTCTTTGAGAAATGTACATTTGTTGTGTTGTGTTTTTGTAGTGCCTAGCCTGGTCAGCCATTCTAATTCTGCCTGTGGATGCAAACAAATAAAGAAAACAAAGCCCATGATGTAGGCAGAGCAACAGCCAAACTAGTTCTAACAAACGTCCTTCATAAGTTCTTCCTGTATGAGTCAATGCATAAAGCCTGCCCCATTTTAGATAAAAGGCTACCATTGGGTCGACAGGATTTTTACCAATTGGATATGGTTGGGAAGGAAAAGGGGCTCCAAACCCATTTCACAGAATTGTCCAGACATAATATACTGACAGGTTTCAGTAGATTTCCTTTTTGGGTACATACTGGAAACCCCCCAAATTTTTTTACCCCAGACTTCCAGAGTCTTAATGTTCTGCAAACACGTATAGGCAGACTGTATATTGTCATGGAAAATTTTGAATTATATTTTGGTTCCTTACATATTTCAGAATTTGGAGGCCATTTAGATCATCTTAAAGAGCTGTTATAAATGTTGAGTTTGAGTTTAGCCTAAAAGTGTTTTAACCAAAAACCGAGTGGAATAGTAAAGAAAAAATAATGACTGCCTGTAATAAATTAATGATTATGGCTGGCGGCTCTTCTAAACCCTGAAAAAAAAACAACTAAGTCCTGGCAAAGAGTGTGAACCTTTTGAAAAGAAATGACAGTATGTTGTCCTTTTATCTTTCCTAAGATCTATGTGAAGATGAGGAGTTCAGAAACATCTTGTTGGACCTTAAACACAAGCATGACATAATCATGAAGTCACAGCTCAAGCACAAGACCTCTCTCTGCAGGCGGACGTCCAGCGCAGGCAGCCGCGGGTAAGTGCTGACATCTGCTGGTGGCTCTGCTGCTACTACATATTCTAAACTACATTAATTATATTCACATAATGTGTAGGACCAAAAAGAGATTACAATTGTAAATGCTATAATATGTTAAGCAAAATAAAAACAAATCTGGTCATCAACATAAATCAAATGAACACTATTATTCAAAATAGACACCAAAAGACATTTGATCCCGGGTCTAAAAGCAACATGAAGAAGCCCACAAGGTAGAAACTGTCAAGTAATTTTTTATCAATATTGTTATGCCATGGATAAACAAAGCATGAATTGTCTTCTAATACTGGGTTTGTTGTTGACAGCTAACAGCTGATATTTGGTGACAACGAGGAGACCAAATGACAGCAAACTACTAATTAAACCAAAAGGTTTTTAGTCTGAACAGTGGTGCTGTTGTACAACGCTGTCAACCAACAGGCTTTATTGTGTATTGTTTTTAGTTCTGAACGATGAAGGTTTAAAGCAGCGTTGCATAATAGAAAAAAACATTTTTCTACTTTCTGTGTTATGAATACACTTATTTTTTGACTAACTAGACTCTTGTCTTGTGTCCACAGTAAAGTGGTGAGGAGGGCCAGCCTGTCCGACAGACACAACTTATGTCGGAAAGAGTACGAGACAGAGGCCATCGTGTGGAGGGGCGGCAGGGAGGGGGAGTACAACAAAGAGAAGGAGTGTGACCAGGAGAACAAACACGTACTGAATGTAAGTCTTTGGACCAATACATGTAATGAACAGTGGAAAAAAGTTTTTTTTTTTTTTTTTAAGGTTGATTTGAATTTCCTGCACATAACCACTTCCTTTACCTCTCACCTGTTGTTCACGCAGTCACAGTGGAAAAAACCTACAGTGGAAACACTTTTCAGAAGTAGTTTTATTAGTGGGCTACTTTTTTATTTTTTGTATTATTACAGTAGTAATTAAATAAGCAAGCAACTTTATCATATTACCTTTATTTCATTATGAAATTAATAAAGGAACAGCAAATAAAATACTGTCTGTATAAAACACATTTTATACTTCTGCTAGTATAATATTAAAAAATAAGGTATATTTTTGCTTTGTTCACACATTTATAGACTTACTAATTAAGTAGCTTCTTTGGAGTAGGAGATAAAATTATCAGTACTAATAAATACAAAGAAGAGAAGCCTTATAATCCCAGTAATCCTTCTGAATATTTTACAGGTTAAACCAATCATAGAGCTGCCCGACCGACCTAAGCTGCCAGCAATACTCAAAGATGGCAGCAGTAAACAGAACGGCCTCATCTCCACGGCAACGTCTATGCCACCACAATCGCCCTCCAACGGCAGAACTCCCCCGTCCGATCAGAGCGCCCTCCTGTCCACGCCCACTCAAGAGGACCCCTGGCCTCGAGAGCGACCCCAGACTCTGTCCGAGCTGAAAAAACAGAGGGCAGCGGCTAAATTGTTAAACCACCCCTTGTTCAATGGTTACCTAGGCAATGGCTCCACAGACTCGTTTTCCGATGCCAAAATCAACTCAGACGACCCGCGCATGCCGCTGGTCTCCTCCAATGGCAGTGCGGTTTATTACACCCCGGCCAGCGGTGACCCGCCTCTCTTGAAACTGAAGCAGCCAATAGAAGAAGAGCAGCCTAAGCCACGGACCTGCTGCTGCGTGTCGTAGCCCCCTGGTCATGTGATCACTGAATTAACAAACAGTGTTTTTAGAGAAATCAAGAAAAGACGGTGTTTCTCCTGCACTTCTTCCACTAAAGATGAATACACTGCTTGCTACTAAAGATAGAAACTTTTTCCAAGTGAAAATGTGACTAAAAATGTCTAGTAATCCAGGCAGAGTTCAAGCAAAAGCAAACAGAGGAAAAAGGACTGAGCAGTGCCTCTTTGCATCACATTTCGGATTCAAATCCCTTTCAAAACAGTCTGAGATGCCAAATGGATACAAAGAAAAGCTACCTGTAGCTGCTGGTCTTATGCATCTTAAAGAATAAAACTGTGAACAGTATTTTTTAAGCTTTTCATCTACAAAAGACAGAAAATAAATTTGATTCGGGAAAGTAACTGGGATCATCAAGGTACTGCATTTTTTGGTGTAGGACGAAGATAGAAAGAGCTTTATCTCTACAATTTAAAGATCATTATGTAATAAAAAGAATTCAGCACAAAACCTTATCACTTTTAGAACACACAGTTGTCTTACTGTTTGTTAATGTCACAGTTCAATGGACAGGATGGTTTTGGCAGTTGAAATGTTTAGTGTTGCACAGCACGAGTAGCAAAGGGTAGCTGAATGAAATATGTGAAATTAAAGGTCCCCTTTTATGCTTTTTCTGAAGTGAGAGATATACAAATTTAGTCTGAAGTGGGTCTACGACGTTGCAAAGCTCAAAGCTGTTGGAGCGTTTGGAATTACTGCAGCTGCTACTAGCCTCCTGCTTATGCTAGGACTCGAGCTAATATTCGGTCTAGTGCCACGCAGAAAATCCTGCACATACCAGAGAGCAAAGTCTGAAGCTTCTTGCTCTGAAGCCACCCACCTTCCAATCATGTTTTTCATCATTCTCAGGTTACTCTTGCTCATTACATATTTTAAATAATTTTCAAAATATGTTATATGAAATTGTTATTTACTTATTTAATACTTGTACATAATTGTGAATTGTTTTTACCCACTTCTGGTCTGGAAAACAGCATAATAGGTGACCTTTAAAGTATCTTTGATGGTGACATGCCTCAAACGTAAAGGGAAGGAATGGTTTAAACAGTGTTAAATATTCAGAAAAATGTACTTCTCCAGAGAAACCTATAAGAGAAGTCATGTATTATCCTCCAGCGGGCCCGGGAAGCTGTCCAGTTTGCACCACTGTCCTCCCATCAAACCTAAACTGACCACTCTGTTAACCCTCTGCTATAGCTCATTTAAATAAGTATTATTGAGAATTAGCTGTACATTTTTTTTATTTATGAATTAATTTTTATGTGTAAAAAGCATATTCGTAAAGCTGACTGTATTTATTATCTGGATGGTGTGTAGAAGAGAGTGAGTGGTTTTGAAATGACCAACAAAGCACCTTCTAATATGAAAAATCCACTGATCGAGCGAAGGGTCTTACTGTTATATATATGTACATGCTAATGAAAACACACAGAGCCATCTTTACACAGAAGGAGTCCTGTGTGTCACTACAAATAACAGAGTTATTTGTGTAATTGTCCTTTTTATTTGGTGGCCATTGTGTGGCTTTGGTTCACAGTATGTCATGAATATAAACTGTAAGTATTTAATTACTTTAAGTTACATACACGTGACCTCTATGCTTTTTGGTTTCCTAATATGTATGTAGCAAGCCTTTTATGTCATATCAGCTGTTCTTGTCACACAATTTAACAAGGCACCTGCCCAAAATGAAGAACTGAAATTGTTTGTTGACTCCTGTATTATCTCATTAAGTGCCAAAGAATCTTTCATAAATTAACTATAGACATCAGAAAACCTTTAAAAAATATTGTGTAGTGTTACATACTTGTACAGTGCAGTTGTAAATGTAGCCCTCTATCTGTCCACATTAACGTCATCCACTTGCCTCTGTTGTTTGTTGTAATGTTACTTGGAAATGAACAGAACTGAAATAGTCGCCAACAGGGTTGGCTACAGTAATTGGACGTCCACAGGTTTGTTTTGTCCCTTTTATTCAAGTGTTTAATGAGAATTTAACCAATTTTGGCTATTTTCTGCAAAAGTCAACATTTAATATGTCATAAGAAGCAACTATCAATCAGATTTTTTCATAAATGTGGTTCATCTGTAGTTCACTGGCTTAAAGGTGCATCATGTAAAATCTTGCAGTATAGGCCTACAATTAAATCAGCTTAAAAACAATGGTCAGAACTGTTTTCAGTTATGTATAGTAAAGATTACGGCAGTGGTATGTGTAAAGATTACGCTCTTTACAATTGCATATCTTTTTTGTTGTTCCTACAGCTGCCCAGAGAGGACAAACTAAGTACTGTTTTAGGGAGAATCAGACTCCCCTTTTTTCTCTGGGCACAATCAAGCATGAAGGATTTAAACTGAATTGATCTGATTTCTAATTTCATAAAGAAATAATCTGACCTGTTTTTAATATATAAATGTACAAACAATAGAAAGCCTCTGTGAAAGTGCTATTCTCAATGTCACCACCAGATGGACTACACACCACACCTTTAACTCCTGCTCATTAATCCTGGCTGCCACATTAAATTCTATTTAAAAGTGTATTTTTACAGACATGGACAGCCAATTTCTTAGGAGTAACCTGTGTCACGTTGAATAGTTCAAGGCTTGTGTTTGACTCAAAGCCTTAAGATTATAAAGAAAGAAAAACTACTGAAATTTTGTAATTACTAGAATATATTGATGGTTGCATTAACACATTTGGAATAAATTGTATATTTTGAGAATTGAATGTGGTTTCTGTTCATTATTTCACACATCATAACTTTTTCTACAGTATTAAGACATGTTTCCACTGGAGTTGTGTGGCAGGGGCTGGTTTCCAGTGTGGTATGGTGACTAAAACTGAGCTGCGTGTTATGTCTGTTGATTGGACAAGAATCCTTACTTGAGCAAAAATGAGACTTAAAAGAAAAAAACAGAAAACCACAATGTTTTCTAAATGAATAATTTCTTGTTATCCAAAATGGTTGTATATTTAGAAGAAAGCCACCTAAATATAGGCTACTTGAAAACAAAAGCAGGTAATTTTAGTATTAAATAGAGTCACTAAGTCCCTAAAAAGACTGTTCAGCTACCAGAATTTAAGATTGAACAAGCTATGAATAAGAAACCAGAAGCACTCCTCTGCTACTACACTATGCCTATATTTCATTTTGTATTGACTCTGCTGCTTCTCTGGTTGATGCTGCACTTTTATTGTGCAGCTGTCAGGGTCTTGACCCAGTTCGACTGCTCTCTTCTATGACTTTCTGGTATTTCTTCCCCTTTCTTCCTGAACTTCCTCTCGTTCACTGATTCTAAGGTCGGCAGGTCACCGTTTCTGCTGGCTGCATATAGAAGCCGTAGCTGCACATTTGTCTTTGAAAGTTAAGTAGGAATGATAATTAGGAGAGACATGGTTGTGGTTACGCAACTTTCATGTTTTTCATAGTTTAGCTTTTGCTTTTGTAGACCTAAGAAGAATGTTTCATGGCTTTATCTGCATTTACATTAGGCTAAACAGAGCTGCAACTAGCAGGACAAAAAGGCAATAATTTGTCAAATAGTTCAATAATTTGTCTTGAGTAAATGTTACAAGACCCCATCGTTCACATAAAAAGTCCCCTTTAAGACATTAGGACTGAGCAGTGGACAATAGCTGTACAAACACATGAACCGCACTGCCCTGACCTGCTGTGTGTAGGCTTTCTTTGCTTTGTGCCTAAGCCATATAGACTCTATCCAGCTGGCTTTAGTCCCAGAGCTCTTCAGTAAAGGCTGAACCGGACACCATGAAAGAGCATACAGACGCTGACTACTCTGCCCGAAAATGCAGCAACGTTGAAAGGCACTGAGAAGCTGACTTGTGCCAGGACTTTCAGACCACAAAGAAAGGATGGACATATTGATTAAACCTGAAGGAGGCTGTGGTGTTTACTTTGGTCTGAATTTAGGATGAAATAGCCTGAGTTTAAGGCTGTTTTTTCAACCAGTAACACAAAAGAAAAGTTTTAATCTTCTGACACATTCATTTTTTTATTCACTAATCAAAAAAAAACTTCTTAGAAATACATGTGTTTTACACAGGTTTCGGTCTCATATTGACTTTTAAAAATGTTTTATCGGAAACATGCTTCAACCTTCTTGACGCACTTATTTACCATTTACTTTACTTTTATTATCCATTCATCTATCCATTTTCTACCACTTTTCCGGGGCCAGGTCACTGGGGCAGCAGTCTAATCAGACTTCCCTTTCCCCAGACTCTTTCTCCAGCTCTTCCGGGGGAATACCTGAGGGTATCCAATGCCAGCCGAGAAACATAGTCATTACAGCCTGTCCTAGGTCTTTCCCTGGGTCTCCTCCCGGAGGGACATGCCCAGAACACCTCCCTGCAGAAGTTCACTTATGCTCATTCCTTCCCTCACTCGAGAACAAGACCCCAAGATACTTTTATTATCTTCATTGTAAAATATATCCTAACAATGCTATAGTGAAAGGAAGAAAATCCACATAGCATTTAGGTAAGAACTTGTTTGTCTGTATCTGAGGAGGTCAAATGAGGCTCTGATACTGGACAGTATTGAGTACTGGTATCGGTATCCAAGCAACTAGTACTCTATACTAAAAAGAATTTTTATCAGGAATTTCTTTGAACTAAATATAATAAATAAACATCGAACCAAAGCAGACGTTTTCTTGTTATTTCTCACTAAAGTATGAGCCCCAAAGTAAATTATGATCTGCCAACAAAAAGACAGATCAATCTTTGAAAAAAAATAAAATTGTCACTGCTTTTCTTGCCGCTTTTTTTGGAGTACGACCATTAGTAAGCATTTATGTAATTAATCAGTAATAATGTTGACTTGCATTAACAACGAGTCAACATTGTCACGCTTTTTCAAGAGTTTCAGAGAAAGTAAATGGAAGAAGTTGGGTTTTATTTGATATATATATATACTGTATGTATATGTATATAGAATAAGAGATACAGACAGACAGACAGCACTTTGATGACAAATGGGCTAATGGAACAAGCTCAAGACAAAGATGGACGAGATGCGATAACAAAGGCTCTGTTGGAATGCTACTACTCCAGTAACCCTAGTCAGAGGGGTTACATGAAGAGGATGTGAATAATTACTTCAAAAAACCCACAATTCAGGCTTACATCAAAGCAACTAGTAGCTCAGTGTTCCAACATCTACAAGCGGCAACTGCTATCACAACTTGAGATTGATGAGATACATATGAATATTATGAATTCAATGTTTGGAATGAATTATTTTCTATTTTGCAGTTTGTGAGTCACTGGCCTATTTGACATTCATTGTAATTAGATTAGATCAGACTTAATTGATCCCACAATGGGGAAACTCTTATGTGACAGCAGGTCACTTATAGTACAAAAATAGATTTGCAGTAAAATTATATACAGACTATAGTACTATTTTTAATATAGAATAAAATAAAAATATAAAGAACGTTAAATTAACAATACAAAAAAATCCTCATTTACAGTGAGATTACAGGGCAAACATGTGACTCAGCTACATGGGACTTGTATACAGTCTAATGGCCGTAGGCAAGAATAACCTGCGGTAGCACTCCTTCCTGCACTGGAGGTGTCTCAGTCTGCCACTGAAGGAGCTGCTCAGGGCTTCCAAAGTCTGCTGCATAGGGTGAGAGGTACTGTCCCTTCCTGTACAGGTCCGTGCTACCTGTCCCCAGCACAGTTAGTGGAGCCTACCACAGTCATATTCATAAAAAGTCTTTAGCAGAGGCCCGCACACTCCAAAGAACCTCAGTCTCCTCAGACGTTGGAGGAGACTCTGGCCTTTCTTGTTCAAGGCGTTGGTGATGGGACCAGTCCAGTTCTGTTCAGGTGAACATCCAGGTACTTATAAATTGTGGACTGCTGGGTAGATTATAATTTCATCTGTATCAGGATGAAAGATTTGAGAAAGAAGGCAATATAGTGCACTGCAGACAAAGAAGGTTTTCTCTCAGTAAAACACATTTTTGATAGTGCAGCACAGGGCGAATCAGAACTGAAAAATGTTATAGGCTCCCAGCCAGCATTTTTACATGGGCCCCATTTAGGACCAAATATGGGTCCCAAGTGGGTTTGCCCACAGTTTCCACGTTGGCCCCACCTGTGTTAGCTCATGTGGATTTAGACTGGGTTCAAAAATAAACCAGAAGTATGCCAAGTGTTTTTTTACATTTAATTGTTGATCAGAAACCATGAGGTGAGGAGAAGAAATTTAATTTACAATTTATTTTGTTACCAGACTGTAGATTCTCCTGAGGCAACATTCAAGACATTTACATTTCAGTTTAAAGCTCCACAAATTTCAGATTCATGAGACACTTTTGTTAAAAGTTATGTCAATTGTCTCTATAAACAATTTTTTTTTAATGTTTAACTTTGCCCATTGACATTATAGGTTTAACATCTAAGAAAAAAAATGATCAGATGATATTGGCGTCATGTGTTCCTTTGAGTCAGGGTCAGACCATGACTGTGGACAGAGACTGTACTTAAAGACACATAACAGGCTTTTAAATGTGTTATTGTTCACAATATACAGAACAAATCTTTAAGGTCATAAAGTAATTAACTCCGGAGCAGAGTTGGAAAAGGAATTTGAAGTCCCTTTGTGTTGTCACTGAAATTGTGGGTTTTATTTGCCAGTTTCTGTTCATGTGTTTTCACAGCTACCCTTCAACTTTCAGTCAGTCACACTTCAGTCAGACACAACACCACATGCTGTCTGTGTCATGTGGACTGAGACTTAACACAACACCTTTTAGGCTACTATAGCAGTCTGAAAGTGTCTGAAAGTGTCTGAAAGTGTCTGAAAGTGCAGTAAGGAGCACTCTTTGCCTCTTTATACCTCTGCAGTGCAATGTGTGTGGACGGCAGTAGCTCAGTGGGTCGAGCAGTCGTTCTTCAACCGGAAGGTTGAAGAACGGTGGTTCGATTCTCACTCTCCCCACAGTTCAGACTGTTGTTGTGTCCTTGGGCAAGACCCTTAACCCAACTTGCCTCCAGTGGCTGTAACACTGGTAATTACTGTAGAACAATGTAAGTCGCTTTGGATAAAATCGTCAGCTAAATTAATAAATGTAAATGTGTGTGAATAAAGCACAGGCTGCATTATAATCTCTACACAATGGAGCCTACAGTATATTTATGTGAAATAAAAAATATCCAATTCAGTATCAAATTAATAGTCTATATATTGACCAGGCTCTAATAACAACATAAACAAAACAATTCTGTATGTTACCACCAGGTGGTAGTATAGGATAAGTCTGATGTGTTTGGCAGATAGACGCTATATTTTGTCCTTAGGTCTAAGTTGAATATATTAATTATTGGTTTTATTATTATTATTATTATAATAAATAATTCTTAATAATTGTTTATTTGAAAAAAAAAAACTTTACCCAAAATAATACTAAAATATAACAAATCCATTTTAACATGTACACACACAAACAACTGTAAAAAGAACATTTAAGCGTAAGCGATTTAAAGATTGATTGACAAATGTGTTTTCCTTAAAGCTGATGAGAAAGGAGCACAATGCAACAGTACAAATAACAAAGTAGGCTTAAAAAGCTACGACATAATAAATTAGCTAATTAGGTTACCCCACCACTTGGTACAAATAGCCACTATCCATGGCTTATTAAAAGAATATATTCTAGTAGTTACAACCGGCGGCACCAAGATGCGCACGCAATTACGCTGGTAGCCTATTCTTTATTTACTTTTAATAATATACGTTATTTACAAAACGTCGCGCGAGAGACTTCCGCGATGATGTCACTGACACCACGTGGTGATGTTGCTATGGTTTCGCGACGCTGTACACGTCACACGGTGATTCTGGAGTTGGACCTCGTGAGTAGGTCTGGAGAGGCCAGAAGGACACGTCTTTACAGGCTGCAGGAGCACAGGACACGGTAAGTTATAAATAACCTCTTTTATAACATTCTTACTTTAATTTTTGGACTTTTTCGTTACTGGACAGAACTTATTGGGCAGTTTCTGTGCTTTTGGCTCAGTTACACACTAAATTTCGAAGCATTTGTTAAATAGCCTTAACTTTATTTGGACCAATAGAGCAGTATGGATCCAGAAAACCTAACCCCCACTCTGTCTGACAGTTTTGAGGATATCAATGATACTGATGCGGCTTTAAAAATTATGCAAATTTTTGATGAACAAATATTGAATTTCACATCAGAAATACAGGAACTGACTGAGGCCAAACTAATTCTCTCAGATGAGAAAAGAAGTTTGAAAATGGAGAATGAAAGCCTCAAATTGGATGTTGATGCAAAAGTGTCAGAAATTGAATCTCTTAAGGAGAAGCTGCTGGGGTTTCGTGCGTACCACCTTAATAAGATTAAAGAAATGGAAAAGAAATTACATGAGTTAATTGACCTTGGTGCTCAGCGTGAGATAATATCAATGCTGGAGGCCAGAGAAGAGCATTGCAGGCAAAATCACATCGACAGAGAGGTGTTTTTGCAGAAGATGGAAAATTTTGAACTCTTTGAGCAACCACCTTTGTTGAGAATGAAGGCGCCTGATAAAACCACAAACAGTATTGTAGAGGAGCTTCCATCTAAAGAAGAGGAAGTAAAAAAGGTTGTTACAACTACTGAAATATGTTATAAAGAAGACAGGATCCTCATAGAGAGGAATGAGGACTTGGAAACTCAGGTCAAACCGTGTACATCTCACATACATGCAGAAACTAGGAATGATACACAATTTACAACTCATGATGTTCAACAAATGAGACAAAATCAGGAAAAACAAGCTCAGAGTTCCCAGCAAAGTGTTTCAGTTGGAGTCAAAAACACTGTGGTGGCTCAAATTCAAGATCTCACTGCTGTGCCTCAGTCTAAACAAGTGGAACGTTGTGAGATGTGTGCCACTTTTGGGAATTTAAAGGGTGAATCACAGATTCTAATAATGAGGAATGAGGTCCAAGAGATTGATCAACTAAGAACAACTTTATCAGAAAAACAGGTTGAGACTGATCAGCTGAGAACAACCTTATCGGAAAACCAGTTTGAGATTAATCATCTGAGAACAACTTTATCGGAAAAACAGGTTGAGACTGATCAGCTGAGGACAACCTTATCGGAACAACAGGTTGAGACTGATCAGCTGAGGACAACCTTATCGGAACAACAGGTTGAGACTGATCAGCTGAGGACAACCTTATCGGAACAACAGGTTGAGACTGATCAGCTGAGAACAACCTTATCGGAACAACAGGTTGAGACTGATCAGCTGAGAACAACCTTATCGGAACAACAGGTTGAGACTGATCAGCTGAGGACAACCTTATCGGAACAACAGGTTGAGACTGATCAGTTGAGAACAACCTTATTGGAAAAACAGGTTGAGACTGATCAGCTGAGAAAAACCTTATCGGAAAAACAGGTTGAGATTGATCAGCTGAGGACAACCTTATCAGAACAACAGGTTGAGACTGATCAGCTGAGGACAACCTTATCAGAACAACAGGTTGAGACTGATCAGCTGAGAACAACCTTATCAGAACAACAGGTTGAGACTGATCAGCTGAGAACAACCTTATCAGAACAACAGGTTGAGACTGATCAGATGAGAACAGAGGCCTGTGATTTAGGGGCACAACTAGAGACAACAGTCCCAAATACAGAGGATGTTAGAGAGGAGTGCAGTGCTGAGAATGAGGATCAGTTGTCTGACTCTGGTTTTGTTAGTCAGATCCATAGTTCAAGCGTTAATGAGAATGATCAGTCTGTTGTACTGTCGGATTTCAATGAGCAGCCTCACACGTCTAGCCAAAATATTCCAGTACAACCCTGTACTTTAACCAGTGGCGACTTGAGACGTTCAAGTGTCATTTGGGATAACACAATTAGCTCCTGGGTTCCCATTTGTTCAGATGGAGACTTTCTAGATTCCGCTGACACTGAATCAGGTAACAGCTCAAGCCAAGATGAACTACATTATGAGTTCCTTGTCGAGCCTGTTTATCCCAGACCACTTCACTCATCAAGCCTTAATGACGCAAATGACATCAACAACCATGTTCCAGTAGAGTCTGATAATACAACGGAGCACTCTGATGAAGTTGTTTTTACTGCACCTCAAAGCAAAGCCAAATCCTTTGCAAAAAATCTTTTGTTCTTTGGTGCTGTGGTGCTGTCTTCTGCCATTGGCTTCATGGTAGGCAGTTATTTAGAGTCCTCATGTTCTCCAATGTCTGTCCCCCCTTTCAACAGTTTTGGGGAATTCCCTTTCTAAAATTGCTTACAAAGCAATTGATAACAAAGCATGTCCTCTTTACTTAAAAGACCTTTCAAGTATAAGTGGACTGCTGACTCCGGTCCATTGGTACCCATTCCTCACTATATCAGTGTGAACAGACCTGGAATTCAAATGGTTCTTGGGTAATTGGATCTCAAACCTAAAATCCTGCCTAATAATCTCTTGTTCTTTGGAGGCCTGTTCCTCATCAGTATTTCATTAATATGAGTTTGTGCTTGTATTAGTGAAGTTCTGAAGTGATGGTGTCAGCTCATAAGATTTAATATTCACAGCATTTCACCAAGATACTAACTACAACAATTACATTGTTCTCCTGCACTTCTTCCACTAAAGATGAATACACTGCTTGCTACTAAAGATAGAAACTTTTTCCAAGTGAAAATGTGACTAAAAATGTCTAGTAATCCAGGCAGAGTTCAAGCAAAAGCAAACAGAGGAAAAAGGACTGAGCAGTGCCTCTTTGCATCACATTTCGGATTCAAATCCCTTTCAAAACAGTCTGAGATGCCAAATGGATACAAAGAAAAGCTACCTGTAGCTGCTGGTCTTATGCATCTTAAAGAATAAAACTGTGAACAGTATTTTTTAAGCTTTTCATCTACAAAAGACAGAAAATAAATTTGATTCGGGAAAGTAACTGGGATCATCAAGGTACTGCATTTTTTGGTGTAGGACGAAGATAGAAAGAGCTTTATCTCTACAATTTAAAGATCATTATGTAATAAAAAGAATTCAGCACAAAACCTTATCACTTTTAGAACACACAGTTGTCTTACTGTTTGTTAATGTCACAGTTCAATGGACAGGATGGTTTTGGCAGTTGAAATGTTTAGTGTTGCACAGCACGAGTAGCAAAGGGTAGCTGAATGAAATATGTGAAATTAAAGGTCCCCTTTTATGCTTTTTCTGAAGTGAGAGATATACAAATTTAGTCTGAAGTGGGTCTACGACGTTGCAAAGCTCAAAGCTGTTGGAGCGTTTGGAATTACTGCAGCTGCTACTAGCCTCCTGCTTATGCTAGGACTCGAGCTAATATTCGGTCTAGTGCCACGCAGAAAATCCTGCACATACCAGAGAGCAAAGTCTGAAGCTTCTTGCTCTGAAGCCACCCACCTTCCAATCATGTTTTTCATCATTCTCAGGTTACTCTTGCTCATTACATATTTTAAATAATTTTCAAAATATGTTATATGAAATTGTTATTTACTTATTTAATACTTGTACATAATTGTGAATTGTTTTTACCCACTTCTGGTCTGGAAAACAGCATAATAGGTGACCTTTAAAGTATCTTTGATGGTGACATGCCTCAAACGTAAAGGGAAGGAATGGTTTAAACAGTGTTAAATATTCAGAAAAATGTACTTCTCCAGAGAAACCTATAAGAGAAGTCATGTATTATCCTCCAGCGGGCCCGGGAAGCTGTCCAGTTTGCACCACTGTCCTCCCATCAAACCTAAACTGACCACTCTGTTAACCCTCTGCTATAGCTCATTTAAATAAGTATTATTGAGAATTAGCTGTACATTTTTTTTATTTATGAATTAATTTTTATGTGTAAAAAGCATATTCGTAAAGCTGACTGTATTTATTATCTGGATGGTGTGTAGAAGAGAGTGAGTGGTTTTGAAATGACCAACAAAGCACCTTCTAATATGAAAAATCCACTGATCGAGCGAAGGGTCTTACTGTTATATATATGTACATGCTAATGAAAACACACAGAGCCATCTTTACACAGAAGGAGTCCTGTGTGTCACTACAAATAACAGAGTTATTTGTGTAATTGTCCTTTTTATTTGGTGGCCATTGTGTGGCTTTGGTTCACAGTATGTCATGAATATAAACTGTAAGTATTTAATTACTTTAAGTTACATACACGTGACCTCTATGCTTTTTGGTTTCCTAATATGTATGTAGCAAGCCTTTTATGTCATATCAGCTGTTCTTGTCACACAATTTAACAAGGCACCTGCCCAAAATGAAGAACTGAAATTGTTTGTTGACTCCTGTATTATCTCATTAAGTGCCAAAGAATCTTTCATAAATTAACTATAGACATCAGAAAACCTTTAAAAAATATTGTGTAGTGTTACATACTTGTACAGTGCAGTTGTAAATGTAGCCCTCTATCTGTCCACATTAACGTCATCCACTTGCCTCTGTTGTTTGTTGTAATGTTACTTGGAAATGAACAGAACTGAAATAGTCGCCAACAGGGTTGGCTACAGTAATTGGACGTCCACAGGTTTGTTTTGTCCCTTTTATTCAAGTGTTTAATGAGAATTTAACCAATTTTGGCTATTTTCTGCAAAAGTCAACATTTAATATGTCATAAGAAGCAACTATCAATCAGATTTTTTCATAAATGTGGTTCATCTGTAGTTCACTGGCTTAAAGGTGCATCATGTAAAATCTTGCAGTATAGGCCTACAATTAAATCAGCTTAAAAACAATGGTCAGAACTGTTTTCAGTTATGTATAGTAAAGATTACGGCAGTGGTATGTGTAAAGATTACGCTCTTTACAATTGCATATCTTTTTTGTTGTTCCTACAGCTGCCCAGAGAGGACAAACTAAGTACTGTTTTAGGAGAATCAGACTCCCCTTTTTCTCTGGGCACAATCAAGCATGAAGGATTTAAACTGAATTGATCTGATTTCTAATTTCATAAAGAAATAATCTGACCTGTTTTTAATATATAAATGTACAAACAATAGAAAGCCTCTGTGAAAGTGCTATTCTCAATGTCACCACCAGATGGACTACACACCACACCTTTAACTCCTGCTCATTAATCCTGGCTGCCACATTAAATTCTATTTAAAAGTGTATTTTTACAGACATGGACAGCCAATTTCTTAGGAGTAACCTGTGTCACGTTGAATAGTTCAAGGCTTGTGTTTGACTCAAAGCCTTAAGATTATAAAGAAAGAAAAACTACTGAAATTTTGTAATTACTAGAATATATTGATGGTTGCATTAACACATTTGGAATAAATTGTATATTTTGAGAATTGAATGTGGTTTCTGTTCATTATTTCACACATCATAACTTTTCTACAGTATTAAGACATGTTTCCACTGGAGTTGTGTGGCAGGGGCTGGTTTCCAGTGTGGTATGGTGACTAAAACTGAGCTGCGTGTTATGTCTGTTGATTGGACAAGAATCCTTACTTGAGCAAAAATGAGACTTAAAAGAAAAAAACAGAAAACCACAATGTTTTCTAAATGAATAATTTCTTGTTATCCAAAATGGTTGTATATTTAGAAGAAAGCCACCTAAATATAGGCTACTTGAAAACAAAAGCAGGTAATTTTAGTATTAAATAGAGTCACTAAGTCCCTAAAAAGACTGTTCAGCTACCAGAATTTAAGATTGAACAAGCTATGAATAAGAAACCAGAAGCACTCCTCTGCTACTACACTATGCCTATATTTCATTTTGTATTGACTCTGCTGCTTCTCTGGTTGATGCTGCACTTTTATTGTGCAGCTGTCAGGGTCTTGACCCAGTTCGACTGCTCTCTTCTATGACTTTCTGGTATTTCTTCCCCTTTCTTCCTGAACTTCCTCTCGTTCACTGATTCTAAGGTCGGCAGGTCACCGTTTCTGCTGGCTGCATATAGAAGCCGTAGCTGCACATTTGTCTTTGAAAGTTAAGTAGGAATGATAATTAGGAGAGACATGGTTGTGGTTACGCAACTTTCATGTTTTTCATAGTTTAGCTTTTGCTTTTGTAGACCTAAGAAGAATGTTTCATGGCTTTATCTGCATTTACATTAGGCTAAACAGAGCTGCAACTAGCAGGACAAAAAGGCAATAATTTGTCAAATAGTTCAATAATTTGTCTTGAGTAAATGTTACAAGACCCCATCGTTCACATAAAAAGTCCCCTTTAAGACATTAGGACTGAGCAGTGGACAATAGCTGTACAAACACATGAACCGCACTGCCCTGACCTGCTGTGTGTAGGCTTTCTTTGCTTTGTGCCTAAGCCATATAGACTCTATCCAGCTGGCTTTAGTCCCAGAGCTCTTCAGTAAAGGCTGAACCGGACACCATGAAAGAGCATACAGACGCTGACTACTCTGCCCGAAAATGCAGCAACGTTGAAAGGCACTGAGAAGCTGACTTGTGCCAGGACTTTCAGACCACAAAGAAAGGATGGACATATTGATTAAACCTGAAGGAGGCTGTGGTGTTTACTTTGGTCTGAATTTAGGATGAAATAGCCTGAGTTTAAGGCTGTTTTTTCAACCAGTAACACAAAAGAAAAGTTTTAATCTTCTGACACATTCATTTTTTATTCACTAATCAAAAAAACTTCTTAGAAATACATGTGTTTTACACAGGTTTCGGTCTCATATTGACTTTTAAAAATGTTTTATCGGAAACATGCTTCAACCTTCTTGACGCACTTATTTACCATTTACTTTACTTTTATTATCCATTCATCTATCCATTTTCTACCACTTTTCCGGGGCCAGGTCACTGGGGCAGCAGTCTAATCAGACTTCCCTTTCCCCAGACTCTTTCTCCAGCTCTTCCGGGGGAATACCTGAGGGTATCCAATGCCAGCCGAGAAACATAGTCATTACAGCCTGTCCTAGGTCTTTCCCTGGGTCTCCTCCCGGAGGGACATGCCCAGAACACCTCCCTGCAGAAGTTCACTTATGCTCATTCCTTCCCTCACTCGAGAACAAGACCCCAAGATACTTTTATTATCTTCATTGTAAAATATATCCTAACAATGCTATAGTGAAAGGAAGAAAATCCACATAGCATTTAGGTAAGAACTTGTTTGTCTGTATCTGAGGAGGTCAAATGAGGCTCTGATACTGGACAGTATTGAGTACTGGTATCGGTATCCAAGCAACTAGTACTCTATACTAAAAAGAATTTTTATCAGGAATTTCTTTGAACTAAATATAATAAATAAACATCGAACCAAAGCAGACGCGTTTTCTTGTTATTTCTCACTAAAGTATGAGCCCCAAAGTAAATTATGATCTGCCAACAAAAAGACAGATCAATCTTTGAAAAAAAATAAAATTGTCACTGCTTTTCTTGCCGCTTTTTTTGGAGTACGACCATTAGTAAGCATTTATGTAATTAATCAGTAATAATGTTGACTTGCATTAACAACGAGTCAACATTGTCACGCTTTTTCAAGAGTTTCAGAGAAAGTAAATGGAAGAAGTTGGGTTTTATTTGATATATATATATACTGTATGTATATGTATATAGAATAAGAGATACAGACAGACAGACAGCACTTTGATGACAAATGGGCTAATGGAACAAGCTCAAGACAAAGATGGACGAGATGCGATAACAAAGGCTCTGTTGGAATGCTACTACTCCAGTAACCCTAGTCAGAGGGGTTACATGAAGAGGATGTGAATAATTACTTCAAAAAACCCACAATTCAGGCTTACATCAAAGCAACTAGTAGCTCAGTGTTCCAACATCTACAAGCGGCAACTGCTATCACAACTTGAGATTGATGAGATACATATGAATATTATGAATTCAATGTTTGGAATGAATTATTTTCTATTTTGCAGTTTGTGAGTCACTGGCCTATTTGACATTCATTGTAATTAGATTAGATCAGACTTAATTGATCCCACAATGGGGAAACTCTTATGTGACAGCAGGTCACTTATAGTACAAAAATAGATTTGCAGTAAAATTATATACAGACTATAGTACTATTTTTAATATAGAATAAAATAAAAATATAAAGAACGTTAAATTAACAATACAAAAATCCTCATTTACAGTGAGATTACAGGGCAAACATGTGACTCAGCTACATGGGACTTGTATACAGTCTAATGGCCGTAGGCAAGAATAACCTGCGGTAGCACTCCTTCCTGCACTGGAGGTGTCTCAGTCTGCCACTGAAGGAGCTGCTCAGGGCTTCCAAAGTCTGCTGCATAGGGTGAGAGGTACTGTCCCTTCCTGTACAGGTCCGTGCTACCTGTCCCCAGCACAGTTAGTGGAGCCTACCACAGTCATATTCATAAAAAGTCTTTAGCAGAGGCCCGCACACTCCAAAGAACCTCAGTCTCCTCAGACGTTGGAGGAGACTCTGGCCTTTCTTGTTCAAGGCGTTGGTGATGGGACCAGTCCAGTTCTGTTCAGGTGAACATCCAGGTACTTATAAATTGTGGACTGCTGGGTAGATTATAATTTCATCTGTATCAGGATGAAAGATTTGAGAAAGAAGGCAATATAGTGCACTGCAGACAAAGAAGGTTTTCTCTCAGTAAAACACATTTTTGATAGTGCAGCACAGGGCGAATCAGAACTGAAAAATGTTATAGGCTCCCAGCCAGCATTTTTACATGGGCCCCATTTAGGACCAAATATGGGTCCCAAGTGGGTTTGCCCACAGTTTCCACGTTGGCCCCACCTGTGTTAGCTCATGTGGATTTAGACTGGGTTCAAAAATAAACCAGAAGTATGCCAAGTGTTTTTTTACATTTAATTGTTGATCAGAAACCATGAGGTGAGGAGAAGAAATTTAATTTACAATTTATTTTGTTACCAGACTGTAGATTCTCCTGAGGCAACATTCAAGACATTTACATTTCAGTTTAAAGCTCCACAAATTTCAGATTCATGAGACACTTTTGTTAAAAGTTATGTCAATTGTCTCTATAAACAATTTTTTTTTAATGTTTAACTTTGCCCATTGACATTATAGGTTTAACATCTAAGAAAAAAAATGATCAGATGATATTGGCGTCATGTGTTCCTTTGAGTCAGGGTCAGACCATGACTGTGGACAGAGACTGTACTTAAAGACACATAACAGGCTTTTAAATGTGTTATTGTTCACAATATACAGAACAAATCTTTAAGGTCATAAAGTAATTAACTCCGAGCAGAGTTGGAAAAGGAATTTGAAGTCCCTTTGTGTTGTCACTGAAATTGTGGGTTTTATTTGCCAGTTTCTGTTCATGTGTTTTCACAGCTACCCTTCAACTTTCAGTCAGTCACACTTCAGTCAGACACAACACCACATGCTGTCTGTGTCATGTGGACTGAGACTTAACACAACACCTTTTAGGCTACTATAGCAGTCTGAAAGTGTCTGAAAGTGTCTGAAAGTGTCTGAAAGTGCAGTAAGGAGCACTCTTTGCCTCTTTATACCTCTGCAGTGCAATGTGTGTGGACGGCAGTAGCTCAGTGGGTCGAGCAGTCGTTCTTCAACCGAAGGTTGAAGAACGGTGGTTCGATTCTCACTCTCCCCACAGTTCAGACTGTTGTTGTGTCCTTGGGCAAGACCCTTAACCCAACTTGCCTCCAGTGGCTGTAACACTGGTAATTACTGTAGAACAATGTAAGTCGCTTTGGATAAAATCGTCAGCTAAATTAATAAATGTAAATGTGTGTGAATAAAGCACAGGCTGCATTATAATCTCTACACAATGGAGCCTACAGTATATTTATGTGAAATAAAAATATCCAATTCAGTATCAAATTAATAGTCTATATATTGACCAGGCTCTAATAACAACATAAACAAAACAATTCTGTATGTTACCACCAGGTGGTAGTATAGGATAAGTCTGATGTGTTTGGCAGATAGACGCTATATTTTGTCCTTAGGTCTAAGTTGAATATATTAATTATTGGTTTTATTATTATTATTATTATAATAAATAATTCTTAATAATTGTTTATTTGAAAAAAAAAAACTTTACCCAAAATAATACTAAAATATAACAAATCCATTTTAACATGTACACACACAAACAACTGTAAAAAGAACATTTAAGCGTAAGCGATTTAAAGATTGATTGACAAATGTGTTTTCCTTAAAGCTGATGAGAAAGGAGCACAATGCAACAGTACAAATAACAAAGTAGGCTTAAAAAGCTACGACATAATAAATTAGCTAATTAGGTTACCCCACCACTTGGTACAAATAGCCACTATCCATGGCTTATTAAAAGAATATATTCTAGTAGTTACAACCGGCGGCACCAAGATGCGCACGCAATTACGCTGGTAGCCTATTCTTTATTTACTTTTAATAATATACGTTATTTACAAAACGTCGCGCGAGAGACTTCCGCGATGATGTCACTGACACCACGTGGTGATGTTGCTATGGTTTCGCGACGCTGTACACGTCACACGGTGATTCTGGAGTTGGACCTCGTGAGTAGGTCTGGAGAGGCCAGAAGGACACGTCTTTACAGGCTGCAGGAGCACAGGACACGGTAAGTTATAAATAACCTCTTTTTATAACATTCTTACTTTAATTTTTTGGACTTTTTCGTTACTGGACAGAACTTATTGGGCAGTTTCTGTGCTTTTGGCTCAGTTACACACTAAATTTCGAAGCATTTGTTAAATAGCCTTAACTTTATTTGGACCAATAGAGCAGTATGGATCCAGAAAACCTAACCCCCACTCTGTCTGACAGTTTTGAGGATATCAATGATACTGATGCGGCTTTAAAAATTATGCAAATTTTTGATGAACAAATATTGAATTTCACATCAGAAATACAGGAACTGACTGAGGCCAAACTAATTCTCTCAGATGAGAAAAGAAGTTTGAAAATGGAGAATGAAAGCCTCAAATTGGATGTTGATGCAAAAGTGTCAGAAATTGAATCTCTTAAGGAGAAGCTGCTGGGGTTTCGTGCGTACCACCTTAATAAGATTAAAGAAATGGAAAAGAAATTACATGAGTTAATTGACCTTGGTGCTCAGCGTGAGATAATATCAATGCTGGAGGCCAGAGAAGAGCATTGCAGGCAAAATCACATCGACAGAGAGGTGTTTTTGCAGAAGATGGAAAATTTTGAACTCTTTGAGCAACCACCTTTGTTGAGAATGAAGGCGCCTGATAAAACCACAAACAGTATTGTAGAGGAGCTTCCATCTAAAGAAGAGGAAGTAAAAAAGGTTGTTACAACTACTGAAATATGTTATAAAGAAGACAGGATCCTCATAGAGAGGAATGAGGACTTGGAAACTCAGGTCAAACCGTGTACATCTCACATACATGCAGAAACTAGGAATGATACACAATTTACAACTCATGATGTTCAACAAATGAGACAAAATCAGGAAAAACAAGCTCAGAGTTCCCAGCAAAGTGTTTCAGTTGGAGTCAAAAACACTGTGGTGGCTCAAATTCAAGATCTCACTGCTGTGCCTCAGTCTAAACAAGTGGAACGTTGTGAGATGTGTGCCACTTTTGGGAATTTAAAGGGTGAATCACAGATTCTAATAATGAGGAATGAGGTCCAAGAGATTGATCAACTAAGAACAACTTTATCAGAAAAACAGGTTGAGACTGATCAGCTGAGAACAACCTTATCGGAAAACCAGTTTGAGATTAATCATCTGAGAACAACTTTATCGGAAAAACAGGTTGAGACTGATCAGCTGAGGACAACCTTATCGGAACAACAGGTTGAGACTGATCAGCTGAGGACAACCTTATCGGAACAACAGGTTGAGACTGATCAGCTGAGGACAACCTTATCGGAACAACAGGTTGAGACTGATCAGCTGAGAACAACCTTATCGGAACAACAGGTTGAGACTGATCAGCTGAGAACAACCTTATCGGAACAACAGGTTGAGACTGATCAGCTGAGGACAACCTTATCGGAACAACAGGTTGAGACTGATCAGTTGAGAACAACCTTATTGGAAAAACAGGTTGAGACTGATCAGCTGAGAAAAACCTTATCGGAAAAACAGGTTGAGATTGATCAGCTGAGGACAACCTTATCAGAACAACAGGTTGAGACTGATCAGCTGAGGACAACCTTATCAGAACAACAGGTTGAGACTGATCAGCTGAGAACAACCTTATCAGAACAACAGGTTGAGACTGATCAGCTGAGAACAACCTTATCAGAACAACAGGTTGAGACTGATCAGATGAGAACAGAGGCCTGTGATTTAGGGGCACAACTAGAGACAACAGTCCCAAATACAGAGGATGTTAGAGAGGAGTGCAGTGCTGAGAATGAGGATCAGTTGTCTGACTCTGGTTTTGTTAGTCAGATCCATAGTTCAAGCATTAATGAGAATGATCAGTCTGTTGTACTGTCGGATTTCAATGAGCAGCCTCACACGTCTAGCCAAAATATTCCAGTACAACCCTGTACTTTAACCAGTGGCGACTTGAGACGTTCAAGTGTCATTTGGGATAACACAATTAGCTCCTGGGTTCCCATTTGTTCAGATGGAGACGTTCTAGATTCCGCTGACACTGAATCAGGTAACAGCTCAAGCCAAGATGAACTACATTATGAGTTCCTTGTCGAGCCTGTTTATCCCAGACCACTTCACTCATCAAGCCTTAATGACGCAAATGACATCAACAACCATGTTCCAGTAGAGTCTGATAATACAACGGAGCACTCTAATGAAGTTGTTTTTACTGCACCTCAAAGCAAAGCCAAATCCTTTGCAAAAAATCTTTTGTTCTTTGGTGCTGTGGTGCTGTCTTCTGCCATTGGCTTCATGGTAGGCAGTTATTTAGAGTCCTCATGTTCTCCAATGTCTGTCCCCCCTTTCAACAGTTTTGGGAATTCTTTCTAAAATTGCTTACAAAGCAATTGATAACAAAGCATGTCCTCTTTACTTAAAAGACCTTTCAAGTATAAGTGGACTGCTGACTCCGGTCCATTGGTACCCATTCCTCACTATATCAGTGTGAACAGACCTGGAATTCAAATGGTTCTTGGGTAATTGGATCTCAAACCTAAAATCCTGCCTAATAATCTCTTGTTCTTTGGAGGCCTGTTCCTCATCAGTATTTCATTAATATGAGTTTGTGCTTGTATTAGTGAAGTTCTGAAGTGATGGTGTCAGCTCATAAGATTTAATATTCACAGCATTTCACCAAGATACTAACTACAACAATTACATTGTTCAGAAAGGCCCAGGCCCGGAGACTAGCCTGGAGGTCTGAACTGGAGCCAGCACAATTTCTTTCATAATCCAGTGGGAAAGCCTCTGTTTGGAAACAGGGTTACCCTGTGAGGTTTAGTCCAGGACACAAACAATTGATCCACTCATCTAAACAGCCTAGTTGTCTCTACACAGACTGTCAAGGAATCAATACACAAAACAGTGTAGAGACAATCAGATTTCTCTAGAGATCAACCTTCAACCAATTGTGAATTAAATAATGTCAGACACATCCTTAAGTTTTTACATGCATGGGGAGAACTTTTTATGTGAAACTGCCTTGTTTCATCTCTGTAGTGACCTGCTCACTACAGAATCTCCGCCTGGCCAATTGTTCCCTTTCTTAACAAAGGCTTGTTGGCCTTTGGTTACAATCTTTTGCCTTGTTTTAGTCATATACAATTTGACAATTTTTCTTACTGAAAAACTATAACATTTCCCTCCTGTTTGTCAAATTTCACAATAAAACATCCATAATTTACCCTTCTGTTGGTACAGTTTTAGGTAAACACTTCATAACTAGGAGCTGTTGCAAACATAGAGAAATGAGGTACTAAACTTTGTGAAACACAAGAAATAGTCTGACAAATACTTATCCTTGGGCCAGACTGTCATCAGGCAGGTCATTGTCCTGGTCTAGAATAAGAAGTTGAATTTGTTCTGCATGAAGGGCTGAAGTGACAGAGCCCTGTATCATCTTGGACATCATGCTACGAAGGCATGGAAGTATACAAGAGGTGAACACGCAGAACAGTACCATAACTATAAGAACTGGGGTCAAGATTTTGAGAAGAATCTGGAACCATGTTCCTGAAGTAAACTAACTGGATAAGTCAAAATTAAACCATGTGGAGTCGTGACTAGAAGTGAGGAAATCCTTAAGATCAGCAACACGGTCATGAGTGGGTGGTTTTAAGGAACACACATAACAATCACCTGTAATGTTGAGGGTGTTTTTAGAGAAATTCATAAATTTCCACCAAACATTATCTATAGGTTTGTGATTAGAATGATCATCTCGTGTGGGTCTAGTCACATTAATGGATGTGGGTGTGGTGTGTATAGGCCAAACAATAAACAAAACACAAAATAATGGATGATACATTACAACATTGATGTCGTCCTTTCAGTCTCAGTCTTTCAGTGGGTGTCATCTTGCCACGAGGTCAACGGTGGGTGCCCAGTATAAACTGTAAGAACACCTGTATTCAACGTGGCGGTGCCCAGTAGTTTACCTACTGTAAGAACACCGTTGCTGTCTCAGCTTACAAGAGAAGTCCTGCGTCTAGGAGGTCTAGAAGTTCTAGAAGTCCTGAGTCTCGTTGATTAGTTGATTAGTTGGTTTCTCAGCTTAAAATGAGATAGATGGACCCAGGAGGAGCGTCCCTCCACCTTCACAGCTGTTGGGTTGGAGAGTAGAACTCTGAAGGGTCCCTCCCAGCGAGGGCTGTTCCAGCTCTTCCTCTTGATCACTTTGATGAAGACATGGTCTCCTGGTTTAAGATTCTGTGGGGAAGAAACAGGATCTTCTGGCAGTTCATTGGTTCTTCTACATTGTTTTAGCTCAAATGTCTTTCTCATGTAAGTTATTAAATCACTTGAAGCATCTGGATCATTTTTCACTTTAAGTTGTAAGTCTGGTAATGTAAATGATCTTCCATATAATCTCAAAAGGACTCAATGTTTGTCCTTCAGCAGGTAGGATGTGCATATTCAGTTTTACCAGGTCAACACACTCAGGCCATGGTCTGCCTGTTTCTTTGGTTGCTTTGATTCATTTGTTTTTAATTGTTCCATTTGTCCTTTCAACAAGTCCTGCTCCTTGAGGATGGAAGGCACAATGTCTCTTTAGGCTTACTTTGAAGTGTTCTCCAATTCTGTCAATCACTTTGTTTACAAATTTTTTTTTAAAAGAGTATTAAATCCACAACACAAGTGTTGTATTTTCTCTGTACCTGGTGGAATCCACCATCTCTCCTGTTGACACATGGCATGGCCCATTTGTCACTACTGCTGCCCATTTGAACATAGATTTTGGGAGCCATGGTTTGTTGCTAAGTTTTTAAATTCATTTACTCAGATTCACCAACATTGTACTCAGCAATATTCAGTAAAGTTAATTTAAAACAATGCTAAATTTTAGGTTCAAAGAAATTTTACTTAGTGTTCTCCATGAAAGTTCAACCAATAATAAAATTCAATTCTGTTCATTGTGTTAGTCTCTAGTTCACACAATAAGCAATAATCCAAACATTCCAATATTCAAATCAGAGACTCTAATGACTCAAACAACATTTAGGGTTATTTACTTTGTCGTCAAGTTTACTAAATAAAAAACAATATGGTTGTACCAAAAAAATTAAAGCAAATCAAAATGTAGACTCTATTCTTTCCACAGACCTGTCAGAAGGTCAAACAGTTTTCCTAATTAAGTCTCCTAAACTTTATTTAACACATTAGTTCAGTGCAATCTGTTTCTGTCACTGACATTTCTAATTCAGCATTTTTCAACATTAAAATGTTTTGTTTAGCGTAAAGGCTCCCACACTTTCTGTGGAGCTAAAAACAACAGAAAAAACAAAACCAAAATATTTCTTGTGAATCCAAACAGAGTTTGTTTTGAATTCACTTTCTCAACACTTTGTCAGAACCCAGCCAGAGAAATACATAATTGTTCATTTCATTTTCTTTGATAACATTATTTTCTTTTATATGTGAGCTGATGGCCCAAATAACTATAATTTTGTATTATCTTTATAAACTTGCTCTGCACAATTCAACTTTAAAACACATTTTTTACTTCTTCTGATTATAAAGTTAATATTTTCATTAACTAAGGACCTCTATTAGTTTTTGTAATAATAGACATATACAATTGTTTCGCAAAATACCCTTCAATACTTTTATTTTGGATCCAAGGTTTCGGATCTTTTAACTTTTTTTTAAAAATCTTTTAATCTTATCTCTGCCGTGTCACACAAACGTAAAACAATATCTGTTTTTTTAACAAACTATTACAAACTTTTTTCATAATTCAAAAGCACATCTACCTTTTGTAGATGTGTGTCTTTATGTGTGTGTAAGTACTCCTCTTTTTATCAAACTGGCTTCTCCTTTTTCTAGGAAGCCTAGAAAAACTGATGAAAACTACCTTTCTTTCTCGTGTTGTTTCAACAGTTACAACTAAATCTTCAAACTTTTCCACACACAAAAAAATTTAAAACATTGTTCTGGTTTGCATTATTTGACATTAGACATTCAACAATGGCCCAGTCATTCAACAAGAATTCTATCACACAACTTTTAAATCACTAACCCATAAGGTTAGATAAACTTCAAAAAATATATATTAAAGCCACTTCACCTTTGTGTATATCTCACCACGTCTCACACACACAGAGTGAATATCTGGCCCGTACTGTTTAAAAAACACAGTTTAGGACTTACAAAGAAATGCTTTTTTATGCATTTCTACCGTGCACGTCAGTTTCACTCTTTGTATGAGAAACAGCAGATTTGATATCCCGGACAAGACAAAAAATGTTTGAAAACATCTAAAGTAATTTAACAATGTCACATACAATAATGGAGGAAAAACTTGTCTGCATAGATTCTGCAGACAATCGGTGTATTCTGGTCAAATGCATGGTGCAAGCTTGTATTGAAACTAGATGCAATTTTAGTCCGAAAATGTTCATTAAGGCCTGTTTCATTTCTATCCCATTAAGGCGATACCCTTTTTGAAGCTAAGTAATGTCCACTATGGTCTGTTCAATGTCTGTTTCTGGTTTGGTCACACTCTGAAAGTCCAAGGTCTGTGTAGTAGCATGGTCCCTGGGACATGGGGGTTAGGGACCTAAACCAATGGGAAAAGTCTCTACATATCTCTCTCCTGATCTGGTTTGTACTACACCAGAGGAGGAGGAGGGTGCCGAAGCCATTAGTGGGGCACAAGGGGGAGGGTCTGGAGGGGTTGCAAAGGGGTTAACACTTCTGTTACTGTAGCTGTTTAGTCGGATACAGTTCTGAATCACTATGAAAAGCATTATCTAAATCCTGATGTTTAAGATTAGTCTTAATTCTCCTTACTTCATTTAATTCTAATTTCCCACTAAACCATACTTATTTTTCCACTTATTCAGGTACTTTATTGATAGAGGGAAATTAGTTTTCATAAATTCTGCGTCCGTAGCGACTTCACAGATTTTTGCTCTTACTGTTTTAGAATCTTTTTCTGCCATGATGGTTTCGTTGGAGAAAACAGTTTCAGGTTAAATATTCTGTCCTTATGACCACAAACCTCTAGGGATTGCTAGTTATAAGTAAAACTTTTGTCACAGAATATTCCTTTAGCTATTCTCCTCAGAAGACCTTTTTAATGTGAACCTCCTTCACCCACTTTAATGCTTAATCAAGGGTTGTAAAGCCTTGACCAAAAATTGGTCTGATGAAGTTATTTCACCACTCTCTCACACAATCATTTCTCACAGTAACATTACATTCATACGTGGTCTGACCTTTATATGGTTGTCTCCCTCCTTTCGTCACGTTCGGATGGAGGTTTGTCGCCGGTGAGGATAAGGAGGACCAGCCGGCCACGTGTAAAAGTGGTCTTTCAGTTGCTCTGGCCAGAGATTTTCAGCTGTCGTCAATTATCCTCGTCGGGGACGTCTCTCCATCCGGCTCGAAGGACCAATTTCTGTCAAGGAATCAATACACAAAACAGTGTAGAGACAATCAGATTTCTCTAGAGATCAACCTTCAACCAATTGTGAATTAAATAATGTCAGACACATCCTTAAGTTTTTACATGCATGGGGAGAACTTTTTATGTGAAACTGCCTTGTTTCATCTCTGTAGTGACCTGCTCACTACAGAATTTCCGACTGGCCAATTGTTCCCCCCTGCCTTTTATTGAAACTCAAACACAGTCTGCCTTCCCCCAACCACACAGGGCGGGTTCTTGCAGTTAGTTACAAAAACCAGTACATTTTAGGAGTTAGTGCATTTTAGGAGTTATCTCTCTCTGCACCTTGTCTAAACACAGGAACTGTGAGATAAGATAAACACTTGGGATTCCTGTTATTGATTACACACACACACAAAATGACCCTTTCTTTACAGCACTTCCTGTTATTGATTACACACACACACACACACTGACCCTTTCTTAACAAAGGCTTGTTGGCCTTTGGTTACAATTTGACAAATTTTCTTACTGAAAAACTCTAACACAGACACATAGAACAAAAACGGCACAGCATATTTAAGGGCTCAATTAGAAACAACAGTGCCAAATTTAGAGGATGTTAGTGCTCAGCCAGATGTGGGAGATTGTATTGTGGAAGAGGCAGAGTGTAGTGAGACGGAAAACAGCTGAAAAAATGTATGTTTAGGAAGAAATACTGGCCCTTGAGGAGGTAAATAAGTCTCTAGTTGAACATAATAAAACCATTGAGGAGTTGCAAATTTAGTTCAGAGTTTTGAATGTGGCCTACAATATAACAGCTATTAAATGTCAGAACTGTGACTAAGAGGAAATACAAATGTTACTCCTGATGTAGCCAGACAAGGAAGAGCAATCTGAAAATGTAAGGCTGAATGGTTTACTCTCAGGTTTAATATCTGAATGTAGCGTTTTAGTGGAAAATGTTAACGGCCTAGTTCTTTGTACATACAAACATAGAGCACAAACAGGGCACAGCATATGCAGCTGCGGTTGTTCCTGATTGGTCAGTAAGACGTATTTCTAGGGACTGCAGTGTCTCAGTGGTGGAGCGGTCGTCAACTGGAAGGTAGGTGGTTCGATTCCTGTTCTCCCCACAGTTCATACTGTCGTTGTTTCCTTGGGCAAGACACTTAAGCCACCTTGCCTCGTAAGAATGTTTAGTGAATGTACTTAGTGTTGGTCGGAGAGACTGTAGGCGCAGTCTGCC
This sequence comes from Neodontobutis hainanensis, assembly GCA_024349245.1. Taxonomy (NCBI): domain Eukaryota; kingdom Metazoa; phylum Chordata; class Actinopteri; order Gobiiformes; family Odontobutidae; genus Neodontobutis; species Neodontobutis hainanensis. The sequence goes on from JALDNG010000005.1 coordinate 2,046,519, forward strand.
CCAGGGCAGCTGTGGCTACAGATGTAGCTTACCACCACCAGTGTGTGACTGTGGAGTGAATGAATAATGGACAGATAGTAAACGCTTAGAATCCCATGGTCCCTTGGGAGAAAAGTGCAATATAAATCCAATCCATTATTATTCTATTTTCTATCAGCAACTCAACCAGCTCCAGACCAGGTTAGCTGTTCAGTCCAAGTTACCACAGTGATCTGCCTTGATAGAAAGTAAACCAGTTCCCTTTCGAGGGAACTCACACTAGCGTCGGGAAACCGACACTATGGGGTGCGCCCTCAGCGTGAGGGCTCTGAAGTATGAATGAAACTAGACCAATCCTGATTGGTGCATCGTAATGCCGTAGCACGTGCCGGCGTACCCGGAAGTATAAAAGGGGCACTGTCTCACCACGGCGCTAGTCTTATCGCTCTTCAGACAATTGCTCGAAGTGTGTGTTAGAGACAAGAGACCGTGATCCTTAGACAAGAAATGACAAGTGAACAGCTCAGACAGTGTGTGTACCCCTGCCCTCGGTAAATGTCATGGGTAGGGACATGCACGCCATGTGTGTGATCTGTTTGGGAGTGCAGCACGCTCGGTCAGCTCTCTCTCTCGAGAGCTGGCTGTGGGCATGGTGCGCCCCCCGTGGGCAGGTCCGGCACGGCGGCTTAAATCGTGGGGATCGCAGCTGGAACTAGATGATGAGACTGCTGAGGCATTGTCTCAATCACCAGACAGTTCCAAGGCCAGTCCTCCCCGTGCAGAAGCCCGTGATGAGGCTTCTGCACGGGGAAAGGGGCCAGGGCTGGAGCTACCCACATCTGAGGAAGTGGATGTGCTCAGCATTGAGGCGGGTGACGCTGAGGCTTACTCGTCCCCTCATTTGCCCGCTAAATAAGCAGAGAGAAAGAATAGATCTGAGGCCCGTTCTCCTCGTGCAGAAGCCCGCGACGAGGCTTCTTCTGCACAAGGAAAGGGCCCGAGGCTTGAGCTGTCCACATCTGAGGTTGTGGATGTGCTCGGCACCGAGGCGGGTGACGCGGAGGAAAAACTCACATGTCAAGCGGGGTTTGCCATTTTTCACAGCTGACTGTGAGCACTGTGAAGCACTCCCCATCAGAGTGCTGCGCTCCCACCTGGCCGTGTTTGACGGAGAAAAAAAAAGGCCGGTCAGGCTTGCGCTCCCCGAGGGGCAGGCCACACGTCCGCCGAGGCACCGTAGTGCGCAGCTGGAACTAGTTGATGAGATTGGAACTGCTGAGGCAATTTTCCCAATCATCATCAGACAATTCTGATGCCCTTCCTCCATGTGCAGAAGCCTGTGATGACGCTTCTTGCAAGAGGGAGGGGGCCGATGCTTGAGCGAGAGAGAGAAGAAAATTCTCAGCACCGTGGCGGATGACGCGGAGGTTTACTTGCCACCTCACGTGCCCGCTTAGGAGGAGCTTATTAAGGCCGTGCTTTCTGCAACACAGAAACACGACAAAACAATTAAAGAAAGAGCTAGCTAGACCACACTCCTCCGCCTCTCTAATTAAAATAAAAGGCTACTGTGGTGCAAGGCCGTGGGAGGGGAGGGGTTTGGATGGCCAGTGACCTTCCTCCCGCTGCGGGGCCTTCACTAAAAACCCCGGTGCTGCCCACCAAACCTCGTAGAGAGACGTTGGTGAGGGTGGGCAGGGCATAGGTAGTGGCAGAGTTGCGCAGGGGCATGTCTGCATGCTGTGGTTATATTGAAGGCATGCCAGGCCGACCTGGTAAAGTCTGGGATGAGGGTGAAACAGTCACATCTGAGGATGTGGCTGAGCTCCGCAGAGCGACGGATTTGTCTCTCCGGGTCACCAGGGAGACGGGCCACGGGGCGGCCCGCTTCCTGGTGGCCATGGAGAGGCATTTAGGAAAGAATTAAAATCTGTCGGGCATCAGGGACTAGGATAAAGGTTTCCTCCTGTGTGCTCCTCTTTCGCCTTCGGGCCTGGTCAGGGTTCGGGAGGCGAGGAGACAGACTGCGGCGTTCCTGCAGTTCATCCCTCGCCGCCCCAAGCGGCACGTACTACGGCATTATGTTGCACCAGTCAGGATTGGTCTAGTTTCAGTCATACTTCAGAGCTGTCCCGCTGAGGGCGTTCCCCATAGTGTCGGTTTCCCGATGCAGTGTCTTGTTCCCTTCTCAGGGAACAAGACACATACGTAACCCGAGACGGTTACATACGTAACCCGAGACGGTTTGTAATACCAAAATCCCTTAACTTGCCAACCCCCTAATCCTGCTTCAAAGTACAGAACCCAGGTTTTTCTTCAGATACAATTTATCAACAATACACAAACATTTATTCTTGACTTGTGTTTTCTAAATGTTATCTTTTTAATTTGTTTTAAATTGTAAGACCTTGTAAAAATGGGATTTTATTTCATGGCTGTGCTCAGCATCGAGGTCCTTGGGGTTTCCAAGTCCAACAGTAGTTGAAACCATATTACACTACACACAAAGTATCTCTATCTTCCAAAATTATATTTGTGAGCTTTTAGCACATGATCCAACTCTAATGATAGTCCTATGTTTTCTCATGATTTTGTGTGAAAATCTTTGCACGTTTTGGACACAATAACATCCAAATGAGGGAAAACAAATTATACAGATCTTTATTAGAACATTTTCATGCATTAAGTTTATTATAATATATACACACATAAAAAACTGTTTCACAGTATTTAATCTAAAGGCCTGTTTACACCGGGACAAATTTTGCATGCGATATTCGCCGACGTTTAACACCTCGTGACTAGACAATGGGTGCCAATGTGAGTGTGCACATCGACGCAAAAAACGCCACGCGTTAAAAGCGTAGTTTTAAAAAACACCTCGGGTTCGTTTTTTTGGCCGTGCCGCGTCAAAAACTATACGACCAATGAGATTGGCGCTTTTGCTCACGTGTCTGGAGCTTCTGAAGTTACAGTAAAACACAACTTGGGGGTGCTCAAACACAAAACGATCTTGCCGAGAACACATACTTAACGGCGAAGAAGATATACGCCAAGTAGCGTCTACACTGCTGGGAAGAAATAAGACGAAGAAGATGCAAGGCAAGATGAATGTAGAGCTGCTGGTCTCGTTGGTGTCGGAACACAAAGAACTTTACGACAAACGCAACATCGATTACAAAAATTACTTGCTCTCTTCTTCTGAGTGAAAAACGAGTGTCAGAAGCGTAAAGTTGCGCAGCGCCACCTTGTGTACCGGGGTATTTGTGTTTTACATTAAGCGCCATCTAATTTCAGGGAATGAATTTGCATGTTCACTCGGCTCATCGTCAGCAAAAATTGCTTTGGTGTGAACACAGAAAAAACGCGTTGAAAAACTCTGGCGAATAACGCATGCCGATATTCGTCCCGGTGTGTACGGGCCTTAAGGCCTACAAAATGAAGTGGCTACTGTAACAAAACAAAAACATTGTTTTGAAATCTAGGGAATTTTGTTACTCGGGCTGCAAATATTACTTTGAGATTAGACGTAGAACGTGCGCTTGTTTAAACATTTTTGGTCTACTTCCTGTTTGTGTGTGAATCTCAACTGCACAAGGAAAGAAATAGGTTGTAATGTTCACAAATGTTGACTTATTCAGACTCTGTGTGCTGGATGACTTCCTCTGAGAAGAGCCCAGAGTGACTTTGTAGATCCTTGTGATGGATCCAGCTCTCCTCCCGAATCCCCTTCAAGAGACCCTCCTGTTATGGGACACAAAAACTAAGTAGGACATTTTTAGAGAACTACAAAAGTGGGTGGGTTGATATAATGATTGATAACCAGATGGATAAAGTTCTGTCATTTCTTAGATTTGTAAGAATCTCGCACACACACCTCCTGAGAACCAGACACCACCAGGATGACTTCTCCCTGTTCAAACTGGAGCAGGCCTTCGTCACACGGTGTGTGGCTCTCCACCCCCAGGTTCCAAAGACATTACACAAATAGAAACCATAAAGGACCAATATAGATAAACTCTTATATGCATAGGAAATCAATGGTCACCTGTTGCTTTAGTTGCTCGTGTTTTTTGTTTTTTTTTGATAATCCACAAAACAAAGCCCAAGTTTTATCTCACCTTATATAGGAAGCCAGGCGGATTTGGGGAATTGGAGTCATCCCCTGATGTTGCAGTCTCTTTTTCATCAGGCTGAGGCTGCTTGTCAGAAGGTCTGTCTGTTCTCCGAAAGGAGAGGCTTGGAGCAGGGACTGGTGCTGGTTTGGTTTTGACCTCCTCTGTTGGTGTCTCACTGACACTTTCCTGTGAGGGACTCTGTGGCGCATCACTATCTGCTGAATCAGAGGGAGCAGACACTTCCTGACTCACAACCTCAGACTTTGGTACTCCCACGCCAGAATTGTCTGACTGGTTAGTGGCCAGCTCCGCCTCTGCTTCGACTGATGTCTCTTCGTCAACCGGACTGTGACTCCTGCTGCTACTGTCGCTGTTCTCATTGTCACACACAGACCGTCTTTTGGGAGTGTGGCTGCTAGTCGAGCTGAGGTCTGAGTCTGAGGAGTTCACGTCTTTAGATGAAGAGCCACTTTCTTCTTGTAAGCTGGTCTCTTCTGAGACGCTTTGTTGGCTTGTGTAGGACACATCATCTTTCCCATTCTCTGTCCAGGAGTGGAGGGAAACATGGTTGGCTGGGAAAGGAGTGTTACAAGGAATGGGAGTCAAGATATCCAGATACCTTTTCTTCTTTGATTTGGTTGTTGTGCTAAAATGATTTAACAATAATAACACATTTTACACACACTTAATTGGTGGCAGGACCCGTTAATTTGTTGGTTTTTGACCCATACCTGTTTGGCCCTGTTAGGGTGGGACCTGGTTAGCGGCTGGATGTCAGTGAGGTACGATGAGCAATGATAATCTGGACTCAAGGACTTTGGCATAGACCACTGTTTTTATTTTTATTTTCCTTTCTTTTCCCATAAACATACAAAAAGTGCCGGGTGCAAAAGTGCAAAAATGCAATGGCGGGAGGCTGCAGTCAATCCTCTCCAGCAGCAGGGACAATCAGACAAAGAGGAAAAAGCAACCTATTGACTGAACAGGGCACCTTAAATACCTCCCCACTAATTGGATAAAACCAAACCAACCCCACAGGTAAGTTCATTAACATCAGCTTTTCCCAAAACAATGTTACTATCCTCCAGACCAATAATCCAATACAATAAACCAAATTTAAAACCTAACACAATTTACCAACCCTAAAACCAAATACCTAGAGTTCTTTAAAATCCCAAAACCATAAACCACTGTTAAGTCTTTCCCCTCTCTATTCCCCTGCCGTGGTCTGGCCCAGAACCTTTTTAATGTTGGTTGTTCACCCGGGGACTCTTTAAGCCAGCCACCTGCACACATGAAACAGAGGTGAGGCAACACTAACACACAGAACGACAACACTTTACACCAAACACACAAGTACACATATTGCAACACCTCATTCACATGGGCCTGTCCCTTGGCATGGGCTTCAACTTGGTCCTTTTTGTATCCTATTTTTTATGTATTCTGTAATGGTCAGAACTGTTTTCAGTTATGTATAGTAAAGATTACGGCAGTGGTATGTGTAAAGAGTACACTCTTTGCAATTGCATATCTTTTTTTTTGTTGTTGTTCCTACAGCTGCCCAGAGAGGACAAACTAAGTACTGTTTTAGGGAGAATCAGACTCCCCTTTTTTCTCTGGGCACAATCAAGCATGAAGGATTTAAACTGAATTGATCTGATTTCTAATTTTACAAAGAAATCATCTGACCTGTTTTTAATATATAAATGTACAAACAATAGAAAGCCTCTGTGAAAGTGCTATTCTCAATGTCACCACCAGATGGACTACACACCACACCTTTAACTCCTGCTCATTAATCCTGGCTGCCACATTAAATTCTATTTAAAAGTGTATTTTTACAGACATGGACAGCCAATTTCTTAGGAGTAACCTGTGTCACGTTGAATAGTTCAAGGCTTGTGTTTGACTCAAAGCCTTAAGATTATAAAGAAAGAAAAACTACTGAAATTTTGTAATTACTAGAATATATTGATGGTTGCATTAACACATTTGGAATAAATTGTATATTTTGAGAATTGAATGTGGTTTCTGTTCATTATTTCACACATCATAGCTTTTTCTACAGTATTAAGACATGTTTCCACTGGAGTTGTGTGGCAGGGGCTGGTTTCCAGTGTGGTATGGTGACTAAAACTGAGCTGCGTGTTATGTCTGTTGATTGGACAAGAATCCTTACTTGAGCAAAAATGAGACTCAAAAGAAAAAAAACAGAAAACCACAATGTTTTCTAAATGAATAATATCTTATCCAAAATGGTTGTATATTTAGAAGAAAGACACCTAAATATAGGCTACTTAAAAACAAAGGCAGTGTTTAAAAGCAACAGGTATTTTCAGTAATAAATAGAGTCACTACGTCCCTAAAAAGACTGGTGCAGCTACCAGCTTTCTTAAGCCATATAGACTCCATCAAGCTGGCTTTAGTCCCAGAGCTCTTCAGTAATGGCTGAAGTGGACCCACGCCAAGAAAGAGCATACAGACGCTGACCATACTGCCTGAATATGCAGCAAAGTTGAAAGGCACTGAGAAGCAGTCTGTTTTGCAAATGAGGAAGTAGGAACATGGACTTGTGCCAGGACTTTCAGACCAGAAAGGATGGACATATTGATTGAGCCTGAAGGAGGACAGTGAGCCTGTTCTGGGATGAGGCCACAGCTGCTGACCATCCAAACGGTTTGAGAAAGATTGATGCAAATTCTGCACAAAGAACGAACGGCTCAGTGGGGCAAAACATCTATTTGAATCTTAGGACCCATTATCAGAACTACAGTGTTTACAGTGGTCTGAATTTAGGATGAAATAGCCTGAGTTTAAGGCTGTTTTTCCAATCGGTAACACCTAAATACCTATTGTTTTACACAGGTTTCAGTCTCATATTGACTTTTAAAAATGTTTTATCGGAAACATGCTTCAACCTTCTTGACGCACTTATTTACCATTTACTTTACTTTTATTATCCATCCATCTATCCATTTTCTACCACTTTTCCGGGGCCAGGTCACTGGGGCAGCAGTCTAATCAGACTTCCCTTTCCCCAGACTCTTTCTCCAGCTCTTCCGGGGGAATACCTGAGGGTATCCAATGCCAGCTGAGAAACATAGTCATTACAGCCTGTCCTAGGTCTTTCCCTGGGTCTCCTCCCGGAGGGACATGCCCAAGACACCTCCCTGCAGAAGTTCACTTATGCTCATTCCTTCCTTCACTCGAGAACAAGACCCCAAGATACTTTTATTATCTTCATTGTAAAATATATCCTAACAGTGCTATAGTGAAAGGAAGAAAACCCACATAGCATTTAGGTAAGTAGTTGTTTGTCTGTATCTGAGGAGGTTAAATGAGGCTCTGATACTGGACAGTATTGAGTACTGGTATTGCTATCCAAGCAACCAGTACTCTATACTAAAAAGTTTTAACTAAATGGATCAATGAAAAAATGAACCAAATCAGATGTTTTCTTGTTATTTCTTACTAAAGTATGTGCCCTAAAGTAGGTTATGGTCTGCCAACAAAAAGCCACCCTTGTGATCATCAATCTTTAAAATGATTAGAAACATTTCTTGTAAAAAACTACAACTGACACTGCTTTTCTTGGCACTTTTTTTGGAATACAACCATTAGTAAGCATTTATGAAATTAGTCAGACAGTAAATTGCCATTATCACACTTGTTCAAGAGTTTCAGAGGAAGTAAATGGGGGAAGTTGGGTTTTATTTGTCATGTAACTGAAAAAGAAAAAAATGGTTCCTTCAGAAAAGTGGAACATTGTGAATACAGACTATTTTGGCTCAATCTGATATTTTTGTCCAGTAAATATATATATATATATATATATATATATATATATATATATATATATATATATATATATATATATATATATATATATATATATATATATATATATATATATATATATATATATATATATATATATATATATATATATATATATATATAAATTTATGTGCAATGTATGTAAGTATCTACTGTATGCAGTGGTGGAATGTAACGAAGTATTTGTACTTCGTTACTGTACTTAAGTAAATTTTTATGTATCTATACTTTACTTAAGTAAAAAAAAATAATGCATACTTATACTTTTACTCAAGTAGATTTTTCAGCAATTATCTGTACTTTGCACTCCACTACATTTTGAAAATGCGTGTCGTTACATCCTTCCGAATCTTGCATAAAAAAAAATTGAAGTTTTGGCGTTGCTGGCCAATGCACGTTGAAACAGATCGGAGATCTGATTGGTCAGAGAACTCACGCGCTCAGCGCGCGTTTTGAAACAACACAAGCGGAACTGATGTAAATCGAAGAAAAGGACACGTTGGATACCAAATATCAAACATGGACGAAGAGCCAACAACGTCGACTGAGCTTGAGCTTGTTCCCTGCAGCTCTGATTCTCAGAGACATCCCTGGCCTTATTTAATCAAGTTATTGACTCCTGGCGTTTTCAATGTGTAAACTGCCTACCTCAACGTGAAGAACTGTTGGCGTTTAAAAACTCCCCTTCAAAATTGAAGAAACATATAGAGGTAAGACATGCAATGCTAGTTATTAATATTTAAGTTACAAACTTGCTATGACATTAAGCTATGACTGTTATAGAAAAACGGATGTCAACATAACAAAAATATCACACCAGTATAATATTTGTTTGACGTAAGTTGGTGGTAACCTAACAGGGCAACTTCTTTAGCTGGTTATTAGCACAGCAGGGACGATAGCTTGCTAGTACGTTACATTTTTGGAGACGAGCAAACTACTGCTATATTCGTAGTTGGCTAAAATAGCTGTTGGTTTTGACTCAATGAAAATTCAGCTTTGCATCACCGAAATAAATGATAATTTAAAGTATAATAAATTGAAAACCAATTATTTTAAATTGTAATAATATATCACAATATTACATTTTTTCTGTATTGTTGATCAAATAAATGCAGGCTTGATGAGTAGAAGAAACTTCTTTCAAAAACATTAAAAATAGTAATGTGTCCAAACTTTTGACCTGTACTGTGTGTATATATATTATTTACTTAGCAATTTAGCAATTTAGCGCGAAAGTATATGCGAATATCAAACCAATTTTACCCGTGTGATATGCTTGGTTGTAAGTGTCAGTAGTGTGTACTTTTGAGGTTTTTTTTACTGCTATTAATAATAGATTATTAAAAATAAAAATAAATTGTATGTCATAATTGGCTGTGCCCAATTATTATTGAATGAGTAATAAGTAAATAACCAGATTTTTACAGTGTCAGTATTGCACAACAACTCTTTCCAGTACACAATAGATATTGTTTGTGATTGTTACAATTGAACAGCCCAGACATTGATACATCTGATTGTACTTTTACTTAAAAAAATACTTTAAAGTAAATTTAAAAGTATGTACTTATGACTTTTACTTAAGTAAGATGTTGATGTAGTAATTATTCTTTTACTTAAGTATATATTTTGCAGGGTAGTTGTACTTTTACTTAAGTACTAAACTTAAGTACTTCCTCCACCACTGACTGTATGTAATATTTACTCATCTTTAAAGCATGAGAATCATTCATCCTTATCATCTACTTTGCCCCTAAACAAATATTTTATTCTTGTCTCAAAGAGAAGGTGAACTGAACAATAGATGTCTTAAAACAGCCCGCATGTTGATGTTAGGTCGTGGTTAAGAAAAGTTTAAGTCTCCAGTGTGTTGTTAAACCCGAGTGTAGGCGATTTTCCCTGGCGTCCTGCCAACCATCACCATGGTCTGTTTCTTATCTTGCTCATTCCTCTGTCTTACTGTAAGTTTGCAAACAGTATTTATTACTCTAGTGTTTGTTTTAGAATACATGTAAATGTCAGCAACCATATAAGTTTATATCATAAGGCTAATACCGATAATTGGATTTAAATATTGTCTGCCTATTGTAATGCTATCTGTTATAATATGTGGTGATCCAAACAACCCACTCTTGCTCTAAAATAAGTTCAGTGCTAGTCTATCCTACTGACAAAAAGGAACAAGCACAAAAGATGTATACAGTACTTGATGAACAAATTAACAAGTCACAACCTAAGTTACAGTTTTTGAGCTAGCCTCAGACAGTAACAAACTCAGAGCTTTATTGTTATTATCTCCAGACAATAGATGAGAGATCCGTTTCCACAAGTGGCAATGCAGTTTCCACACTTTCAAAAGATGTCTGATCTAATACATCCTAAAGATGAGCAGGTTTCATTCTTCTGCTTCTAGGAAGATACATTTTTGTTTATAAGTTTACATACCCTGTCAGAATATGTGTTTTTGGCCATTTTTCAGAGAATATTAAGAGTCACATGAAAGACATCAAAAGCAATGAGAAGGTTGTGGAGAAATGAAATGATAAGATTGACGACATCAGGGCAATGACTCGGGCATCTCCATCCATGTCTCTTGATGTAAACACTGTGGCTAAGCTATTCTGCCACACCAAACTCAAAAGCCCAGGGCCAGATAACATCTGTGGACAGACATTAAAAAAGTGGGCTTACCAACTTTGTGGCATCTTCAGGCATTTTTTCAATCTGTCTTTGCTACAACAGAAGGTCCCAAAAACTTGGAGGCACTCAGTCATTGTGCCCTTAGACCAGTTGCTGTGACCTCCTTGGTTATAAAAAGTTTTGAAAAAAAGACATGCTGCTACTGCAGGTCAGGGAAAAGCTAGACCTATTGCAGTTTGCTACAGGTCTGAGAGAGGAGAGGAGGATGTAGTCATCCTACTGTTGCACTTTATTCTTAAACATCTGGATGAAGCTAAGACACATGCGAGACTTTTATTTGTTGATTTTACTTCTTCTTTTAACACCATTCAGCCATTCCTGCTGGCAGAGAGACTTATGACTGATTTTAACCTTGATCTTAACTTGGTTGGTTGGATATTGGACTTTTTACTTCACAGGCCGCAGTGTGTTAGAGTGAATGGTATTTTATCTGATGTGCTTTATTCGAATACCGGTGTCTCGGTGTGTACATGGATAGACACATCTTAAAGTTTGCAGCTGACTCTGTTATCATCAGCTGCTCAGAGGGGATGAACAGGACCATGGGCCAGTCCTAAATGACGTTGTTCAGTGGTGTGACCGTTCATTTTTACATATGAATGTGTTAAAACAAAGGAAATGCAAATCACCACCTTGTTCCACTGTCACTGTCATCAAGAACACAGACATTGACCTGGCTCGGAGTCATTCAGGACAATGAACTGTGTTTTGAGCCTTGGGTGGATGCTGTTTCTAAAAAAAGTCCAACAACGATTGTACATCCTGATAAAGATAAACAGTTAAACAGTGAATTAATGATACAGTTTTAACGTGCTTTTATTGAATCGGTTTCATCCTTCTGTATTGCTGCCTGGTTTGGAAGCCTCTCCCTGACCAACAAAAACAGACTGGGTAGTGTGGTTTAAAGTGGCCAGTAAGATTTCAGGGAGGAGTCAGGCTCAGCTGGGGGACATTTACAGCAGACAGGTGCAGAGGAAGGCTGGTGCTATAGCGTAGTCCCAGGACCAGCACCTCAGAGGGGAGTTTGAGCTGCTGCCCTCTGGGGGGCGCTACAGAGGTCTGGGCTGTAGGACTAAAAGATTAAACATGTCGTTTTTACTGACAGCTTTGAGGAACTTAAATGGTTAATGGTTAAATGTTGTGTGTTTTTAAGGAGCGTGATGCTGCAAAAATAATTTATCCAAGGGGAACAATAAAGAAACTTTGAACTTTTGTACTTTTCCTACTAGCTTTGGCATAACCTACACATTCTTTTCATCCGGCGACATCCTTAATAATAATAAATAACAATGTATTGGATTTATATTGCGCCGAGGGATCTCCCGAGGGACCAAGGGACTCAAAGCGCTTACAGGCCCTCCATTATTCATTTATACACACGCACTGGTAATGGTAAGCTTCAACTGTAGCCACAGATGCCCTGGGGCAGACTGACAGACATCCTTGTTCCATTTACATATTCAGTGTTTGTTAATGTTCCTTTTATTTGCAGATTCACTTTGCAAAAACTTGTTTTTGAATTTAAATATTTCAATATTTTCTTTAAGCACATGACAAAATAATTAACTTCTAAAATAATGGTTAGTGACAGCCCTACTCTTGACTTCTACTACTCTTGATTTCTACTTTTTACTAACTGTATTTATTTAACTGTACATGGGATATATATTTTTTTATCCAATTTGTAGCTTATTTATCTCTCAAAGTTTTACCTTTTAAAGGATAGCATTGATAAACCATGAACTACAGTATTTTTAATACCATATTTTATAATAGTGTTCATCTGCAAAACATGGCTCTTCAATACAGCCACATTACAGACATTTTTCAAGAGGTTATTTGTTAAATAAAGCTTTGAGATTGTTCTTTAGAATCTTCCCATTCCCTACAACAGTGTGACAAACGACAGGCTATGCATAAATATGAGGCTGGTCGACCTATTATTTAATTCAAAATAAAGTCCATACACATAAACATATAGGTTCTTTACTCTTGTAACATATATATAATATTTTTTATATAGCACTTTTCCACCTGTTGTAGTAGGAACTCAAAGCGCTTCACATACATTAAACTATTTACCAGTGTTAAAGAACATCACTGGAGGAAATGCAGGTAAAGTGTGTTGCCCAAGGGCACAATGACAGTATGTGGGGAAGAGCGAAATGTTATGATGTTTTGGGTCATTTCGAGCGGGGATCAAACCGCCCACCCGCCGGTCGAAGTAGAGACGCTCTACCCACTGAGCTCCTGCCGCCCTTACATATGTAATATCCAGGGTGTTTTTGTGCATCATATCCCAATATTTCCTTTAGAGTTGTGCTTTTGCAGCTCCCCTGCTCTCTCGGACCTGCTCTCTCTGGCCTGCTCTCTCTCTGGCCTGCTCTCTCTGACCTCCGCTCTCTGGCCTGCTCTCTCGGACCTGCTCTCTCGTACCTGCTCTCTCTTGCCTGCTCTCTCGGACATGCTCTCACAGACCTGCTCTCTCTGGCCTGCTCTCTCGGACCTACTCTCTCGGACCTGCTCTCTCTGGCCTGCTCTCACAGACCTGCTCTCTCTGGCCTGCTCTCTCTTGCCTGCTCTCTCTTGCCTGCTCTCTTGGACCTGCTCTCTCTTGCCTGCTCTCTCTTGCCTGCTCTCTCGGACCTGCTCTCTCTGGCCTGCTCTCTCGGGCCTGCTCTCTCTGGCCTGCACTCTCTGGCCTGCTCTCTCTGGCCTGCTCTCTCTTGCCTGCTCTCTCTGGCCTGTTCTCTCTGGCCTGCTCTCTCTTGCCTGCTCTCTCTGGCCTGCTCTCTCGAACCTGCTCTCTCTGGCCTGCTCTCTCGGACCTGCTCTCTCGGACCTGCTCTCTCTTGCCTGCTCTCTCTGGCCTGCTTTCTCGGACCTGCTCTCTCTTGCCTGCTCTCTCGGACATGCTCTCACAGACCTACTCTCTCTGGCCTGCTCTCTCTGACCTGCTCTCTCTTGCCTGCTCTCTCTTGCCTGCTCTCTCTGGCCTGCTCTCTCTTGCCTGCTCTCTCGGACATGCTCTCACAGACCTACTCTCTCTGGCCTGCTCTCTCGGGCCTGCTCTCTCGGACCTGCTCTCTCTTGCCTGCTCTCTCTGGCCTGCTCTCTCTTGCCTACTCTCTCGGACATGCTCTCTCTGGCCTGCTCTCACAGACCTGCTCTCTCTTGCCTGCTCTCTCGGACCTGCTCTCACAGACCTGCTCTCTCTGACCTGCTCTCTCTCTTGCCTGCTCTCTCTGACCTGCTCTCTCGGACCTGCTCTCTCTGATCTGCTCTCTCGGACCTGCTCTCTCTGGCCTGCTCTCTCTGACCTGCTCTCTCGGGCCTGCTCTCTCTGGCCTGCTCTCTCTGACCTGCTCTCTCGGACCTGCTCTCACAGACCTGCTCTCTCTTGCCTGCTCTCTCTGACCTGCTCTCACAGACCTGCTCTCTCTGATCTGCTCTCTCGGACCTGCTCTCTCTGGCCTGCTCTCTCTGACCTGCTCTCTCGGGCCTGCTCTCTCTGGCCTGCTCTCTCTGGCCTGCGCTCTCTGACCTGCTCTCTCTGACCTGCTCTCTCGGACCTGCTCTCTCTCTGGCCTGCTCTCTCTGATCTGCTCTCTCGGACCTGCTCTCTCTCTGGCCTGCTCTCTCTGATCTGCTCTCTCGGACCTGCTCTCTCGGACCTGCTCTCTCGGGCCTGCTCTCTCTGACCTGCTCTCTCGGGCCTGCTCTCTCTGGCCTGCTCTCTCTTGCCTGCTCTCTCTGACCTGCTCTCTCTGCCTGCTCTCTCTGGCCTGCTCTCTCGGACCTGCTCTCTCTGCCTGCTCTCTCGGACATGCTCTCTCTGGCCTGCTCTCACAGACCTACTCTCTGGCCTGCTCTCTCTGACCTGCTCTCTCTGCCTGCTCTCTCTTGCCTGCTCTCTCTGGCCTGCTCTCTCTTGCCTGCTCTCTCGGACATGCTCTCACAGACCTACTCTCTCTGGCCTGCTCTCTCGGGCCTGCTCTCTCGGACCTGCTCTCTCTGCCTGCTCTCTCTGGCCTGCTCTCTCTGCCTGCTCTCTCGGACATGCTCTCTCTGGCCTGCTCTCACAGACCTGCTCTCTCTTGCCTGCTCTCTCGGACCTGCTCTCACAGACCTACTCTCTCTGACCTGCTCTCTCTCTTGCCTGCTCTCTCTGACCTGCTCTCTCGGACCTGCTCTCTCTGATCTGCTCTCTCGGACCTGCTCTCTCTGACCTGCTCTCTCTGGCCTGCTCTCTCTGGCCTGCGCTCTCTGACCTGCTCTCTCTGACCTGCTCTCTCGGACCTGCTCTCTCTCTGGCCTGCTCTCTCTGATCTGCTCTCTCGGACCTGCTCTCTCGGGCCTGCTCTCTCTGGCCTGCGCTCTCTGACCTGCTCTCTCGGACCTGCTCTCTCTCTGATCTGCTCTCTCGGACCTGCTCTCTCGGACCTGCTCTCTCGGGCCTGCTCTCTCTGACCTGCTCTCTCGGGCCTGCTCTCTCTGGCCTGCTCTCTCTGGCCTGCGCTCTCTGACCTGCTCTCTCTGGCCTGCGCTCTCTGACCTGCTCTCTCTGACCTGCTCTCTCTGGCCTGCTCTCTCGGACCTGCTCTCTTGGGCCTGCTCTCTCGGGCCTGCTCTCATTGCTGACGTGTCACGTAAGGCACATGCATCTACTCTGTGTAAACCCCCTGCTTTAGGCAAGGGCTAATATGCTTGTCTTCCTGTGTATGTCAGCACAGACTATAGTACGGGTTGATAACCTACATGCTCAGATCATTGTTGGCACTCCCGGCTCTTTTGGTACGAGTATTGGAACTATGACAGAATAAAAACTATAAAACCAATGTAAAGTTTGTTTAATTCCACTCAGAAAACGGTATAAGTACAGCGCTGTACACAACACGATGTTAACATGAGGTCAGCCCATGTCTGGTCACCCTGATACCCTACAAGTCCTAACCTTTTGCCACACCTCACACAGACGAGGGCCCTTCCTGCCACCGTATCAGTACTTTTCCACTAAGTGTCCAGCCAGCAGTGACCAACTGGTTCTAACTGGTTTCAACAGATGAGGTATTTAGTGTCCTAATCTAGGGTGCAGTGTAGCGTGCAAGTTAACAAGTATAAATAGTTATAAAGATGAATCTTAATAGAAAAACAGAGTGGATGATATCAGTTTTAAAGAGTACGTCTCAAAACAACATGTTCCAAGAATTTATGGCAGCGGTTGCTGATTCAATGTTAATGGAAAAGAAACATGCCAGCACCAAAAAAGTACCAAAGAAAAGGCCATGGTTAACGCAGTGATTTAAATCTAAAAATAAGGTTCAACCAATGTCTACAACTGCTGTATTGACAGAATCCAAGCAGTCAGTGCAAGGGTCACAAACTGGCCAAAAGACATTTTTGTAATTGTGGAAGCATTTGTTTCAATGTAGAATTAAGTTTAATTAGCATCCATTTAGGATTAGAAGATGATAAAATGTCCCCAGCTACTGTTTATGACTCAGTCAAACAGGAAAAAATGTAATCACCACCTCCCAGGGACAGATCCATGGGTTCACTTGAGAGTCCTGTAAGAAACAGTTTGTTACAGGAATGTAGGATGTCACTAAGCACTTTTACACAGCACTCTTGCACTTTAGACTGGTTACACTTGAAAGACACAGCACTTTGAACAGTAATTTGCACTTGGCATAAGGAAAGAATTTGCACACAATTTGGTTTTAAAATGTATTTGTTTTATTGTTGAGGAGCCAGTTGAGGTGGAAGCACTTTTATTGGTTTATGCTCAGCCCTGGGGATAAAAAGGAGACATTAGAACCAAAAACTATTTAGGTGCAATATGTGTTATGGGGGTGTGTGACTGTAATTTAAGTGTTTCAGTGAATTGTTTGTGTTCTAACCTTACCTTGTCTTGTGTCCAGGTGTTAAAAGAGTCCCTGGGCAAACAAGAGTTCATTTAAAGGTTCCAGCCTGGACCAAGTCAAGGGATTGTGTAGGGGTAATAGGTTTAGGTGTTTTATGGGTTTTATTGTTTTTAGATAACGGGGTGAATTGTTTAATATTTTAAATACATATTTGTTTGTTTATAGTTTATGGTTATGGGTCAGGTGGATGGAGGATTTTAACTTGGTTTTAAGAAGTTTAAGGTTAATGGGTTATGCCATGAGGGTTTTAGTGGTAAGATCCAATTAGGTGAAAGAATCATTGGGGTTCTTCTTTGTTTGATTGTGCCTGCTACTGGAGAGGCTTGAGCGCCTCCTGACGCCGGGGCATAGTTGCACTTTTGCACCTAGCACTTTTGGTTTATTTACTGGAAAATAAATAAAAGTAAAAACAGTGGGCTATGCCAACTCTTAGATTCCCGTGTATCATTGCTCGGTGTATCTCACAGGCAGTAACAGCAGAAAAGCTGTGGTAAGGCCGATATTGGTGAACGGGGGAGTAATGGGCAGACAACATCCATGTTTATTTACAATCTATGCAGAAGACCCAATATTTTAATTTAAGGTTTGAAATCATTTTCAATCAGCAACCAGACAGTGTAAGTCTAACCAAAAACGGATTATCAAAACAGTTATCAGGCTCAAAGTGCAGAAAAAAAAAAAATCACATTTTCTTTGCAGGTCAGCACTCAAAGCACTCATTTCTCACACAATATGACTCTAATCACATCATATAGGCGACCACAACTGTCCACAATACTCCAGCATTTATCTAACCTAATTAAGAGCGTTACACCTTTAAATGCCCCCTCCCCTCTCTGTGTGTACTTCACAATGTGCGGGTGCGCGTCGCCGCTCATTGGCTGTCGGCGCTAATCGATCAGCGCAGGGCCCGAGAGCCCACAGGGCAGTTTGTTTATAGCCACTTACATACACTAGCACTTACGACTGTACAAGTCTGGAAATTTCCCTGAAGCTTTTAGCGGGACGATGTTTTTGTGTCGTTCATCAAAGACTCTGGGGAAAGCTTTAATAACGCATGGCTCATCTTCATTACATGTCCCAGCAGCAAATAGACTGAGGAACGTGACTTTGACATTACACAAGGTGCACGCGCCGCAGACTAAACGGGCTTTGTGTTTAACTTCCTTTCAAGGACAAGTGATTATTGCAAACCGCACAAAACGACAGGAAAAGGACCTAAACCTCCGTCAAAGCTGGGACTCGTGTGGTTTCACAGCGGACTGGCAGCACTTGGACCGAGTGGCTACAATCGCTACGTG
Source organism: Neodontobutis hainanensis (assembly GCA_024349245.1). Classification (NCBI taxonomy): domain Eukaryota; kingdom Metazoa; phylum Chordata; class Actinopteri; order Gobiiformes; family Odontobutidae; genus Neodontobutis; species Neodontobutis hainanensis. The sequence continues at coordinate 2,064,384 of JALDNG010000005.1, forward strand.
TCTCTCTAAAAGTGTACAAAGTCAAGGCGGGAGAGGAGATATTCTTACGCCACAGATCGGCTCAGTTTACCGTCTTTTCGTTACCAGAAACGGAGCAGCGGGTAATGTTTGTTTTTCAGGTAACAGCGGGTTTTTTAATCGACGCTGCTTCTCTACCGGAACCATGCAGACGAGAGCTTCATCTACAGCCGCCGCCAGCAAACAACGCGAGGCCAGCGAGGAGCAGAGTGTCAGCAGCAACAAAGGGGTAAATTAAACCATTTAAGTCCTGTTTGCCTAACCCCATTGGGGAGTCAAAAGGGCGCGGGGCTTTGCGGTGTGTCCATAAAGTGGTCATGTTCAACTGGTGCTGCACAGTCCTGAGCCATTGGAGTTTAGTTTTCAGGTTAAAATCATGAAATATGCACGAAGCTGCCTGTCCCGACCGCTTCCATGTAAACAGACTCGTTATACAAGGCCACGTGACGCGCACGGATATTGGCACAGAATTCATTACGCATTTTTACGCACAGAGCTTGTTTTCACCCATTTTCAGGGAAGGAACGGGTACATTTTTATCTCTTATCACAGTACAAACATATTATGAGGCTGAACTGTGTGAGCATTCGGTTGCCATTGGAAACTAAGAAGAGAAACGAAGAAAAACTTTGCTCTCGTCAATTTTTTTTTCTAAATGAGTATGTTTTCAGTTTCCTTGATCAACAAACCCTGACCACAAAGTACGCACTTCTGAGTCAACATTTTATTCTTCACATAAACCATTTTTAACTACATTGCATTGACATCAATAATACACCTAAATAAAACTAATCCAATAAACAGGACTTAACTGTAGCCCATAGCTGCAGTAGGCTGTGTTTGTGCTGACTAATTAAAATAACTTTTTGACCTTTTTAATTCTCTCTTTTTGTTGAGTTGTATTTCTTTTTGTATACTGTGTTTAATTTAATTCAGAGCTAAAATACAGCAGCTCTTACAAGGGGTCATTGTCACGAATGTGCTTTATCTTTTAAAGACAATATACAGTTGGGTTCATAGAAACCAAGCCCCCTCCCAAATCTGATCAGATCTCTGGGGACGCATTCAGGACACATTTAACTCATTCACACCTTGCATTAAGGCAGGCCACATTAGATCTGATCGCTCTTTGAATTTTAGTGCCAGGTCTGAAGGATCTCATGGATATTTCAGAGTCCTCTAAACTGGACTTTACCTTGGATCCCTGTGTGCTTCTGCTGTTTGTGTGTCGCTGTGACTTTGCAGATCCGGATGTGTTTGCATAGCAGTGAAAAGCTGTTATCTCACACAGCAGCACCACTGTTCACCCTATGCACCCTCCCATGTACAACTCCCTCACATGACCCTCCCATTCTGCTGCCTGCTGCTTTTACTTTTCACCCGCCTGTCCCGCCTCTGAAAAGCAATGGCGCGCTCCTTCGCCCACTCAGGCCCTTTCCATTGTCTATTGTTTACAAGTACTGAATACATCATCCAAGGGGGACTGTGCCAAATTTTATTTAAAGGAAAACAAAGCGAGAGAAAAAGATCTGCTTGTTTTTCTCTTGTTCACTGTTCAACAAGTGAAGTTTTACTGATTAATTGTGGGACTTAAGTAGGGGTGTGCACGGACATTCGAACATTCGAATATTCGGTCTGCTGTAATTATTCGATAAATAAAAATGCTATTCGAATTTCGCTATATTTTTGCATTTTCCTTGATGCGAGTGGCGCGGATGCAGCCGCCGCCACCAACGATGAAGAGGATGCGGCAATGCCCGCTCGTTGGAAAAGGCTGAGCCAGTTCTTCGGCGATGATTACAGAGAATCCAGCCGAGACGAGTGGGAACAGTTCTTGCTGGAGCCATGTATTCCACCAGATGAGGATCCCATTCAGTGGTGGAACGAAAACACGAAGCGCTTGCTGCGCTTCACAAAACTTAGTCGCTTAGCACACCGTTAGCTACTTGTGTGTCCCGGCAACTTCTGTGCCGTCAGAGCGCGTTTTCTCCGCAGCCGGCCTCATTGTTAACAGACTAAGGAGCCAACTTTCCCCCGATCATGTTGACATGCTTGTGTTCCTTAACAAGAACATGTAAAACAATAGAAAGAAAGCAATAAAGATTTGCTGACAGTTTAAAAGGTTCAAAGTGAAATGTAGCCTAGGCTGCGTTCTGTAGCTACAATAGGCTAATTTCCGGTCTTTTCCGGGTCGGGTACGCTGGCGCGTTTGGCTGCCGCTCCTCTCACCGATTTTGTTTGTTTTAGCAATGTTTTAATTGCTGCAGGCGGCTTTATTTACTTTTTTTTTTTTTTTTTTTTTTTACACACTATGTAGCGTAATGTTTAAGCTTATTGTGTATAAGCTTGTTCAAAAAATGACGGAAACAATAGCCTAAATGTTACTGAAAAATAACGTCTGTCTCATTAAACCAAATTTAAATAAACGAATATTCGAATATTCGTTTTTTGTGAGCTCAAATATTCGAATGTGATATTTGCGGAAAATGCCCATCCCTAGACTTAAGCTCACAAAGGGAGACAGTCTAAAGCAGGCACAATGCAAGTACTTGTGTCAAAGATAGGGTTTACTTACAGCTTTGTTTTCTAACAATTTTCTTACTTAAATCAACATAAACTTGTATATCACCTCCATTATTTTGTTTGCTGCATCACAATAATGGCTCAAGTCATAAATTCACTTTGATTTAGTACTCTTTAAAGAATTAATACTACAATGAGTGTCATGTGTATGTCATGTCAATATTGGGGTGCACGTGGCAGAATGGTTAGCACTCCTGCCTCACAGCCAGAAGGTCATGAGTTCAAAACCCGGCCGACTCTGGTCTTTCTGTGAGGAGTCTGCATGTCCTCCACGTGTTACCATGTGTTCTCTCCGGGTACTCCGGCTCCTCCCACCGTCCAAAGAAATGCATGTACAGATTAATTGGCAACTCTAAAGTGTCCCTAGTGAATGAATGTGAGAGTGATGCTTGTCTGTCTCTAAATGTTAGCCCTGCGACTAACTGTCCACTGTCCAGGGTGTACCCTGCCTAAAAAGGCCCAAAGCTGCTGGGATAGGCTCCAGTCACCCGTGACCTCTAACAGGACAAAGTAGTAGAAAATGAATGTATGAATGAATGAACAATATTGACATTTTTTTTTCAATATTATACAAAAAAGTCATGTTGCTTGTTGTCATGATGCTGGTCACTGTTAAATAAGATGATTTCTGTCACTGTAATAAAAAAATCCCATAAACCTTTGTAAAAATACTCAAGTTCATTCACACACCAACAGTTTCCACTCTTAACCTCCTGAACACTGCTTCTGTCCTGCCTCTGCCCTTTTGTCTGCAGTGCCTCTGTAAATGCTGCTACAGCTCTGTTAAACGGCTGGTGTACAGTGTAGAGACCTGTCCGACAGGCTTCATTGTGTCTGCTGTGGTTTGTCTTGCCCAGTGGTGTCACCGAAAGGTCACATCCAGAGTAATGTGTGTATTTGTGCTCTGATGAGCGGGCCATTGTGTTTAGGATAGGAACTGACTTCATCAAGGCCAGAAATGAACTTGTTTCTTTGTGTGTCTTTTTGAACCACCCAGTCTTCAGTGTTAACCTGGTGTTAGTGTTAACCTCAATTTTGATCTTGTATTTGCTTAAAGGACAAAAAGAAATTAATATATTTACAGAAAATGAATGGACAAGTCCATTAACAACCTTTGCTACCTTAGAAAACCTGCATTTATTATTTTTTTTTGTTTTCAGACAGACTTTCTCTGAATAAATCCAAATGTGTCTCCCACATCTTTCTTTTGTGCTAACTCTCGCTTCTCTTTTGTCTTTATGTCCAGGATGAGCAGAATTTAAAGGACGCCTTGTCTACCACCCCCTCCTCATCTGTTGAAAAGGCCGCTGGGAAATCGGAGCCAGAGCCAGAGGGAGGCAAACCCAACAAGACCCAGCAGCTGAAGAAAGTCTTTAAAGAATATGGAGCAGTGGGCGTTTCCTTTCATGTCTGCATCTCCCTCATGTCGCTGGGAATGTTTTACCTCCTTGTGTCCAGGTAAGCATCATAACAGCATGTATTGAGTTCCATTTTCAAGAGCTCAACTCAAAGCCTGGAAGATTTCTGTGGTTGTATCTACTATTTGTATACTCTCATTTCATTTGGTGCCTGTTTTTATTGATGTTCAGCACATTTGTAGAAGCACAGCAGATCCATATTGATCAAATATAGCTCAAAGCTAAATGAAAGATAAGCCAAAGTTCTTTCTGAGCATTTAAAAAAATTTGCAAACTGGAGAAAAAAAAATCAATACAAGAAGCAAAGGCAGATGATAACAGCAGCCTGTTACACTATTGCTCTGAAAGGCATCTCACAGCAGTAAATGATATTATCTAGCTTTGGAAAAGACCATTTTCCTCTAAAGATGTGCACAGGAAATGACCCGCTGACTGCGGTTATATCCTGGAATGTAAATGTCTGGCAGCAAATAGGCCTCGGTCTGTGAGAGAAGGTAAAGTACAGGCTTTGAGTTTTCACTGAGCCAGATGTACTATTGATGCTGTTGATGGGGGAAAATAAATACACTAAAGGTGAAGAGATCGACCATGTATTTTGATCTAGGATGTGTGGGACTTAGTGTGGGATTTTTATTTATGGATTTATCTAAAAATAATAAAAATTTCCTAATTTAGGCAAAAGGCAAATTAATACTCTGCCGGGCTTCTCTTAAACGTGGCTGTGCTGAGTATAATATCTGTCCACATGTATAAACTTTTTTATCCCCTTTTAAGTACAAAACGATGTACAGAATTGAGTTGTTCTGTCCTTTTTCCTTTCATGGAAATTGTCTGTAGAAAAGGCATAAACAGCCCAGTGTGCATTTAGTTTTGGCAATAATGTGAGTGCACATAATTCTCCGGCTTTTGTCTGTGTGGCACCGGGCCATACTCTTGATACCACAGGGACTTGGCTCAGCTTATCTGACAGCTTGGAGATTTTCTTTTATGGCAGATAATGACGCTTGAACTGAAAACTGACTCTGTAGCATCCAACCACGGAGCATTATCACCGCCCGCCGCAGAGCCCAGGCATGTGGCCCGCTAATACGGAGCTGTGTGCTGGGTGAACAGTTGTCTGGAGGAAGATGGATCCTTATATTTAGCCGACTATTTGCTTTCAGTTGAGTTGGCTCAGGGCAGTTTATCTGGCAATGTGTGAGAGAGTAGCTTTATTGATTGAAGCCACTCAAAGCTCAATCTGACATATTTTTATAGTCTTTATAATATAATTCCCCAAAGTAGATGGGATACAAATGTTGCTAAAGCTTGCTTCACCATATGTTGATGAACTTTTTGGATTTACTTAGTGCATTACATTAAGCTTTAGCAGTGTTTTAGTGACGTCCCAAAACAGTTAAATACTAATTAGTGATCCCACTCTTTCTGGAAATTAAAATGATATATATAAAAATAATTAAATTAAAATTGCTGAGGTGCAGATTTTAGTTTCAAACTGAAATAATTGTTAAACAATGAGCTCTCTGTCATTAGGAATCTAAAAGTTTGAGTTTTGGCCCTCTGAAGCTGCTGTAGTTTGTGAAAATGAATCAGATTACATGGCCTCAATGAGAAAATCCTATATCCTGAATTGTTAAAATAATGTTCAGTATCTTTCTTTGACTTTCTTTGAGAGTATGAATCAGAGTTGTCTCCCTCTGGTGGAAACAAGTGCACACTACAAATTTAAACCACCTCTTTTCTCGCTTCCTCATGTGTCTCCAGTGGGATCGATATGGCGGCTGTGCTGTGTAAGGTGGGCTTCAGCGAGGCTATGGTCAAGTCTAAAATGGCTGCCGGGACCAGCACCTTCGTCTTGGCCTACGCCATCCATAAGCTGTTTGCCCCAGTTCGGATCAGCATCACTCTGGTGTCAGTGCCTCTTATTGTCCGCTATTTTAGGAAGACTGGACTCTTTAAACAACCTCCTCCAACCCAGTGATGACACCTCTGTTTTAAGTCGTAAAGAAACCCCTACACTGACTCTTAATGCTCTTTATTCAATCTCCTGTACATATCCATGTTTATTATCGCCATAGCTTCTCATCTTATTTTCAGAGAAAAAACTATATTGATCTTGTCTCTTTATTATTTTGGTTGTTAGATGTTACGGCTGAATCAAAAAAGTTGTGAAACACTGTTTTAAGTACTGTTCATATTCCTGCCAGTGAAAGCCAGTATTTATTTACAATCAGAGCTATGTTCAGGAGAAGTTTTAGTCCTAAACTTGTTCAGGCAGGTTTGGTCTCTTAATGCTGTGAAAGTTCCCCGGGGGTGCACATGGATAAGCTGATTTCTCCTCGGCTCTTAGCTGACGAGGCCGTGTTCTGCTGCTATGCGAATCAGCAGAATATTTCAGTTATTTTCGGTCTCCTGCCCCTTGCCCTGATACCATTATCTCTCCATCCTCAGCTCAAACTCTCAGCTTTTTTTTGGCTTCCCCCTTTTTTTCCTCTCCTCTCAATCTGTCTCTGCTTTATTCTTTTCCAGAATATCTTTTACCAATGGGCCTACTTTCTTCTCAATGCCACTTCCTGTATGCAACTGTAGATTATAACATTGCATTACATTTTGTAAAAGAAAGTGTTGCCTGAATGAGATGTATTTTAATTAAAAGAGATGTCTTCTTTTACAGTTCCAGTCTCATTTTGATTAAACTGTTATTTTATAGTAATTATACATAGTTTTGACGTATTCCATTTTGGTTAAACTGTAGAAGTACACAATGCAGCTTTATTTAGGATGTATTACCACTAAAAGACCAAAGGAGTCAAAGGTTGCTGCAACTAAAATTTAAATGTGACCCTTTCTGTTGGTTTCTGGAGATTCTAGTGTTTCACGTTATTACTTGGTGTAGAGTATATCTGACAGAATTTTGTTTTTGTCTTTTATGTTCTAGTCGCCTCCCTCTTTCATGTCAAAAAACAATCAAAATGATTTTTAGACTCTACATTTCAAAAAGTTACTTAGAGTTGCATTAAGGGTGGATATTTATCTTCCTTTTTTTTTTTTTTTTTTTTTACAATTACCTGTAATAATGTTGGTGGATAACAATGATTGTTTAGGATCTTTTCATCCACAGTTCTCTTTGTCGCCACACAGGGGAGCTCCTGAACCACAAATACAGCTGCTGCTATTTTTCCGTCATGCCAGCACAAGCCCACACTTCATATCTCAAAAGATTACAGTCCTCATATTTCACAAGAATGAATGTCATTGTACAAGACAAATACGAGCATTAGACGGCAACAAGCTGTATCAGTCATTCCTTGTACAACACAGTTTATAAAGTTAAATTATTACCCAAGTCCTCAAGTGTTGTTCATAACTACAAATCTGAGTCTACAAAGCGACGACAAAGTCCATTTTGTTAAATGACTCAAAACAGATGACAACAGGGTAAAATCTGGTTATAATTTATTTGTCTGCAGTGGTTTAATGTTGGCATCAGAAAAACAAGGGGCTCAGCCAGGGCTATCATACACTGACCATGATAATTATTCCTGGCTGTACTTTATCACAGCTCTTTCCTTGAAGGTTTGGAAGGGTCAGCCACCACGCTCTCCAGCCCTGCTCTGTCCCAGTGGATATGCAATAGTTGCTCCGCTGAACAAGACCTGCTCTGTGTGTGTGTGTGTGTGTGTGTGTCTGTGTAAGTAAATAATTCAGCCAAGACTTGTACAAGGGAGCTAAGAGTGCATGGTGGTCTGTGCCAGATATCAACCACTGGGTTTTTCAGGAACAGGAGCAGTGTCAGCGCGGTGACGGGCTGCTACAAACCGAGCTCACACACTTGCCGGGCCACACAGAGGAAGAGTCTGGGCCTCATTAGCCATGATGAGGACAGGGAGCTGCCATCGCCTCTCCATCCCCTGCATGTCCCCCATGGCTAAGAACAAATTGGTGACAGCGCTCCGAGCCACTCTGTCGCTTTACCTGCAATGCACTGGGCTCTGTCAGCCTCTCGCACCGAATGTGTTTCCATGCATTTTAGTATTTTTCTGTATTTCTATGAGCTGTTTACTATATCCTTACAGAAGAAAATAATACATTTCTTGAATTTGGACTTAGTTTGAGCTTAGTCTTGATGAATATTTTGTGTCATTGTTTGACAAAAAGAGGGTTAGGTCATAATCTGACAATGTTGGCTTGAGTTTTTTGGATCCATAGGTATTACCATGTTTTTTTTTTTTAAGTTTAGGAAGCAGGAGAACATGGTGGCAGAGTGATTAGCACTACTGCTTCACACAAAGGTCAGAGCAATGATTTTAGCCTGTCCTGGGAACATCCTCCCATGTAGGTGAATGAATATGTAAACAAATTAATGAAAGCAGCTGACAGATGAATGGATGAGTTTGGAAGGTTCAAATCATGATGAACTCAAAACTACACAATTAGATGTAACTATGTAGTTAGTAATGCTAATAGCCAGAACACATACTAAACACAAACGTTTGGATTAGCTGCCAATTACAGGGAATGAGAATAAGTGGCCTATTATTCTTCAGTTATGTTATATCCTCATCTAATATTGAACAGAAGTGTATGCAAAGGTATTTGGCAATGTGCAGAGGTGTAGCTACAATAACAGTTACTTTTAAAAGTAGCCTTTTTGAGGGAAAAAAAAAAAGTTGAATTAGTACACACCAGAAAATATGGTTGCAGTTGATTTTGGACTACTTATTGGGCTAATAATATAAAAGTAACAATACATTTATCTGAGAGCAGACTTTGACTACTCACCTCTGCCTTTTTGTCTAATTGTAAGTTTTTAGGGTTGAATTTAGTATTTACTCTTGATGACAATGCCTGGTCTTTTCCTGTCACTTGTTTTCATCCTGAAAAACTGTGTTGCTCCTGGACTTCTCAGGACCCCTCCTTTAACACTGGTGTTGTTTCAGTTTGCTCCAAACCCTTGCCTCAGCTCCACCTCGGGTCTGTCCCCTGCAGCTTTTATTAGAGCCACAGCCTCGACATCACCAGATTGTCAGAGCGTCTCTGTGAATCCCTTCGAACTGTGTTTTCAGGCACGGGCTGCATCTCTCACAGTAAGTAACTTGTGTATTGTAGTTGCAAAGTGCTGACGCGTGCAGTGCTATATAAACATATGGCGTGGCACACACTGCTCTCTCCGTCTCTTTCTCTGACAACACGCCTTGCCTCTTTTATTCAATTCCACCTTTCTTATTATTTCTATTTCCTTTACGTCATTTTCAGCACCTGCTCATTATCCAACCTTATTACCTTTCCCCTCGCTGTCTCCTCATCTCCTGACCTGCTCACTAAACTCGTTAGACCTCCAGAGTGGCAGCGTCTAGACGGATAGGCACCTCTTCTGTCAAAATCTCGGGTTCAAAGACATCCTGTGAATTCTTTTTCTGGGAATGACTAGCATAAAGTTTCACGCAACAGTGTGTACACTCTGCTGTATACTATCCCTTTTTGCTTTAACTCGTATATTTTTTTGTATTTTTGGCCACTGTTATTTGTGCACAGCCATCTTTTCTGCCTTTCCTTCGTTTTTCTCCAGTCTTTGAGTTAAGTTTAGCAGATGCACCTCACGGCAGCATCATCCTGCAGCACCTGTCAGCTGTCTGCCTTCATCACGGCTCCTGTGCTGCCATAGGGCCACAGGGAACTAAACCTACTATCAACAGCTGCATTATATTATTTTAAACACAAACGCCACTCGTCTTTCACTAGCGATGCATTTTACATTTACTATATATTTCTTTATTTTCCCCCGTCTCCACAGCGTTCCCAGTACTCCTCTGCATTCAGACGCTGCTGTTAAATGTGAGCAATTATAATGGTGCAGACAGTGAGACGAGAGGAGAGGGGTTTGGGTGCCCAGCGACAGAGAAGAGGAACCACTGGGAGGAGTTGTCAGAGTGCTTTTTGGCAACTGTGGATTATGTTTTTGACTGTAGCTTATAGCTCAGTGTCTGTCACCAGCTGAACTGCCAGCAGCTGGACCACTCACATGCTGCTTTGTTACAGCCTATATGCGCCGAAAACACTGTCCTTCCTCTTCTCAGTACAATTAATTAAATCCTTTTTTTGTCAGACTGTAACCTTTTTCCTGCTTTTGTGGCACTGCACTGCATAACAAAAACAGGAAATTAAATTATACTCGTTTCTTTCCTTTTAAAAATAAAAACACACTGTGACACCCCCTTGACATCATTCACATTCTAATAATGCATTTAATTATTGTTCTCTCAAGAACAGCTCATACAGGGACAGCATGTCTGCTGTTCCTTCATTTTATTTATCTCACTCCAGGTTCACCAGCTCATAACGTTATGCCTTTGTGGAAACCAAGGTAAAAATGGACTAAATGGAGCAGTGTAGCCCTACATTTGACTTTAAAATATTGTAATTGACACAAAGAGGAAAGAAATGACATGCAGGTTGTCTGCAATAAACTTCCTAAAAGATACATCCTTAGAGCCTAATGAACATTTAACACAACTGCAAGCAGCATTTTACTTTGACAGACTTTGACTAAAGGCAGTTTTTTTAAGTGCAATTATAAATATTTTCTTAGATTTATTTTATGTTTTGGCTCAGTGATGTGGGTAAAGAGCTTTTAATAAGGCACCAACAATAAACTGTAGTTAAATAGTGGCTCGAGGGCTTGGGCTGTCCTGAGGCCCTACTCCAATAAATCTGGCTCCTGTTGTCTCCCTTTTAGATGTTATAGTTATGTTAAATATTGAGCCATAAACTGACAGTGATACATGTAGTCCTACTTTCTTTACTTTGTGTACTTTTCCACTTTCCTGAATGCCCAGAGATGAATAACAGATGATTAGACTGATGTGAGCTTTGTTTGCAACGACACAGACTCTTCTACCATAACTAAACTGTAAGCATCTTAAAAGTCTTTTCCTAATCTGGTAACCACTTCAGGCTCTGTAAACCCAATCTGCTGACTTCCATAGCTACACAGGTCACAGTTCAGTATGAATATGGCATTTTCTACTCTACAATTGTAAACTATTCACTTGTAGCTACTTTGGTGCTACCTTTATTTTGATTCTGTGTTGAGATATTAAAATGCACAGGGCTGAGCTGATTAGCTGGAAGAACTTTAAACACTGTGCAAGTCTAAAGTGGAGGAAGTTCACAAACAGCAGTGTAAGCCTCAGCTCCAGATCGAACCGTTCTCGCTGTTTGCACTTTATAATGAATGCGTCTCATAAATCCTCCTTAAACGATTCCTCCTTAAATGATTCCCAGTGCTCGGGCTGTCTGCTCAGTGGAGGGCGCACATGGATCAAAGCATTAACAGGAAACAGAGCTGGGGTGACGTGTGGAGGACAACTGAGTCAGACCCCGGGATCATTGCCCCCCGCCCGGACCGACCGACCCACTCGGACTTAATGGGAAGCACACAGACAGCCAATTTCTTTCAATTAGCCCAAAGTAGCTGGCCTTATAAATTTTAGTTTGTTCCTGGAGACATAAAGGCCCTGTTGCATGTCGTGCTAAAAATGAAGACTAATGGGCTATTGTGGAGCTGCTGAGTGCTTGATTTTGTGCCACTGTACCGCTGCCACTCTTTTCCACTGTTTTCTTCTCGATTCTCACTGACGCTCTTTCCTTAAAGTAACTGGAGTCAGTGCTGACCAAGCAGAGCGCCAACGTTTAATACATTTATTCACGACTTGGATTCATTTTCTGTTTTAAGCATTATTCCTCTGTAGTTAGGCGGGGCTATTCATCACAACGTGACAACAGCTGAGAACGTGGCCATCGTTCAAGTGATGCCTGCAGAGAAACATTCAGCGGCATGCACACAGTTTACCTTTTAAATATACTGTAAACACAGCAGATTCTATTGAAGCTCGATTCAAAATGTTTGAAAAGTCAGCACTTAAAGGACGGGCCATTGATTGTTCTCTTGTTCAGTTTGAGACAGGTTTAGTTCATTAATACAAGTTTTATTATGCAGGTCTCAGTTAACTAAGCATTCAAAAAGCAATAGTAATCTTCCGACAAAACACACAGGTTTAGTTTTCACTGCTCTTGTGAAAGCTGTGCAGGAGGTAGCAATGCACTATGGGTAACATGTACAGTATTGTTCAAAATAATAGCAGTACAATGTGACTAACCAGAATAATTCAGGTTTTTAGTATATTTTTTATTGCTAAACGGCAAACAAGTGACCAGTAGGTGCAGTAGATTCTCAGAAAACAAACAAGACAAGCTTCATGATATGCACGCTCTTAAGGCTGTGCTATTGGGCAATTAGTTGAAAGGGGTGTGTATAAAAAAATAGCAGTGTCTGTACACTGTACAAACTCAAAACTATTTTGTACAAACGTTTTTGTTTCTAAGATTTAGCAATCCTTTGAATCACTAAACTAATATTTAATTGAATGACCACAGTTTTTTTTAAACTGCTTCACATCTGTGTGGCACCTCTCAGCTGTTCTTCCACTCCATGATGCGTTAACAACATTCCACAATTCATTTACATTTCTTGGTTTTCCTTCAGAAACAGCTTCTCGATTGGATTAAGGTCGGGGGATTGGGCTGGTCACTCCATAACATTAATTTTGTTGGTTTGGAACCAAGACTTTACTTGTTTACTTTTGTGTTTAGGCTCATTGTCTTGTTGAAACAAACATTTCAAGGACATGTCCTCTTCAGCGTAAGACAACATGACCTCTTCAAGTATTTTGACAAATACAAACTGATCCATGATCCCTGGTGTGTGATAAATAGACCCAACACTATAGTAGGAGAAACATGCCCATATCATGATGCTTGCTTCTCTGTCATCACTGTTTTCACTGTTTACTGTGGCTTGAATTCAGATTTTGGGAGTTGTCTCACAAACTGTCTGTGGCCCTTGGACCCACAAACAACAATTTTACTCTCATGAGTCACAAAATGTTCCTCCATTTCTCTTTAGGACAGTTGATGTGTTCTTTGGCCAATTGTTACCTCTTCTGCACATGCCTTTTATTTAACAGAGGGACTTTGCGGGGGATTCTTGAAAATAGATTAGTTTCACACAGATGTCTTCTAACTGTCACAGTACTTACAGGTAACTCCAGACTGTCTTTGATCATCCTGGAGCTGATCATTGACCGAGCCTTTGCCATTCTGGTTATTCTTCGATCCAGGTTGTCTTCCGTTTTCTTCCACGTCTCTCTGGTTTTGCTCTACATTTTAAGGCATTGGGGATAATTTTAGCTGAACACCCTATAATTGTTTGCCCCTATTTATAGGTTTTTCCCTCAGGTTTTCAAATGCATGTTCAACAAGTGCTAGCTTCATCCTTAAACAGGGTCCACCTGATTTACATCTGTTTTTTTCACAAAATTGATGACCTCAGTGATTGAATGCCACACTGCAATTTTTTTTTAGCACACCCCTTTCAACTAATTGCCCAATAGCCCAGCCTTAAGAGCGTGAATGAATACTGGGTCTTGTTTCTTTTCTTAAAAATCTACTGCACCTACTGGTAACTTGTTTGACACTTAGCAATAAAAAATATACTAAAAACCTGGTTTTGGTCACACTACGTTACATCTTCTGAGACAGCAGTATTTTAAAATACCTAACATATGTAGACAGTAACATTTTGTCTATAGAGCTCTAGACTCTCTCTCTCTCTATCATGTGACTTGTGATACTTGTGAAAAGGCCTGAAAAATGAATAGTCGCTGGTTGGCTCCTATTCTTCTTATTCAGACAGTAGTTGCTGCAGGCTATTGGTGAGACACGTTGCCACAAATCTACAAAAAATAAATAATCCTTGTGGAAACAGTGCTTTTGTTGTGATCATTTAAATTGTACAGATCCATAAATCACTGCGACTCGTAAACGGTTAAATCTGGAGCGATACCTTTCTTTATTTGTTTCATCTCTTTTGGACGTAATCCTAACCCAGTTTTGGATATATTTTCTTCTAAAAATATTTAGACTGAAGACAGGTTTGGGTGGTGGATGGTTACATAATACCCAAGGATGTCAGTTCGGGATATCTAACACTAAAGTTACTTTTTACTCTGAGATAGCATTAAAAATACAAAGTACTTACAATGACAAAAAAAAACAAATCTTAATTTAAGGAAAAGGTGAATGTTTTGTTTGAATAAATTATCCCACAATTTATCAAAAAAAAAAAAAAAGTGAAACTGTAAAACACACATACATCTTGCATTGTGACCCCTCATGGCACCTTCAGCATCGGAAGAGGACAAAGTGTGAAGTACATTGCTGCACACTTGGACAAGAGTCCTGTGCTGATGTTTTTGTGCTCTAAACCTTTAGACCTGCTGTGTTAATTAAGAGTGGTTTTCTTTATTGGTCATTGGTCATTTATTGGTTATTGGCCCTATAAGGTACTTACTTCCTGGTTCTTTATTTATGTTATTTTTTTTCAAGTGGCTGTTTAACTAACATACTGGATTCCAAAACACATGAGGACATTTTATTGACACTTGAAGCAAAACCATATCATCATAAACATAGCCTCGGTGCAGCAAAGCCAATAACCATGATAAATAGTGCTATGTTTGCCATCAAAAGCTGTATGGGATGTCCTCAGGCCACCGCTGACTGTTTAAAAAAAAAACAAAAGTTGCTTTGTCATACAGAGAAATATTAAGTATAAGTGCACAAGGGGCAAGGAGACATTGATTTTACAATCCAGGACTCAATCAAAGAGAATTACAGAAGGCAATCGTGCTGTGATTTGCCTTTGCTGCTCATTAAACTTAACATCCACAGTGTACGTCCTCCCTCTGGCGATGTAGAAATAAGATTTATACACATAGGTTAAATACATCTCAGCACTCCAGAGAGGTGAAGGAAGGAACCAAGGAAGAAAGGAAGGTAGGAAGGAAGGATAGACAGAAGAGTGGCTCCATTATTATAGCCCCAACAGATAAACTATGCATCAAAGTGCAGCGTTTATTGAAAAGCCATTTCATGTGTGCTTTGAGGGCATGAAAATGGGAGCCCTATGTTTAGATGCATCAACACCGCTCTGCCGCAGACAATGTATTTTTTTCCTCAGTGTCTTTTTTAATTTTTTGATCTTCTTTTGCCCAACGTTTCCAATCAGATCCAGTGGCTCCCTGCAGGCTTTTATGCCAACCACAAATGGTGTTTCTGCCAGACTGACAAACACGCAATCACTCAGGATGGAGCGGGAGGGGGGAAAAGCCAGCCTCCTATCTCAAAGTCTCTTTTAATAAGCCCATGAAAAAGAGCAAGTAATCCTTTGTAATGATTTCATTAAATGCCCCCATCACACCTGCAGATAATTCCATTATGATTGTGGCAATAAAATGAGGTTTTCATCAAGAGCCGCCGACAGAAGGAGGAAAAGCTATTATTCCTCTCATATTCTCTTATGACGTCGCCTCTAATATTATCATCGGCTATTTGGAAAAAATTATGTCACTCAAGATCAGTTATGCTTCTGGAACCTGCTTCTAGCACTCAAAACTGGGTTTAGAGAGTGGTCTAAAAACCACTGTAGGTATTAATCTGGTGTCAGACTTGAACTCATTCTTACTTTCTTTGGCCTCAGTCTGAAGCACAGACGGTTTTGGGATTTAAAATATAATTTTTGTGACTGTATCAGAAATCCTACCAGTTTATTGTACAATTTTATCTGATCTTAATTCAAGATATTTTCCTCTGTCGTCTCCTCCTTCACATAAATAATTCTCTCCCTGAGTTTGGACTTAGCTTGAGACTGTAGTCTTGAGATTTTATCAACTCTTTCCTGGTATCTCGTTTAATGTATCATTCAATGCTTTCAGTCTCAATTGCCAAAACTCTCAGTCTTGTCTTGGTCTTGCTACACTCTGGTTTAAGTCATGACCTGGTCCTGGGTTAAAGGCAGACATTTTGTAAACACACCTGTTTCTATGTCCCATCCTCTCTTTTAGTGCTCATGTTCAATTTAGGTTTATTGTGTCTGTTGAATATTTACTTTGCTTCTGAGAGCTGTGGTTGGGTCTGAAACATCCCTCATGTAAAAATAGGAGTAGAAAGTTATTATTTTCTAATAAAGATCTTGCATGTTATACTATTAAGGTGGTCTACAACATTAATCTCAAACTAACATGTGTGGAGGGATTACCAGGTGAAAGGTTTTGTTGTTTTCTTTTCATTTCGTCACGTTTTACGCTGGAGTTCACTCTGAGCTGGAGTTAACGACGTGGTGGTGATGAATCTGCAACAAAAGCAGCCAAACAGGTCTAAACTTTTCCTTTAAGTGTAAACTCTTCTTCTTCACATTGTCAAGAGATGTGTGTTTAAACAAAGCACCTACACTTTCTCATCTTCGGGGGTGGGGGGGTGGGGGGGCAACACCTTGTACTAATTCAGCTGAGACTGGATATTATTTACCTTCTTCATAATGACAACAAGCTACACATGGATAATAATAGATATATACATAATTACATTCAGCAGACTTACATTAGGCTTCTAATTACCAGTGTTACAGCGGGAACACCACTGGAGCCAAGGTGGGTTGCCAAAGGACACAACGACAGTATCATCTGCGGGGAGAGCAGGAATCAAACCGCCAACCTTCCAGAGTTACAGAGTTACAGAACGACCGCTCTACATCTGAGCCACTGCAGGGGCTTATGAAAGAGAAGCTGCTCCAAGTGAGGCTCGAACTCACAACCTCAACATTAGTCTGCAGGTAACTGCTCTATAAGGACCACACGCTGACCGACGGCACCACTGGAACTTAATAATAATAATAGAAATGAATATAAAACATCGGTCAAAACTATACTTTTGGAAGTGTCCCAGGACTGGACTCTCTGAACCCAGAGAGAAGCACATTATTGTTTCTTTTTGAAGACAATCTTGCATAATCATGAACTAAACTGGTTTTGTTTCTTAATTTTTAAAGTGAACTTAAAAGTAAAGCAGATGATTTTTTTTCTACTTGGGTCTGTTCACAGACAGCAGTGTGTCCCTGCAGGGCTACGGTAGGTGCACAAGGCTGAAAGAAAGAAGGGTTGAGAGGTGTGTAATTGTAATCTGGACTCAGTCACCACCAGACGCAGCCAAAAACTAAACACTGTAATTATTACGTACCATTATCTGTTTCAATACATTATCTGTTTCAACTCCAAAGCTTGTATAAGTTGCTGTGTCTTGCTTCATGGAGTAAAACCTCAGTGTCTATGTTGAGAAAACTGCCAGTCTTTCTTTTTTTCTGTTGAATTCTGACAGCTGGAAAGAATGGGGAACGCTTTTGTTCTTCTATTGTTTATTCTTCACTGTATTTTGGACCTCTAGCCTCTGAAGTCACTAGACGGGAAAATGTATTAACTTCTGCTCAGTTAATGGAAACATCTAATTGACACAATGACATCAATGTGATTGAGAATAGGACTATGAGAATACATGTATGTTGTATTATTAAAAAGGCCCGTGTAAAAAAAAAAACAATAAAAAGCCCTCAAACCTGGGTGAGAAAGAGGAATTTTCTTACAAAGCCGAACCAAAACAGAGCTCGAACAGTGGGGTGATCCTGTCAGCTGGTAGCACCACACCACAGTACGAGCCTCTGTACCAAACTTTACAACAAGATATTACTGCTATAAGCCTCCTGCAGAGCAAAGGAAAGTGAGACAAAGGAGAAAGGCTGGGTATACTGTGTGCTGTCTGGAGAAATTGGAAGCTATATGTGTTTTTTTTGGCATTCATGTCACATTCCTTTTGAAAAATGCATCAAAGCAATTGCAAGAACTCGCGGGACCGGGTTTGGGCACACAAAGTCGTGACCGTCATCCAAAGCCCAGTGGCGAGGATGGAACGGGGCTGCCGCTGTAGTTGAGGCTTTCAAATGTGCTACTGTGCCACTTAATAATAAAAACAAGCACCCTGCCAGACCACTGTGCACAGCTGTAATTTCTCTGGATGTGCTTGTTTAGATGTAAAATCCTCTATCTCTGTGTGTGTTGGTGTATGTGTGTGCGCTCAGCTTCTGTGTATAGAAACAATTTGTCAGTGGCACCGCCTGGTATTTTTCATGCCTCTTGAAAGAAAGAAAGAAAGACAGTAAGAAAGAAAGAAAAAAAACAAACCTTGGAAGCAGATTGTGTTGTTTTTCATGCTTGGCTCACACATGGTGATTAGCTAAAATGCCGTATGTTTTAAGAACAACACACTCCTCCACCTTCTGCTCAAAAGAATTGTGAAGAGTGACAACCACAGTTTAACTATGACTGTCTTACATGTGCGCTGCTGTTAAATAAACTGAGATGAGATCACTCGCAGATGGATTATTCCCCACAGATGTTGCACATTCATCGTCAGCTTTGTGATACTTGGCAAAGACTTTCCACCAAAGACAAGCTCTGTTTGTGGTTGTGATGAGTTACTGTCTGAACAGCGGGACGTTCATGTTTATTTTAATAAGGTAGACCTGCAATGATAAACGTAATTGTACCAGTCCATCAATGTTGTATAGACCACCAGCCAACAGGAGCGTCCCTTATTCATAATTGGAGCAGACTTCTGTGCATGCAAACATATGATTGGGCAAAGTTGTCAAGGGCTGGACCTTCACTTGTATTATAATCTGTAATAACAAATATACTTTTAGGTAATTAAAAAAGTTGCACCTTGTATATTTATGTTCAGGGGTCATTTGAATGTTTTAATCTGAACATCAGGACATGGCAAGGCAAGGCAATTTTATTTGTATAGCACAATTCATACACTGGGTAACTCAAAGTGCTTGTACAGTATATAGTTAATGTTTTTGTCTTTGGAGTGCCATAAAAGAATGTGGATCAGCCCCACAGCTTTTTACATTTACATTTTTCATTTATTCATTTAGCAGACACTTTTATCCAAAACCCCAGTGTTACATCTGGAACACCTGGAGGCAAGGTGTGTTAAGTGTCTTGCCCAAGGACACAACGACGGAATGAACTGTGGGTAGAGTGGGAATCGAACCACCAACCTTTAGGGAGAGGGACAATTTTTACATGTCACTATGGCAACTGTTTTTGAATACATACTTTGAAGCGCGTTTTTAAAATTGTTAGATTGTGATCTAGTGCTGCCTGAAAGATGCTTTTTGTTTCATTTTCAACTGGTTGCCATCGGTAACTGCCTCCATAAATGTAACATGGCTTTATAAGTTCTGACATGAGTGAAGATGCACAGAGTCCACTTCTCTTTACTGCAACCTCATCTGATATAACTTTTTCAACAAATCTATCAAACTGAATATATTTTTTTTCTGCGTTATGAGCGAAGCAATAACTGTATTTCTTTGTAACCCAGCCCCGTTAAGCTCACACTCTCAGTGCTGCGTCCACTCCATTCCCTAAACCCTGTGGTTTCCTTCTGAGGTAGAGCCACTGGAGGATTTGGTAATGCTTCCTGCATATTATTCATCACTTTGTTGTTCCATATGGTAATGTCGACAAAGACAAACCAGTGTACATGTCTATAGCCTTTCTCATCTGAAGCAGTACACTCCATCACTGTGCGCCGACAGAAACATGCTCAAATGGATATGACGCTATCAAGCTGACTCCCATCAAACTACATTTGAATAAAACATGAAAAGAAATTCATTATGGTAAAAAAGACAGATGTAATATGCACCAAAAGGAAAAAATAAACATATATTGAAAGTACATCGTGTTTTCTTTGTCTGAAGCCAAATAAATAATTTGGAACTATGTGGATTTTAATTAAGAGATGTATACGTATGTAACACCTGATGCTACAAACACATTTAAGTAGGACCCTATGCAGTTGTCAGTTGTTACTGTATGACAATGAGAGAATGAAAATGTCTGTTAATAATTGCATAATTTAATACACAAAGATGCAGCTGCTCTGTGATGGA
Source organism: Neodontobutis hainanensis (assembly GCA_024349245.1). NCBI lineage: Eukaryota > Metazoa > Chordata > Actinopteri > Gobiiformes > Odontobutidae > Neodontobutis > Neodontobutis hainanensis. The sequence continues at coordinate 2,084,316 of JALDNG010000005.1, forward strand.
GAGGTTAGGGGTCAGTCTGTGCTGGTCCCAAGCCTGTGTTTTTTGACTGAATATACAATACATAAGTGCCATTAGACTCAGTATTGTAAATAAAAAGTAGCACAGTGCAATCATGAAACACTACTACACTAAGACAAATCCGTAATAAAGCCATCCATTATTCCCAGATGATCCGGGTGGGATCACACCTCAGGTCAGTGTATATTTGTTCGAGGGTCCACTGAGCTTGTGTCCTCGGAGCAGCCAGCGGATATTGAGGCTGCTCTCTGAGGAACACTAGGTAAACTAGTTGAAGATTTATTGGGGTTGTAGTGGAGAGTGTCGGGTCATCGTGGAAAGGAACAGAAACCTCAATGTGGTGTTGAAAAAAGGAATAGCTTTTAATAATAGATATAAAAGATGTCAAATTAAATCAAGGAAGTACTTCTGACTGTTCATTTTGGAAGTGTTCAGACAATAGGAAACTAAGAAGCATTACATTACTGTGTTTGAAGTTCAATATTTTATTTAAAAAACTCAAACAGACAACAAAGATTTGTGTTGTGTTCCAGCTCCAGCAAAGCTTCTGAATGGCAGTTATCAGTTCTTAAATACACCTCCGTGGAGGTGTGTTCAGGGCACGCAACACCAGGAGGAGCCCCAGAGCACAACAAAAGTGGACCAAAGGGACCGTCTGTGAGGCCAGCCTGGCAATGTTTCTGGAGCGACTGGACTCCCCCCACAGAGTCACAGAGTCACAGAGAATAATGGATAAACATAAGGGTACTGGGTTTGTCATGCTCGACGAAAAGTAAATGCATAAATTACAACTTAGCAAATTTTATAAATCTAAATAAATTAATTAATACATGACATTACAAAAAATACATTATTGGGTAATACAGTTTTTTGGGTCCAGCAGCTGCACATTTTTTTTGTCCTTTTGTTACAAACAAAACTAAGTCCATTTCCACTTTTCCACCATATCTATCACCCTTAGGTGTCAGCTCCAACACCTTTATTGGATTATTTAAACTTTTACTTATAGTCACACTCGTGTTGTGTGACTACTGCAGGAGTAGGTTTGTTGGTTTTTTCAAAGCAACTAGGGCCAACAGTTCAGAGGGAAAATATATTTATTTTTGAATCCGCTGAAGCAGATGTGCTGTTTTTTTTTGTTATACTGGTATTGTGGCACAGCTCTAGCTACTAATATAACATGTAATTTCTGAAAACAAAAACGTTCTGACATACATCTTCCAATAGTCACTTGGTGGAGTTCAAAAGGAGCGACCACAGGTGGCGTATGAGAACAAGGGCTGGTTTGTTGATGTGATTAAATATAACGTAACAGAGCGGCTAATGTGAGTGAAAGTATTATGAAATGTGTGTTCTTTACTATGATCAGAATGTGCCACAGGTCGTGTTAGTGCCTTGTAGCTCCCATTCCTCTCATCAAGGGAAACACATTTAGATCTGTTATTGAAACAACGTGTTGGAGACTGATGGAGGAGCATGTATTGACTTTTCTCTCTTGTTGTAATGTACCCCCCCACCACCACCACCACCACCAACGCTCCCCTTTTCCTCTTTTGTTGAACACCTTTCCTTCTCCATCAATCTGTCTATCTGTGCTTGCTGGGTGAGAGATTGCACCCATTACTTCAGTCATGTGCTTTACAGAAATAGCATCGGTTTCACTGACAAACAGGAGGTAAACTGCTCTGTACGGGATTGTATATCACTAACAGGTCGGAGCGGGAGAGAATAAAATGTTCTCTATTGCACTAAACTCAGTCTTTTTACTGATGCATTATCTGTTTGTAACAGCTGTAAATATGTCATAAAAAATCAACAGTCTTTCTCAGTTATTTGTAACCAGAGGCAACCTGTTTCATGAAGTGGCTCCATACGCCTCACACAGCTTTTCAGGGGTGTCTTGTTTGGACTTTAAAATGGCACTGGCCAGTGACACTAGCCACTATGTATAAAAAAGGCATTAGGGTATTTAGTTATAATTGTTTTGGTATGTCATCAATGTATTGTTTGTAGGGCCCCTTATACCAATTTATTCCACTACTGTAGTCAAGCAGAGAGAATCTATATCATTTAATAAGGCAGGTTTCATTCAGGTTTATTCCGGTCCGGGTTTAGAGACTGACCGACAAGCAGAATCTGACCCTTATGCAATAAAAGACAAGTCCTTATATACCTTCTAACAAGCACCATGTGGTTTACATCATTGTTGTCCTTATCTTGATAATAGTGGGGGCCCATTTGCCTGGAGGTCTGAACTAAGACAGATAACCGTAAGAAACCTACAGTTACCTAACTGCTATTCTTATCCCGGAGCAGTGAGGGAGGCCCCTGTTGCCAGGAAGCCTGAACTACCACAGATAACTATAAAAGAGCTAAGTTCATAGAAAAGGGGAGGGACCTTTAATCTTTCTTAGATGGGAGCTAGGGGTCTTGCTTCATGGGGTCATATACCTTGACTCCTTTTATATACACAAGACCACCACACCAGAGAAGTCCCTGTAAATAAGATTACAACAACACATTAAACATGCATTTACTAATGACATAAAAGTTACATGATATCAACTACATGAAGTCACGAGCTTCTGGGGTCCTCTGTCCTGGCCCAGACAGACATCTCCATCTTTTTCCCCTGGTAATTTTAGATTGAAGAAGTCAAACTGCACATGAATAATTATGAGTATAAAACCTTTTAACAGGAGATGCACTTTAAAGTGATGTAAAGTTAAAATTCTTTGTCTCCCCTGCTTAGGCAGTGATAGATGACGTCTTTAGAGAAGAATAGTAATCACCTGTGTGTTTTGCACAGCCTAGCATTTTCCTGTTAATTACATTAAGTGTTGTTAAGAAACCTGAAAGCTCTGCTGCCACTGCATCAGCGACCAATCAATTGCCATTATCACTTTTGGGACAAAGGCCACGACCCGAGGGATGTGTTTACTGCAGTCAGAAATGATCTCATTTGAAAAAAACTGAACGTGACGCGATGCGAAGACAGCAGTTTAATGACCGACAAGGGACAATAGTTTAAAAAGAAACCTGTGCATTAAGAAGATCAACGCCACAAGTATTTGCCTTTTGGAATTTAGCATTAGAAACATTTCAGTTCAATTATTTTCTATTGATTACTTGTTGTGTCTTTTCTTATCCAGATGTCCTGCATGTACTTAAAGAGATAATGTTGAGTGGCCACATCTGTGCTCCTGGACCGACCCATGGACCCCCTCGACCCCAGCTTCTTTCACTCATTTTGTGTCACAAAAAAAACTAAAACTAATGCTACAGTACACAGTGAAAACAGCTACAGGGTTTGACCACAGCCGACTACAGAGACGAGGTTTAGTGCGGGTCGTCATATTGACACAAAATAGTAATTTTCCTCAGGCTACTGCAAACTCTAGCTAAAGCATTGTGTTTTAAAAAAATAACACAAAGTTTTATAAATTCTTAACAATTAATAGCATATTATTTGTTTTGTCTATTTGCAACAAAATTACAAGATTTGCTTCAAATTTAACAAAACATAAACATGGCTAAATGTTTGTATTTTCATTGTTGCGCTACAGTTTAGGACCAGGACAGCAACCAGTCTCAGCGTAAACCTGCAGTGTCCTTATCTGACTCGATTATAAGGATTAGGAGCCGGCCCTGTGCACTGGCTCACCTCTGCTCCGTCCAGCCGTCCAATGGGAGCGCAGGGCTGGATTGGAGGGAGGGACGATGAGTAAGAGCTGGCAACAGGTTTAAAAAAGTGCTGCCAAGTTAATTCACTTCAATCAACAACAGCTCAGTCTCTCATTTCTTGCTTTGATTTTAGTTTTTTTTTTTTTTTGGCTGGATACTTGTTGGGAGATATTAATAATGATATTTGAGACAATGCGCAAACATGCAAAGAAACATCCTGGGGTAAGTTCATCTTTATGTTGTAATATATGTACATAATATTCATTTTAGGCACAATAAGGGTAACTCTGAATAACTACACACTATTAGGCATTAGTTAAGTGTTAGTAACCAGTTCATAAAGCATTACTCCTACATTAATAATCACAGGATGGTTTAAACTTTGCTGTTAATGTTTTAGTCTTGAATAAAAAGCTATAATCATTTTTATATTGTATTGACTTTTTTGATTTATGTAATAAACAAGATTAAGAAAGACTTACTAAGAAGATATTTTTTTTACTCTATGGCCCTTTAATTTTCTTTTTGGAGTATTAAATTGTGTATTATTTATTGAAACGGTAAAACTGAATTCATAACCCATGTTTAAGTCAAAAACAAAATGTTTTTTGATTTGTGGGATAAAATAAAATCAAGAAAACCCACAAGCAGCTCAAACCTTAAAAAGCATAAGACCAACACTTAAGTAAGATGTTTTAATTGCTCCATTGCTCTTCTTTGGACTGATTTTGTCATTTACTCAAGTGCAGCGAGACACAATCATTGCAATCACTGTTAATTTGTTTGAGTCCTCGTTGTTTCCTCTTGCCTCCTGCCTCAGCGCCGAGGGTGACCCAGATCTGTGGATTGACGGGGGTTGGTTTTGGCAGAGCACCAGAAAAGTAATAAGGCCAAGCAACAGTATCAAACTCCAGTGGGTAGAAAACACTTCCTATATCGGTCAGGCTTTAGTGGTACAACACGATGAAGCCATCAGCACCAGGTCGTGGACTGCTCCTTAACAAACAACCTCTCAAATATCTGTAAAAACATTAAAGATAACTCATGTCTAAAGTCAGGCCCGTGTGCTGCTCAATAATTATGTCCTGTCAGCACCATCATGTATTAAAACTCAATACAAACAATGTCATGGAAAAGTGCATTAATGGCTATGGGCCCAGAGGCATTTTCCAATTTTATGAAATTTGACCCACCATATATGAGACTGAGATTTTAACATTTTAGCGGCCCTGTCGAGGAGGCTGGGATGAGGAGGTTAGTGAGGTAACTTTGTGGATACGTTTGGGTTTTGGTATCAGAAAACTGGTTCACTTTAGGTAGATCTCTTTGAAAACTAGTGGACTGCTGACCAGGTTAAGTTTCAGATAGATGAGAGGAACAGAACCCACTGGCCAATCAACAATGAGAATTGAACTGGCAGTGAAGAGGAAAAAACACCTGTTACTTGGAGACAAAAGGAGAAAAGTGTTGGCACAGTGGGCAGCAGATCAGAGCGAATGCAGTATTGTGAGCGAAGTATTAAAGTAAAAGTGAAAGCCTTTGAAGCTGTGACTTATATGTTTATACATGGTTGCATTGACATTTTTGCTCAGAAAAAGACTAATTGCCAGCTTTAATCTTTAATAACCTCTGTAAAAATGACTTGAACTTGACATTTAAACTGTACACTGCTCACTGTCTGCTGCTCTTTACTTGATGGTGTTGCTCATTTTGCAGATATTAGTGCTTCCTGTTAATCTATCTCCGAACTGTTCATGTGATGTTACATGTTAGAAACCCAGGGTTAACCAATAGAGTCAGCCCTCTTGTACATCCTGAACAAAATTACCTATACTAGCTTCAACATATTGATCCTGAGCCAAAGAGAAGTCAGTCTCAGCTTGTGATCTTTGAAGTGACTGAATATGTGACTATCAGCAGACATCGTTGTAATCAACACCAAAGCGAGCGGCAGACAGGACAGATGTCTGACACAGCTGAGTAGAGACATCCTTGAGTGTAAGCCGATCAAACTGTCACTTGTCTACGGCTCAGCTAGATCTGTGCAGGCTGCAAACAGCTGTTATCTTTCTAACTAAGGCTACAGTACATGGAAAAGTGGCTCTGTTCATGGTGAAGATGCCAGCAGGCTGATTTAAATCCTCAAGTGTTTAGCAGGAGGAGAAAATGAACAATGTGGTATAATGCGTTTCTGGTATAATGGTATGTATTTCTTGGAATTGGACTGTTTTCTTGTGTGTAGATGCCTCTATTTTACTATAACCTAACCAATAAAACTGAGAATATTTAAAGACAATACGTTAGGAAAAGTTACAGTTTATTATATTAACATTTACTCCATGCAGCCCTCAATCAATATTTACTCTCTAAACATGTAGAAGAGGCTCAAACCAGATTCAAAAAGATCAGATTAATATGATTTACACTGACATAAACAAGTATAATTTCCGTTTTGATGCCAGTGTGAATGGGCTAGTGTAGACGAAGAGGCTTTGCTGTTTGTCACACTTTAGCTTTAGCTCTTAATACGACATTATAACATTACCTCCCTGTCATTTCAAGTGCTTTTCTATTTGGATTCCTGTCAGCCAGCGTGGTGTGTGTGTGTGTGTGTGCGTGTGTTTGTGTGTTACTGTCGCTCACTGTGACAGGTGTAGTGCTGAGGAGGAGGAAGAGGAGGAGAGGCTGGCACACACCGCGTCCTTTCCTGTTGAACCTGAGCTGACAGTGAGCCCGGGCTTCCTCATGCATATGGACGACGGCAGCACAGAGAGGAATGGCAATAACAGCTACCTCCTGTGTTTACTCTCATGCATTTGTCTCTTTGGTCTCTCCACAGTTGATCCCGCAGTTCTTCTTCATCAGTCTGGGCATCACAGGGGCCTTTCTGTACCTCGTCCGTCTGGCACGAGGTCCCCACGTCACGTAAGTCTGTTCCCATTTGAATTTTTCTTTCTTTATTGTTAGATCTGCCCAGACCTCGGACTGAAAAACTTAAATATTTATGTGAAAACTTAGTGCTGTGGTCAAACTCTGCAGGGTGAGTTTCCATCAAGAAAACTACCCATTTTGAATATTTATTTACACTTTATCACACATTTACATAAACTTTAGGCCCTGATCACAAACCTGTTAGATTTATAAATTGTTTTAAATTGATATACTGTTTCAAAATGACTCATGAGTCAACATTTCTGATGGAGTCTGATTTGTGCCAAAAAGAACAAACTCACAAAGCACAGATTAGAGTATCTATTTATGAACGCATTTTTAAGCGGCTAAGTGAATTTTTCAGATTCTCAGACTTTACCAGAGCATTATTTGAAGTTGGCTTTATCATTAAAAAAAACAAGGAAATAGAAACATATTCTGCATTGAATATGTTTGAGTAAAAAGCTTCTATGGCAGTATTACAGACTACTCCATTATGGCTGAAAACCAAGTGCTGGTGAGATAAATAGAGGGGCTCAGTGGTAGAGCGGAAGGTTGGTGGTTCAATTCCCGCTTTCCTCCCAACTTTCACTAACTGAATAAATGTAAATGCACTAAACTAATGCTAATCATGTAAAATCCTGTCATTGTTTATTCTCATCTGCAGTCTTATCTTGTTCTCTTGTGTGTGACTTTATGTTTGCCCCACATGTTGTTGCGGTCACTCAAAAAGCCATTTGCCAATTGGGACTTATTCTCCAAAGACACGTCCAAGCAAGGGTTTTGTGCCAGAATTACAAACAAAAGGCAGACATTTACCTCCAAAGGGCTTTACAATCGTTTTGTCCCAAATTTAACACCATACACACGAAACATTTTCAAGCCAGACCTTCTGTTATACAGCAGAGTAAGTTAGAAAGAGCAGGTTAGGGAGTAAAGACGGGACGAGGCCCAATAAAAGAACACAATCTATGGTGTGATTTTGCTTTCTGAGGTAAAAAATAATGTTTGATAATTACAGAAAACCGAAACATTAATAAATGAACAACAATAACAAGCATTAGCCTTAACAGTTCATGTGCAAACCTTGATATGTGTGTTATTCAATGCACCACAGACGCATCACATGGCTCTCAAATCACGTTGCACTCAGTGACTGCTCATTCAGTAAATGTACTCTGCCCGTGTCCTGTTTTGGGCAACACACGCGCGACGGGGCCGCTCCGGGGTCAGCTATGAAGCGCGACCTCATCACCAGGAGCTGATGAGCACTGCGGTCAGCGGATGCTCTGTCTGTCACTGTTTGTGGAGAAAGAAGAGCAGAGCACGTGGACTAATGCTCGCTCTCCTGCCTCAGTGGCCCTTATTTCTGGTAAAGTGGCCTTTTGCCACATTAGAGGGAAGAGGGACGGACACTCGCACCGAAGAGCTGTGGATCCAGTCTTTTCCTAATGAACAGGGAGCACAGCCAAATCTCTGTGCCCAGTTCATCATCATAATCTCCTCTTTTCCAGCCTGTGCCTATGAATATATAGCTTTTTGTATCTTCTGCTTTCCAAACAGTAAAAAAGTGCACCATGGCATCGTGGCATAAACTGTGGCATAGTCCTTTGATGCTTATTTGATAGGAACAGATAGACAACTACAGATAGTACAAACTAATCACTCTGTACAAGAAATAAAAGAGTGGAAATGTGTGGAGTGTTGAGTTCAGGAAGTGCAAGTTGATGGTTACAAAATGTGCAGTTGTTATGTAAATATTTTTCTTAACCTTTAAAAAGATGCTTTGAAAATATATAATCAACCTTATGTTTAAGTAGGAGGAACTGAAGTGACGTTTGATAGACTGAAAAAATCAAAGTCAAATGAATCAAATTGAAAAATTATAATTATAAAATTAAAAAATGTAGATGCATAGGAGTCAATTGTCACCAAGCTTCTCGGAGCCTTCACTTCCACACACTTCCTGGTCTACTACTTTAAATATATTTCATACTCTCTGCTTGTGCTTCTATATTCCATTGTCTTCCTCATCCATCTCACTTGTTCTCTCTTCTCTTTCTTCTCCATGCCCTGATTCTTTCCACATTTGCAGCCTTTGGGACAAAAAGAACAACCCCGAGCCGTGGAACAAGCTTGATCCCACCTACCAGTACAAGGTGAAACCTCCCCTGTCACACGACGTCACTGTCAGGGCACACCAGTCACACCTGCCAACCGAGCTGACGAGTCAAACTCCAACACAAACAATAATAACACAGTTTCTTTCAAACAAAACTAACAAAATCTCTCACACTTTTTTTTGTGAGAATGTGCTCTATTGGCTACCGAGGCCAGTGTAGGAGACAAAATACAAAAAACATTAACAAAGTTGACCCAAAATAGAGCAGAAAAACAATAGTCTGACAGGCCCCGAAAGAAGAAGAGATCTGGACGATGTGAGTGTTTTTTTGCAGAGATCAGAGCCTTTTCTGGGGGTTTTCAAGGCTACGTTGCTTGCCAGTGGAATGAAAGTCGCTGCAGACAAAAGGTCAGGACATGGCATGTTTAATTCTCCAAAGCGAGGCAAAGGTCTTGCATTGAAATTCAACTCCAGTCCAAACAATGATAGTAATGAGGAAAAGGAAGTGAGATGGTGGGAAGTAAGGGTTTTAATGGCTAAAAATGCAAAGTGGTGTTTCAAGAAACAAAAATGGTAAAATTCTGTGATAGATGCCACCTCAAAGTGTATTTAAGCAAACTGAATATCATGTAAAAAGATCCAAATGATATAAATGTGTTCGACTAAAGCTACGTCTAATGTGCCCTCAACACTGATGAACTTAATTTAGGCAAAACAGATTTAAATGTATTCCTCCTGCCTTGCTTCTGCAGTTTGTTGCCGTCAACACGAACTACAAGAATCTAAAGAAAGAAGGCCCTGACTTCTGAAGGTGACTCCAGGCGACTCCAGTGGCACACGCAGCAGGACGTCCCGCTGTCACCTGAGTCACGTGACATGTCACCCTTTAAATGTCTCCTACGCACAAACTTATATTTACCGCTGTAACCTTGTGAACATAAGCTATAATATAATAAAGCTCACTGTTGTTCACTGACTCTTTAGTGACTTTATGTTTAAAGTCAGAACAAATGTCTTTAATAGTGTATAATGGCATCATTGCACTCTTTGAATTGTGTCTGTCTTGGCAGATGCTTATTTAAGGATCCAAGAAGTTTCTTAGTGTCCTGCTTTGTTCGACCGCAGAGTGGACAAACTGAGCACACTTTTGTGTGGCGTAAACTTATAGGACAGTTAGCAACAAAATTGGTTTTGTTTCTAAAAGTGAACTTATTGTCTCATCTATCCACTTGCTTTGTCCAGCAACATGTCCCTGCAGGGCTACCGTAGGCTGTAGAAAGGAGGAGTATGGGATTTAAATCTGGAGTTTAGGTTGCAGGGGCAATGACATCAATAAAAAGACTCAAAATAAAAATGGTATTCTGAATGCTTTGTGTATGACACAGTTTTTCTCTCACAGATCTGACTCAAGAAAAGTTTACATGTTGTGAGACTGTTTTTTGTCTTGTTCAAGGCATGTGTTAATGACCATTACACATCACAAATCTCATCTGGCACCACCAGATATGAAGTTAAATCATAAGAGATGGATATTTGTGTGGATCATGGAGTGCTTTTAGTCGCAAAAAAAAACAAGACAGTTTGACTAGTTTGCTTTTTTTTTCAAAATAATGACATGGTTGTTAGACATTTTTTGTGACTAGAACAAATTAAGTAAGTCAACATTTCAAGTTGCTAAGTTGTTTTGTAAAATGGACTTTGGCGATCAGTGTGACACTACATCATTTTCACTTATGTCCCGAAGAGTTAAATGGCAACTTCAGAATGGGTGTTTTCTCCAAAGTGAGCCTCCTGCTGGCATCATTTTCCCCCAAAAAACGTACGCGACACTGGACATCAGACAACAACATAAAACCCCATCGTAATGGCACACACTGTCTCAATGTCAGGCCCCTGGGTTCCTCTAATACTCTCCTTAATAGACAATCTATGTTCCAGACCTGAGTGCGTCCATTTAAGGCGTCTGTGTCGGCTCCTTTTAGCGGCAATATGCTTCCTGCAAACGGAGCTGACCTGCCCACTGGGTCTCGTCGATGGCTGTGTGTTGACAGGTAATCAGCTGAACCATAGCATCACACCGGGGCATTATCACAAGGTCACACACACAAACATACACACATTAGAGACGGGGCTGTGGGGGCAGTTAATGTCCGACCTGAGCGTCTTCACTGCTCATCGTAATTGCATTGCCTCAGTGTGTTAGTATCAGGATAAAACTTCAAGGTAGAGGGTCAGGGATAACTGTGGCCACCATGTGGATGAGACGCTATAGGCCATATGCATTAATCCCCCACCAGTCGACCCATTACTCAACTTCTGAGGTTGAACAACTTCACATGTTGTTTCCTTTTTTTTTAGATTGGGTTTATTGCAGCTCATTGAAAAATGTGCCTTATTAAAATTGATTAGATGAGATGTTGCCATTTTCTGTAAAGCTTTAGTTCCATGTGACTATTTCAGATACAAAACTTTTTATCACATATCGTGACCTGTGTAGAGACCAGGAAGAAACTATTGTTAGGACTACTTTAATGAAATAGAAATTGATTAAGAAGTGGTCCCAGTGTTTAGAGCAGTGCTTGAATTATTTATGAATGTTAAGAATGGAATAAATATGATAAAGTTTTTTCTCCACTGTCTTATATCACCCTAAATGGAGCTGAGTTGAACTAAGAGCATTTAATGTAGAAGTGGTCTTGCTCTTGAGACGGTCTTAATACCCTTTTGTAAAGGTCTTGTCATGGTCTTGATCATTAAAAAATCTTGGTCTTGTCTTCGTCTCAAACTCATATTTACTCGATTCAATTACCAATCTGCCTCACCTCCAGGAGTCTGGACTGGACTGTTTCGATTTTTCTGGTCTCACCCTGACTAATTCTTGGTCTTGACTCGGTCCCGATACGCTCTGGTCTCAGACGTGTCTTGGTCTGGGTCAATGCGGTCTTGACTAGTTTTTAACTTATAAATAAAGGCACATTGCAATATTATGCTAGATACATATTACGAGAATGAATGATATAGTAATAAACATAACAGGTCTGTGCTCAACAACTTAACAAAACAAATCATTTAATGAAAAAAAAAGCCAATTCTGTAATTACTTGAATATTATTACTTCAAGCTGGTGTGTGGTATTATGGTAATATAGCAATAATAGCATTTTTATGGTCACATTGTGTGTTTTCTTACATATTTGATTTGAGAAAAATACACGATTAAACTGTTTAATTGATGTAATTCTGTAGTGATGTGCTGATTTGTCTTGTACTGGTATATACAGCTGAAATTTGAAAGTAATAAAATGTACATATTACTTGAAGTTAATGCTCAAAAAAGCATTTCTCCTTGTTTGGGCCAGACTCTCCTTCTGTGGCGTCTGCATGTTTATTCTCTGTACAGTTAAATACTCTGGGTCTTATCTGAATACATTTACTCAGCCCCTTTTCCCGACTCAGGGGCGGCAGTAGCTCAGTGGGTAGAGCAGTCGTCTTTCAACCGGAAGGTAGGCGGTTCGATTCCCACTCTCCCCACAGTTCATACTGTCGTTGTGTCCTTGGGCAAGACACTAAACCCACCTTGCCTCCAGTGACTGTAACACTGGTAATTACTGTAGAACAATGTAAGTCGCTTTGGATAAAAGCGTCAGCTAAATGAATAAATGTAAATGGACTATGTTCTAATGAATGGCCTTGAAGAGCTAAACTGCTGCATTTATACGACTTCCAACAGTTTTCGACTTCAACAACTGTCCCACTGGTTTCTCTTGAAAACAAACACGAGGCAGATGTGAAATCACGTGAAGATGTGCTTTTCAAACACAGGTTGTCCGTCTGAAGCTGAAGTGGGAGCATTAAGCGAAGCCCTGATCAGAGAGAGAAAGAGAGAAGCAGCAGCAGGAAGCGAGGGATACCACTTCCTCCCAGAATCCACCAGACACAGATATTTTTAGATGAAGATTCATTTAAACGGCTCAGATGAGAAGTGAGTAACGGGTGAAGAAGGGATGAATTAGGAAGTAAATAGGACAAACAGGAAGTGACAGTGCGATGCTGGGTGGAGTGGTGAGTGGCCCTGGGCACATCCACTGATGAAGAGCAGATACCAGGTCTTTCATCCTCCAAGAGCTTCACATCAAAGCCAAAGAGTAGGTGGAGCATGAGCCACATCGATCAGAGAAGTCTAGGTTTGATCCATGTCAAGCTCCATTTTTCACCCATTCGTCTTGTCTCCTGCTGCCATAAAAGGCCAAAAAATTATATAAAACATATCAAATGGGATTGGCCTGCGTAGGTATCAGTGGTGGTGGTTAGCATAACTTTGAAAACTTTGGTACCATTTAAAATCTTTCCTTGCACCGTGATCAGATTGTTGGCCAGACTTTAAACACGACAGAAGGGACACATAGGATTCCAAAAACAAAGACTAAAATTCAAAATGTGCTCCAAATGAAGGTTACATCCAGCCTGTATGAGCTCCTAAATATGGCCCTGACATGTTTATAATAAACCTCTGCCACAGTGTCAGGAGAAGGACAAAGAAAAGTGCTGTCTTGGCAGTTTCGATCGCTCGCGGCTTCAGCAGAGCGACGTCTCAGCAGAGCTCCAGAAAGTGAGAAAACACTTCGGTTTATTGCTTTCCTGATGCCACTTTATACAGGTGCTAAAGCTGTTTTTGTTTACTCAAGATACACACGTGGAAAAAGACTAATATGTGAATAATATGATTATAAGTGGCTCTTTCAAATCCCAGTGACCCATATTAACTGAACGCTGGCGATTAATATTATATACAATGTTTTTATTATATTAACAGCTACTTTGACTTTTCGGTGCGCCATTAAGTCTCGGGTAAATACTTTTGTTTTTGTTTAATTTAAACCATACATAACACTGTAGTGTATGTAATGTTTTGTCCCAAAATATGCAATTTGGAAATCTTTTCTTCTTCATTTTGGTTTCTTGAGACTTATGTCAGGTCACACGAGATGGACAGCACTTAAAACCTCCAAAATAGATCAAAAACATGGCTTCTACACAAACTAAAATATGCAATCCAATAGAGGCTAAGATTTTTACAGTGTATTTAGCATTTACAGCCACTAGGATTAACATTTTTATTTCATATTCTGACAACTGCAAAGCAACATATAATAATAACGGGTAAATGATCATGGAATATCATAACTAATATTTTTCTTTTAATAATCATAGTATTACTACAAATTAAACGGATTGAGCAGTGGCGACACAAGGGTATGTTTTTTTAGTAGCCTCAGGTGCAACAGTATAAAGGATTAGGACTAGGATTAGGATTATTGCACACGCGAGGATCATTCCTGTTTGATTATGCCATAATTACAGCATCTCTTCTTTTGGTTTCTGACAGGTTTATTCATGAGTCTTTGTATTGAAATGATTTATGTGTATCCATTCATGCTTTGTTACACTGCACTTGTGCATTTCTAATTCACATAATTGGCAGACATCGTCATTACTCACTTCTCACGTTATACAAATGTGATGTATCGTCTGGTAGCTTCAGTGGTGGATGGAGAAGAGCAGAGGGGAGATAAATGAAACACATTAGGGAGCGTGTAGCAGAGTTTTATTTGTCTTGTTTACAGACGGTTTTAACAAAGTGAGTTTACAAGCCTCTCTGTCATACATCACTAATTTGTGCAGTTTTTTTAACAATGTAACAGCACCAAACTGCACTCACACTTAAAAAATATTGTGATATTGATGCGATTTTGAGATATAATTATGATCAGGGACAGTGTGGAGTTTTTGTAACTATAGTAATAGAAGTTCTTATGGGCTAGACATGCACACACCTTTTCCTTGATGAAAATAATCTACTTCATGTCTCTGTAGAAATGAAATAAAACAAGACACTGTTTAACTATTGAATTTTATTAGAAGCTCCATTATTATTATTATTATTATTAATAAACAAAAAAGACAATGACAGACAATATGCTTTTGGAACTGTTGCATAACACTATCGGCACATTTTGGCAAAGTCCGGAGGAGGACAGTTCGTATGATTTGGTTCATTCGACGTTTGGTTTTCTGAGAATTATTTCCAACCACCGTTTGTGCTGAAAGACTTTCCTCAAAGAGAATCTTGATGCAGTGATAATGAGAAGTCGTGAAGTAAAACGTTGTGCCATCATCGAAATGACAAATGGAAACTTCAGCTGGTGTTGGCCTCAAAAAACTACATAACCCATAATTCCTTAGTAAACAAAATGTTATTAGTGCAGCTTTACACAGTGACATGGTGGAAAAATAGACTGACGCAGTGGCATTGTCTTCAACACAATGTGGAAATGTCAAATGACCTTTATCGGAAAATATATGCTCTGTTTTTATATTGTCTGTAGTTTCTTTATTAAAACATTGCAGTGTTTTTTTTTTTTTTTTTTTTAATAAATTGTATTTAAGTTATAAAAGCTGTTTTTGTAAACATAAACCTATTGGTTGACAGTTAGTACAAGAATGCTCCAAAGTTCTAAATTAAATTACATTATTTATAGAAATACCTTCTGCAGCTCGTGCATAAAAAGAAAGATATCTACTTTAGTTACATTAGTTCAGCTTTATAGCATTAAGACTGTTCAGCATTTGTTTTTATATTAATTACACTAATCAATTCACAGTTTATAACATCCGGAATTGTAAGCTGCGTTCTCAAATGTATTTTTTTTTTTTTTTTTTAATTCAACATGATTGTACTGTCTCCAACAAAAAGAAGGAACTACTTTGAAGACAAGTGTGAGATTTTAAATTTCTTCTGTGTACAATCTGTTTTCACCTCAACAGCGACATCATGACAGAACAGAAGAGACAGAGATTGCAAAGCGTTTGAGTTCTCAGTTTGGAAAAAGGATTCCTCCTCAGCTCGTCCTTGTCCGAGAACACGTTTGTTCAGGCTGCTTTTTGGCACCAGGCTGTAGCCCGACACCTCTGCTCAGTGTGCTCCGGATTAATGGTCGTGAAAACCTGGCATTGGGAAAGGCCTGGCGAACGCTTCGACACGTTTACGCAGCTCGGCGATGCGAGCCACCGTCTCTGGATCCTCGAGCAGGAAATTCTTGAATTCTTGTAGTTTTGCTGCAGAAAACAATTGTTTATTTTAAGAAGCAAATTACAGACCTCAGACAAAATCAAAGTTTCTTCAATAAATGTAAAATGTAAACGTACGTTCTTGCCAGTCATGAGACCAAGTGGTAATTCTAACAATGCAGGAAGCAGTCTGGGATTACCTGTCTTTTTCTTGACGTCCAAAGCAATTTTAAAGCCCTCATCCATGAACTCAACAACTTGGGTGAAGTCAGCCTCTTTGAAGTGTCTGGAGGTCAGAGCTGGAGCACCTGCAAACACAACATGTCTCAGCGAGAACTTGTACAAAATGCTGCTGCTCAAAAACTCGAAGGCTTCCAGCATGGTTTAGAACTGGGTTTAAAATGTATTGTTTTTTTAAAGCCATGATGACTTTTGTACCTTCCTATTTATGTGAAATGTTTAGTGTTAGGCAGCTGAGCTCTACAGTCTGCAGGCCTACTAAATTCTGTATCACCACTGACCTGTAGCTCTGCCCAAAGAGCAGCACTGTGACTTTCTCTAGTTAATAATTTATATTTTTAATTATTGTAATGAATTTATAGTCTTTCTTGTATTTATTATCAATAATGTAAAGTACTTGAATTGAAACACATTCAATTTAAACCCTTATAAACAATGAACCCAGTTTAAAGAGGACCTAATTAGTTTAACTTTAACATTTTACACGTATTGCTCCTTATTTAATTCATTGGCAGAAAAATAAACAGAATGGTATTAAAGCCTCATCATAAATATTTGCTTGGGTTGAACAGGATGAGTCACAGATAGTGCCCAAAAGCCAAACCCAAAATTTGGCATGACACACCTGCTGGAATCGGCTTTCAGTCCTAAACCTAATGTATTTAATAATAACGTTATTGTTATTGGCTCTAAATGTTTGTTTCATTGGTGTAGTGGGTACTATTCATAGTAATGTCCTTTTTAAATGATACACCATAACGTTATTTATTGCATTTCTTTCTGATGTAATGTACACATATCCAGGAGCTGAGCATTAAATGAGTGTCTGTAGCTCCGAACACAGTGCTGCATATTAAATCTTTTGCCTAAAGACAGTGCTGTGACCGAGTAGATGTGCAGTTCTTGAACTTCCTGAAAGATGATTAAAAATCCAAACATGCTTAATTAATCATTATCAGTGCTTGTGGCTTAACTGTAGCCGACTCACTTTGAAAGCACAGTTGACAGAATAGACTAAGGAATATGAAGTGAAAATATCTAAAACATCAGTCATCTGAGCCAAGCATAAAACACTTTTTTATTCTTTATGTTCTTATTATAAAGACACAGGAAACAATAGTCTAATTTATTGCATTTGTGATTTTATCTTTACTTAAACCACACCAAATGCACTGTAAAGTGGACACTCACCTAACCGCAGGCCGCCCGGCGTCAGGGCACTCTTGTCCCCGGGGCAGGTGTTCTTATTGGCAGTGATTGACACAAGCTCGAGCACCCTCTCGGCCCGGGCCCCGTCGATACCCTTAGGCCTCAGGTCCACTAGGACCAGGTGGTTGTCAGTCCCGCCTGAAACGTTCAGCATTACACCAGGAAAGAGAAAAATCAACAGTTCAGAACTTCATAATCTCTTAGTCTCATAGTCTTTCCCTGTAAAACTCATCCTCTCATGCTTATTTATCTTTTGTCCTTTGTTTTAGTGATTCAATTCAGTTCCTCAACATGTGTCACAAATCTTTTTTTATATATTTCTTATAATAAGAACCTTCCTGTTGGTACTTTATACTTTGCACACAAACAAAAGTCATTTAAATAGTGTATGCACACAATGCAGTGTAAGCATCAACCAGACTGTTTTAAGGAAATTGAAGGCTATAGATCAAAAAAGAGCTGAGGCCAGTGAATTAAAACCAATCGCTTGCTCACTTTCAAAAACTGACCACTTTGATCTGGTTTTATTTTCATCAATGCCAGTGCACCTACTCGGACATTAGTCTATTTGCACAGCATGAATTTAAAATGTGTTGTAGTGTAGTAGATTTTTATTGCCACACCATTTACATTTTGTCACAGGGCACTTTTGTTATTGGCGTGGGAAACTGTAGCAGCCATGATCCCTGGGGTGTAGTTTAAACATATATACATATATTACCTGAGACCAGTGTGTAGCCTTTGCTGAGAAGAGCAGCAGCCATGGCCTTAGAGTTCTTTAGGACCTGGGCAATGTACTCTTTGAACATTGGAGCCTGGGCCTGGAGCAAAAAACAGCAGCATGAACCAAGTTTGTGCAAGAGGAAGGTGGTGAGTCAGTTCATAAATTCAAAGTTAACAAAGTTAAGAATTGAATTTGCTCTCTACTAGATCCCAACTATTCCTAAATGAGTGAGTGAATGAGTGTCAGGTGTCTTTGGACTTTGTGGTTGCTGAATCTTGTTGGTGGTAAATATCAATTTCATAATTTTTTTACAGTTTTAAACATTAAAGCTGACCTGTTTGAGTGCCACAGCCACACCAGCGATGCCGTGATTATGAGGTCCTCCCTGAAGCGATGGAAAGACCGAGAAGTTTACTCTGTCTTCGAGGTCATACAGTGTCTCTTTGCCCTTCTTGTCCACAGAGCGAACACCCTTTCGGTAAAAGATGAGCCCAGCCCTGGAGAGAAAAAGATCAAAAATTGCACAGAAATTCTTTAACGTTAATTCCGTTGCTTCCTGTTTCTTGTCCTACCTTGCTCCGCGGAGAGACTTGTGTGTGGTGGTGGTCACGATGTCTGCGTGGTCAAAAGGAGAGGGAATGGCTTGTGCTGCCACCAGGCCACTGATATGGGCCATGTCGGCGAGCAGGTAGGCCTTAATATCTGAACACAGCTGCAGTAGAAGAGGGAGGACTAACTGATCAGTTTATGAATCTACAAAATCACCAAAGTCTAACACATGCTTGTTTTACTGGCGGCAAATGTCTGCCTTATAAGGCCAAGGATATTCTGTTGTTTGGTGTAGTGTTGATTCCTCGTCCTGCTGCACTAAAAAAAAAATTGGGGACCATTTCTAAACTTTGCAATTTATATCACAGCTTTTTTTCTTAAACCACTGAGAGGAACTTTAAGAAAAAGGATGATTTATGCCCCTAAAGATGAAGTTTTATGAACCACACTGTGTTTGCATATGCAACACTCTGCATCTCTACTGCATCTGCAACACTCTGCATCACTCTGCACAACTCAGCTGCATCACCTTTTTTTTAATCAAATGCATGTTATGTGCAAGAAACTAGTTCTTTGTACTAATATGTCCAGATTTTCCTACACTCATTATGTGATAACTCAATTAAAACATGTTAGAGGCACCCATCTTTGCAAAGGGCACATATTTCAAAACCAAGCCGCTGTAATTATTCTGTTCTCAGTTTTCAGAGGCCCAAAATATAACAGCATAATTCAATAAATCCTCAGCGTCTCTTGCCAGCACTTATTGAAAAAGGCACAAACAATAAATAGCTTGCTAACATGCAAATGAGTTGCTGGCGAATGATCAGAGAAGTAAACAATCTTTTTAGTGTTCCAATTAATATGCATTATCATGACAATCTCCTTTGCACTCGTATCTAAACTAGATCAGTGCATGTGCCTTGGATTAAACGGTAGGGGTTACTGCAGGGAAGGAGTCTCATAATGGGTCACGTGCAGTAGCTTATAGAAGCCAAAAAAAGTGCATTTCAGTCCAGTCCAATCTAGGTACCACAATGCTGAAAGTCTGGAGGGCAGCCCAGTCCTGCAGATTTTGCCATAAAACTGTTCCACAGAGAGCTGCCAGGGCGAAAATATGGGCCCACTTCAGACCTAGTGGCAAAGCAGTTATGGTGCTTAATAAAAACACAGCTCTGTAATGGTGGGACAGTCCATCTGATGGTAGCGGCTAAAGTGGGGCTCTGCAACAAAGGGAAGCAGTCATGGAGAATGAAGAGAATGTGCTGTGGGTACAACACAACGGATAAAGGGGCCTCTTGTGCACCGTCAAAGCAGCGGTGGAGTGTGTCGTTAGTGGCTGCGCCGGCGCACTTTAGCGCACGTGTGTGTGTGTGTGTGTGCACGAGCTCGATGAGGAGGGATGAGTAGGAGAGAGCAAGAAAGTGACTGTGCTGGTGTGGGCATAGGTCAAAGAGGCAAAAATGGCTTTTGTGTTTGAAATGTTAAAAAATATAGACTGGAGTGAAAGACAAGAGAATGTTCCCATTCAGACCTGGCTTTAAAATTTGTCCTAAGTGGTCTGGTCACAAGTGGACAGTGTTTTAACTCACACAATGGCAGTCTTTGGACACAATGAAAGACCTCCTACACCACTGACGCAGCATGTTTCAGCAAAACTACAGCTCAAAAATGGACTTGTCTAAACAGAAACCTGTCGGGACTTTTTTATGCAATTTTTAAAAAATGGCCAGGAACAAATAGGACACATAAAAGCCTGGTGAGTTTTTAAATGTATGGACTGTGTGTCCCATGGACCTTCTTGATGCGGGCATAGTCAATGAGGCGGGCATAGGCGCTCGTGCCAGCGATGATGAGCTTGGGCCGGAACAGCTTGGCCGTCATCTCCATCTGGTCGTAGTCTATAAGTCCTGTAGCCGTCTGTGAGGGGTGGGAAAGGGGGCAGATCGAGCGAGAGGGGGAGAAGAAGGGTGAAAGAGAGGATTGCAAGAAAAGAGACATAAAAAAAAAATAAATAAGACACAATTTCAAAATCAAAAGCAAACAACTCAAAAAGAGCATATTTCCAAAAGAAGCAGCCGCTGAAGTACTTTGGCTAGCTAAAAATGGGGAGACATTTCATACTACACATCATATCAAGGGAGGAGATGGAGCATTTGCAGTAATGAACCCTACTTATCCTAATTCATCCTCTTAGACATAAATGCGACTGGTGTTACACGGCTGGTTTGGAGACTCTTTTCCATTGATACAAGCCATTTAAGAAGCGTGTTGAGAACAAACCATTGTTCAGTCTGAGACTTTAACTCAGTGACGTATAATGGAGTCACTAAATGACCAGTGTGTCTCGTCGCTGCTTCAACAAAGGAGAGAAAATGGAAAAAAGGTTACAGAAAACAAAGGGAATGATAGAAGGAGCAGTGAAGATACACAGACAGAAGAAAGGAAGAAAAGAGGGAAGCTTTATTTAGACAAGCTGATAATCTCCCATCTCTGGGACACGTCTATAGTTGCCCCCTCACTCCATCACGCTGCTCATTGCCAAGACAGAGCCAGTGGTGCTGGCCAGCCTGTCGATTTCCCATTATCCCTCTCGCAGAGGGGTCCTGCTTGACCATACATCAGCAAGCCTGGACATCCCGACTCCCACGGTCATCCATCAGCCGCTACCAACACTTGAGCACAAAGATGACTGCAGCGATAAAATACTAGGCACCAATGCTCGCTGACCATCTCTCCAAACATGAAGTTACCCTCACATGAGTGTCCTGACCGCAACAATTTAAATACTTTACATAATACACTAAACAAATGTCTCTTTGTGATGTCTTTAACCCAACAGCTCATAACCCCACTGTAGCCTTAACATAGTGTTCATTACAAACGCTAACAATATTAATCAAAATGTGACTTTAGATTACTGTTTTGGCAGTCAATGAGCAGTGAAAGTGTGATGTACTTACATTAAGCTTGTAGGGCATGGATTCAAAATAAATGGAGGTTGCAGAGATCCTCTTTACGTCAGACATGTATCCATGGGTCAGACTGTAGTAAGAAAAAGGAACTTCTCAACAAGACAAGCGTAAACAAGCTATGCAAATTTTATAAATCAACAGAACACGAAAAAGGGAGAGGGATTAATGCTATAGTGTAAAAACATTTGAGAAGTATTGTTGCCAAATGTGGGAAATGATAAACTAAAAAACACGAGTAGTGTAGTGTAGTACTGACTGTCCTCCGTCGGGCAGGTCCAGGCCCATGATGCGGTCGTGTGGGTTGAGAACAGCAGTGTACGCAGCAAAGTTTGCCGGGGAGCCCGAGTACGGCTGGACATTGACACCCCACTTTGCGGGGTCCAGGTTAAAAGCCTCCAGGGCTCGTTTCTGACAAAGCAGCTCAATCTGGTCGACCACTTCAGCTCCACCGTAGTACCTGCAGAGAAGAGATGGAACAACTGCATTTAAAGGAAAGACAAGCTTTGATCAAACACGAGTAAAGGCTTTGGATTAAGCATCTGTCATTGTGGCAGTGTTCAGTCAATAACACGGCTGTCCCAATACATTTTCTGATATTGAAAGAGTTTATTAGAAGCAACAACTTAATAAAATAGTTGGTTGTGTTAAGCTTCTTCGAGGATTTCAAACAAGAGCAAATCAGCTGTATTTTATTCCTTATTGATGTTTGTTAGCTTTTTGTCTACTTGGTTGAATACAGTTCAACATGCTGAAAAACTGAAAATGTCATCTAAAATAGTCAAGTCGCCCACTTTCACTTTTATCTAAAACATCCACCAGCCAGTCATCATGGAAAATCATAACAATTCAGACAAATGTCTCCCTAAAATGACCTCAGAAGATCTGGTGAAAGTGCTTAAATGTTTCAAAGAAATCAGAGATGAAGGAGAAACAGATGGCGACTGTGCAAGCCTATCAATAACATCATTCTTTTGTTTGATTACTTTAAAGTGTAAAAGGAATAAGAATGGGATGAAGTAAAAAAATCTATATTTATGTTATAAAATACAACATAAAAGTCAACACTGTGTGGGAGGGAGATTTCTGTTACGAGGCGTGTCATCCAGGAATCAAAAGCATCAAATAAATATTATTTTTCTCCTATTATGGTTTGCTGCTGATAAATGGAAATTATCTGAGAGACATGACAAAAAATGTAGAAGATGCAGCCAGGGCAGGACCGTATCCCCTCAGGAAGTCTTTGGCAAGGAATTTTATTTCTGTGTGGTTTGCATGTACGATTACAAGGCCATCTCCAAGAACGTGGAATAAATATGAATGTGTATTAGCTTGTCAGTAAGAGATATCCTCAAGCAGAGACCATCACTGGTGTTAATAAGCTTCTTCAGTTGTGTCCGCTCACCTTTTCCCCGGGTAACCCTCCGAATATTTGTTGTTCAAACAGGAGCCCAGAGCCTCCAGAGAGGCTCGACTGCAAAAATTCTGTATGAAAAAATAAAAACCAAAACACACATACACTCAGATCAATGGGGCCAGTGGACAGAAAGGACAAGGAAAGCAAATTAAAGTCTGTTAAGTGATAGTGAGAATCCCCCTGCAGCTAAAGACAATCATTACAGTATTGAACCGCTGGACTTCCATAGACTAACATTACACTGCACTCATCGTCTTACTGCTGCGGGCAGATACAAGATAATACAGTGAACATTTTATTAGTATGTGTTTTCAGGCAGGACGAACAATCAACAAAAAGTGACAGGCAACATAAAATAATACAATAGGAATTAAAAACACAAGGTTCAAAGTGTAAAATGAAACCGACCCATCATGGATTATCACAGACTAGCATCAGGCTGAGGCATTCTTACAACTCCCTCTGTTTCCAATATTTGTTATTGTTTTCTAAGTGTTATGCAAAAACATTTTAACCAGAGAAGGAAGAGCAGGAGAGAGAACAGCATCCATAACAGCCTCCAGCTCTGTGCATCTGTCAAACTCAACACTGCATAATGTATTAAAAGGCATACAATGAAGGTTTCCATTAAAAAGTGTAATTTTTAAAAGCACTAATTGCAAATAGAACAAGAACAATTTAGTCAAAGTATCATAATGCTTTTATTTTAGTCTTTTTGTTCTTTTGCTGCTGTTTATAAAAATAAAAATACAACCAATTTTAATGTGAGTCATCAGAGTAAATCATAGTCACTAAATGTCATTCTTTCTATTAAATATTAGATTAGTCATTTTGTGTGGTCATGTGGTTAAGGTCCCATGACCCACTATTTAAATCTCAACGCAGCTGATCATTGTGCCCTGGAGACTTGACATCCTTGCTCTTTTTAGAGTAAAAATTGGTTTTGTTGACCATTGGAAAGGGTGCAAAAATGTAAAATTTGTTTTTTTTAAGAAGGTTAATAAAAAAATAAAATAAAAAAATCCATACCATTTATTGCTATTTTAATAACTTCTTCACATTCTTTCAACAAACTTCCATGATCATAAATACATTCTCATTCTCATCATGTAAGAATTTTAATTTTCAAGCATGGGCTTGTCAAAAGTAGGCTAATGTCTGTAGTTAATGAAATTTCCAAGGCTCTTCTAAAATACTAAACAAAATAAATAAAATATGTATGAACTATGAAGTACTGACCCACTTCTTTCCTTTTATTTTAATAATTAAACAATAAGATTTTTGTATTTCACCACATATTTTATATTTAAATTTCCACCACAGGAAGCACTAAAAGAGAGAATGGATAATGTCACAGAGCCAAGTTTGTTTACTGACCCCAGAAATCCCTCATGATACAATGCCTTTAATACAGGTCTTAAAGGTTATGTGTATGTTTGGCAAAAACACTGAATGTCTTTTCAGTCGAGAATGTCTGACTGAGCTGTAAGAGCGAGGTGAGAAGGAGACGAAAAGGTAGAATGAAGATCTCAGCTTTTATCTCACAGCAGAGCGGTCAGGCTTTGTGCCGATATACTCCACTACAGCACTACAGCGGCCGAGAGCAAACAGCAGAGATAACACCCTCCCTGCTCCTGAATAGTAACATTTCCCTTCTCACACCAAAAAAAACACTAAAATAAAACAAAAAACTGAACCTAACAGCCACATTTTTTTTCATTCTTTTGTTTACTTTCTGCTGCTGAGCTCTGTTGGTTAGAGGTTGAATAAATTTAAGAAGTAAGGTCAATATGTATTTGTTATTTAAAATATATTGTTCAGAGGTCAACTCTGTTATATCATGACTGTTTAAGTAAGAAAGTACACTTTTGTTTTAGTAGATTTGTACGTTTGAGATGATGCATTTGAAATATAGTGGATGCTATTCCTAAAGCACTGTATTACTTATTACCTATATCCATTTTAGGCCTGGTTTCGTTTATAGTAATTTACAATTTCGGCTTAGGTAGAAATGGAAGAAAAAAATACATTGTACAGTAAAACTTGAGTCTGTAAAGTGAAAATTAACATTTAGATAAAATACACACTAAACTATCACTTTTAATAAAACCCATTTAATCTCAGATTTTGTGTGTAACTTATTATAATAATCTGTCACCAAAAAAAAAAAAAAAAAAAAAAAAACATACACATTTTGATTTTTATGGCCATTACTGAAACCTGTTAGGATTATAAGGGTTGAACTAATAAGAAAATAAATATAACATCACTCCGATGACAGTCTTTGGTCTGTACTTTTAATCTTAAATTCACCTCAGATGCAATGAGCTCCAGGCCTCGACACTGCCGGTCCTTCTCCTTCAGCAGCAAGTCCCACATCTCGGGGTCGTCCTCAGCCAGGCTCTCCTGTCCGGTCCATGGACGGTCTTCATCCCTGGAGCGGGGGGCGGCGTGCTGTCCACGTGCACAGAGACGGACTGGAGCTCGCTGGCACAGGGGCTAAGGTTAAGTGGAGAAATTGTAAATACTAACACATCTGAATTCAAGTTAAAGAAGTTTGAACATTGTGTGTAGGCATATTTTAGTCCCGTTTATGTTTCTTTTTAAGACTAGCACCAAAAATTCATGCAGTTAATTCCTTTTTTTGCAATAATTTTTTTACATCTTATCTGCCCTACATAAATAAAGAGGCAATTCAAGCCCCGTCCTCTCATCAACTTTTCATACTGCCCTAATATGTAGCCCACTCTAATTAGAAACAGGCATGTTTGCATGATATCAATAATCAGCATAGTTGTTCAATTATGCCTCTATCAGCACTTCTGCAAACTGAGGGACCGACTTCTACAGCCTCAGTGTACAGAAAGAGGCAGAAAGAGAACACATTCAGCACTTCCTGCTTATCTAATCTGGACTGGGGCTGGCAAGTTCTTCTTCTACTGCTGCCGCTGCTGCGCCTGATCATGTAAGTGAGCAGAGTCGAGACTGTTTTCACTGCTGTCTTTTCTCCAAGTTTTTGTGCTCATTTAATCCTAGGTTTCATTCCTATTAATGAGTGATAAGATCGTAGTATACATTTCTGCCTAGGCATTATATGACTGGATAAAACAGTACAAAAAAAATAAAAATTATAAAAAGGAGTAAAGTAAAGACTTGTGTAAAATATAGAGGCTACAAAAATTTTCAATGGGTTGATTGGAATGGCTTCTTCCAAATTTTAATCAACACAATGATGATGCTAGGTGTTGAAATCAGTCCATTCATTGATAACCTATAGCTATCATTTGTGCAGGTGCACCGCATGTGAGGGACCACCTCTTGTTAATAGCTCCATTAAAAAGCAATTAGCACAATGCTCAATGGTCTTTAAGAAAAAAAAGTTAATTAGATGTGCAACTATTATTTATATAATTGATAATCTGACAATTTTTTTGTTTTTGATTAATCGAAATAAGGAACTTGGCGTTTTATTGTTCCGGCTTAATACTGATAACAATACTACAAAAAAAAAAAAAAATTCCTCAATTTAACAAAATCTGAACCAGACAAAGCTACAAGGCCACAGGACTTGTAGATAGAGCATATATACACATAACAATGCATTTTAATCAAAAACACAAAATGTACATCTCTTTCACTGTTTGTGGATTTACTGCTTCTTGGTAATAAAACCCTCTTCTCTCGACACATGGCAGGTTTCAGAGTCTATAAAAACTCCAGACAAAGAATAACCGATTATTCAATAAGTTGACGATAATTTTACCAATTAATACGATTAGTTGTTGCAGCCCTAAAGTAATACCGTGTTGTAAAATGTTTGGGTGCTTCATCTTTTGAAGTGGCTATTCTTCAGTTCATACACTTTTTAAGAACACCACTAATTGTCCCAGCTGCAGAACAAGAGTCAATATTCACAGCAATGTTTTAAAACTGTCACTTAGCTCTACCAATCACTCCTGAAATAGGTTTCTTTGGCCTGTTATTCATTGTAAAATCTTGTTTAACTAAAATATAGTTCAATTACAGACAATACATAACTGCTGAATGAATGCAGTGCCAACATTTATCGATTTCTGTTTCTCTTTTTGCTCTGGTTCATTGTGTAAGCATTGAAATAGATTTTTAAATAGATTTTTTTGGGATGAACTTTAAAAAAATCTAAATAATAAAACTATACTAAATGCAACCGAGTGGTCTGTTTAAACATAAACCACATACTGATTCAAAGCTAAAAAAAACTTTATCCACCAAGGCTGTCTGCAGATAGTTAATCTGCTCCATCACTGGTGCCCATCCTTTTCTCTGGCCCTGGGGCATCAGAGGGGAAAGTGGTGACACCAGCAGCGATGAGTGGCACATTAACGGCCTGTTTCCAACAGTCCCTACCCTGGCCTTCTGTCACTGGTGGCAGTGGTGACGCTGGGGAGGCTGAGAGTCACTCTGGGAGGACTGTGGAGAAGATGAGGGCCTGGGGAGACAGGTTGGGCTGCCTCTGAGGACATGCTTCTCACTGAGAAATCACACAGGTCATTAAATCTTGACAGGAACTGTCCTTCGCTGTCTGCATCTCAGCTGGGACATACAGAGGCTAGAGGAAGCACTGGCAAAGTGAGAACACAAGCCTGCTCTGCCACCTTCATGACAGGGCACATCTCCTCCTCATCCTGCACTGCTACTCCTTTATCAGCACTTTCTTTTCCCTGTAACAACAACAGTTCATAAAGCTTTTTATTTTTGCCTTGACATCAATATCACCCCAGTTCTGTGGCAAAAGGACAGCTCTGAGCTTAAATAAAGACCACACACACAGGTCTCTGCGGTCCTCTTCCCTGCTCACCTGCCTCTATCATTAAAGAAGATTAATTAATAAACACAAGAAACTGATCTAAAGAAAGTAGCAGCCAAGATGCAAGCACCAAATGTGTCTCAGTGGGACTATTTTTAGGCGACAGATTACACTGTCGTTTGAAGGTGAACTGTGATGAAAACCCAGCTATGAGAAAAGGGGCGGGAAAAGTCACATCAACCTGGGCCCGGCCTCAAGTTAATGGCAGCGTCACAGATGTATTGTATCTGTGATAACAATATGGTAATTGTTGGCAGTTCGCCTTTCCTGTCAAACATCAGTGTTCAAAGAACAATAGCAGAAGAAAAGGAAGAGAGAACAAAGAAAAATCATTTCATTAATCCTAGTGTGTATTATTTTTGCCCATTTCCTGCAGCAGCTCCCGAGGCGAGTCAATTTTACAGATGACTGCTGTCCATCAGTGGCTTTACCAAACAACAATCAGCGCAAAGCTGAAAGAAAAAGCACTATAGCCAAGAAAAAAAAAAAAAAAAGATATGTACGGTAACACAGAAGAAGTGTCAATAGGGCAGCAGCATCTGTCAGTCTGACACACAGCTGCATCTATCTCTGTCACCGACTAATAGCAGGGCTGTCCGTTACAAATTGCCCTGTGATTCAGTCGGGATGACACTGGACTGAGAAATCTGGACGAGGTGAAGAGGCGTGAAGAGACCGAGCCACACGAGCCACAGTCCAGGACATCTTCTCGATTCGGGTCAGAGGGTTGTCAGGGCAGCCATCAGACACTTAAGTGAAGTTTACAACACAGTCTCTGTTCAGAAGGTGGAGGCTGTGGGGATAAACACTCACAAGCACAAATTTCACTGGTGTCACAGAAACCTAGTGATTTACTCAACAAAACGTTCCTTAAAGTGAAGACAGGAGATTTAGCTTGACACTGTGGGCTGTCCTTCCTGACTTAAAGAGTTAATTGGACCATGTACACTTAGTTGATTTCTGCATATCTCCAAAACACTGAAGATGCCAGGCATTTAAACTCAAAGCAGGCACTGAGATGAGTTTCATGTGACATTTTAATAATACAACATGTTCAGGGCCTCCAGAAAAAAGGTTGTTTTTAGGTCTAGGAATAACCACCTGACTTAGAAGCAAACATTGCAGGAAATGGTTTTGTGCTCTAGTTTTCATTCCAATTGATCTAAGTTGCAGAATCAAAGTAGCTGTTTTTTATAATAGATAACCACCTTTAAACTTCAAACATAAAGCTGCTCTTTTTCAGAAATTGAGATCAGCAGCAGCCTGTTTTCTCTCAGACACACAGTGAGGGCACCACAAGCCTTCACTAAAGGAAGAAATGTCTCGTGAGTCTTTTTGAAGTCAATTAAAATGCACTGAAAACCAATCAGCACCAATAAGAAAAGCGTGCAACCATGAGACCCAACTTCAAACACACACAGTGTGCGACTCATCAAGTCAAGGCTTGACTTGCAAAACTAGGACTGAATACACGCCACTGGGGTTTCACAAAAATAGGACATAAAGTTAAAAATTAGGCTATAAATAAAAGTTACAAACATGGCCTGGTAACTCAAGCTGACCAACTCAATTTCAGCTCCAAAAATCACATATTTGTTGTCAATAAAAAGCCTCCATCACTTTTAATGACAACCGTCTCCAGAATATGTAAAAACAGTAACATTTATTTTGCACTCTATACATGAGCTGTGCTCCTGTGATTAATCACACCTTTGGGAAAGTGTTACTGACACTTTGTTTCAGGCGTTAATCAAGTTGTGATCAAATATTTAACAATTCTTTAACCATATATTAAAAAAATACAACTTTTGAGGTTTTTTTTTGACTAATAAAAGTGTATTTTAGTAATTTACACTCTGTGCCCTTTTGCAAGTTTCATTAACAACTACCTGCAACAAGTGCTTAAAACCTGGGTGTTTTAAACAGGCGTTGATTAAACTTTTATGTTTCAGTTCACAGACTACATGTTGGGCTGTTAATGCTCCTCTTTAAGAGAGAATATAGGTTTATATTATTATTTAAACTAAGGATCAGTTATATTTCATGAAACTTGTGTCTTGCACCTTGCACTTATGTCAACTCAGTGTAAAGGTAAACAGGTGAATTAATAACATGTCTAAATCCAATTAAAGCTGCTAGGGCATATTAAGAGTAATATATGATGTCTGCTGCAGTAAACCATTATGTAACTGCAGACAATGTGCCAACAATGGTTTCGGACAATAATCTCTTACCTATTTGTAATAAACACATTCATTTAATCACAGTTAATAATTGCTTTGCATGGAACAGATTAGAACACTTAGCTTATAACACTTTGTACTTTGGTCGTTACTGGGGTCGTGCCACCCATTTCAGGGTAATATCTCTTATTGTCCATTGAGAAAAAAACTGAAGTGAACTATATTCATAACCTGGCAGTTCTGCAGATATTGACAGCACAGTGAGTAGGTAGTGACAGATACGATGACCGTGGCTTAATAACTCAGTTGTGTATTTTATAGTAACAAAATATGGTTCAGGAGGTTTTTAGCCTCATGATGAAATCGAGCCGACACTGTTGCATCATTACTGGCGTGGACAAAGCTGCAGCTCCAAGAAGCTAGCACTTTAGCTTATCAACAAGCTAACAGCAAGCGTTTTAATGTGAAATGTGAAATACAGAAAGAAAAACACAGGTGGTTGATACATAATAAACCTTAACATTTTTACTAAGCGACAAATGCAAAGATTATTTATGCTAACCCCTGACAGTTGTGTTAATAGTCTACTGACTGGCATTAGCTAGCTAACTAACCACCTTTAAGAAACGCCTCTCAGTTACGGAATATTTATACACCTTTATAATAAAATTATTCATAAATATTACTCGTAGTACTCACCCGTGTAAGCTGTCTGAGGGTAAGGGACAGCATGTTTTCAGACGTCAGGCCAGAGAAGATGCACGACACACACCGCTGACACACTGCGTGGAGCTTGTTTGAATGGCAACGGCAGTTTACGCCTCCTGCTGCCAAGGACTTATGGGAGTTGTAGGCGATAAAGCACATTTCCCAACATGTCTATTTTATTTCTTTACCCCCTCAAAATTTCTCACAATTGCTTTAGATATCTTCAGACTACACCCAACTAAAGCACAATATAGCGCTATATTTACTTTAAGGACTCACGCATTTCAACAATAAGGTTTCTTAATTCAAAGGCACCCTAAATATATGATCCCTCAAAATATCTATATCAGTGTCAGTGTTTATAATTGCAGTGGTAATATTTTAAAAGCACATATGCAAATTATATGCGTGCTCTTTTGAATCTTGTGTTTAGCACCTTTAGGTCAAGTTTTGGCATTAGACAACTCAACACACCTAATACTCAGTGAATTAACCTAATTTTATTATTCATGCGTTCATTAATTTATTTTAATTTTATTAATGCTGGTAAAATGTATGATTCACACTGGGAACTCTGAGTGTTCCTACTTCTGAAAAATATGTACAAAAAATATAACGTGTAGTGATAAATTTAAAGTTTGTCTGTTTTGTGTAACCCCAGCTGTCATCTGGGCTGTTTTTGTTTTCTCCATTCACTCTCCTACATAATACATGATCCATTTAGGGTGACTGGAGCCTATCCCAGCAACTTTGGGCATTAGGCAGGGTTCCCCTCGACAGTGGCCAGTTGGACGCAGGACTGACACTTAGGGACAGACACCATTCACTTAGGACACTTTAAAGTTGCCAATTAACCTATGCATGCATGTGTTTGGGCAGAGGGAGGAAGCTGGAGTACCAGAAGAGAACCCACATGCAGACTCCTCACAGAAAGGCCGGAGTTGGCCAAGGGTTTGAACTCACAACCTTCTTGCTGTTAGGCAGGGGCGCTTACCACCCTGCCACAAATTTTTTTATTATTATTTATTATTATATGACACATACCTGCATAAGAGGCTTCATATTAATTTTCCGCTTGAAACTACATTCACATTTACTGCTCCACATGAGGCAGTAAATAAAGATATGTCCACAACAACTAGTGTGACAATTCTTCAACAAAACACAGCAGAGAATCTGTGTAGCAAGAGGGGAGCTCTGGAGGATCTGGGTTACAACAAGTCCATCAATCTCTGCGTCCTGAGCATTCGCTGCAGCTCGTGTAAGATACATGGACCTCCCTGGACCTGCGTCTGAATGTCATTGATCAAAAGCATAATAGGGTATCTAGCCGGAGGAAGATGAAGATTCAATTAGCATGGACTGTGTGTTTTCTAATGTAATTCTGAGCACCATTAGAGTCAGATTAGAAGAATAGTGAGAAAAGAGCCTACAACTGCACTTAGGATCGGAGCGTATGAACACAGAAGAGAGAGACCAAGGTGTGAAAATGTGCACCAGACCTTTGTTGTTTAGTAATAGCATAGTATAGTAACACTATAGTAATAGTATAGTATGGTACAGTATAGTACAGTGCAGTGTAGTGTAGTGTAGTGTAGTACATGTTTTTCAGCAGCCTCTTGAAGTTGCTTTTTTTATATTGTATTTTTAGTCTGTATATTTAGTTGTAGTTTTAGGCTTTATTTGCAGTGAGTGAAGATAGACAGGAAATTGAGAGAGGCAAAAAGTAATGACGCAAAGCAAACAAACCTTGAATACTCTGCCCACTTTCGGGAATGAGTTTATCCGGAAGCTTATTTCTAATTCAATAGTATTTACTTTTATGTGCAGTTCTTCTGTTGTTTGCTTGACCAAAAAACATCTAATATACCCAGTTTTAGGAAATATTCCATTAAAATTAGATCAGATAGTCATTTGGATCCAATAACTCTACAGTTGCTCATATTATTCATTATTTTGTACTTCTTAAAAGACCAACCTAACAAACTTACTATATTAACTTCCTGAGCATAGTTGAGAAAATTAGAACGACATATCTTCAGAGAAAGCTTCGACGAGACTTTCTAATCAGAGTGAAATGTAACTTAATTCATAATAGTTTCCTTTCTCAATTAGATAACACAAAAATGCTGCACAGTTTGAGCCTCTGGCCACTACAGCAGCTTCCGAACACAGAAAAGGGACAGACGGTTTAGGAGATTTTAATGTGCTTTTTCATACAGTATATTGTATGCATATCCAGCATAGCATTTCTCATACATAATAACTCTCTTATATCCAAGGATTTTTGAAATGTAAAGCTGAGAGGATGGTTAACAGTCAGTCTACCATAACGTTACATCTGCCATACACTGATGGCTCTGCACAGACACACAGACAGTTGTGATCCCAGATGTTTTTGGTTGAAGTCCCCAACAAAAGGTAATAACTAGGGAAAACAAATATCTAAAAACAATACGTGTGCTGAGGTTGAGTACATTATTTACAGAAAGGAAGCTAATAAAAACAAATACAAAGTTGGAAAATAAATAGGAAATCAGCCATACTTTATTCATCCATAACTGTGATTATAATTTATTTAAATCCACGATTCACAGCAGTTTGAAGAAGCAGAAAACTGTCCCCTGCTTCTTCAACGTAGTCCAACTTTTTATAGAGTCCATGTAGTCAGTTCAGTCTGGGTTCATTACCCAAAGTAAGGGTGTTCACTTTGGAAGTTGTAGTCCGGACACACTTTTTGAACCAGCTTGTAGTCGATGCTAAAGAACGAGATGAAGATGCAGATGACTTTGAAGGGTTTTGCACAGAGCCAGGCGGCGTGGGACTGGGTGTGCTCCGTGTAGCAGGTCTGACCAGGGTCATACAGGCAAGGTTTGGGCTTCTTCGATCTGTTGGTTATCTCGTACTCCACTCTGCAGTTGAAGGTTTTTACCTCTTTCGGATCATCAATAGTGGACTGCTGAGTCTCCTGGAGCTGGACTTCTGGTTGGGTGTGGGGATGCAACGACTGCTGCAAGACTTCGAACTCCACCACTTTGGTTGGGGGAACGATACTGACCGACACGTTGCCCAAACTGGTTGAGTTGTGACGAAAATATACAGTGAACGTCCCATTGATGTGATCCACGATCTTTCCTGTTACCAACAAACTAAACTTCACAGTCTTGACATTGAAGTAGAAGTCTCCCCAACCTAAGATTTTCTTGGTCTTCGTTGCCGTCTTTACCGAAGGTTTGCGTTTGGAGCGGTAGCCTGTCTGGTCCAGGAGCAGGGACTGGTTCCTGGAGTCGTATGGGTTGAAGAAACTGTAGGTGGGAGGCTTGGTTTTCATGGGCGTCTGATCTATGGAGGTGGAGAAGACCCGGGTTTGGTATGGTGGTTTGACTACTCCACCTGCTGCCCCTCCTACAGCACCATATGGAAAAGTCTTCATCACTGACCCCACTTGGCCCAGGTCTGACAAGTCCACTTGCTTCTCTAAGCCTTGGACCTGGAAAACAAGAAAAAAAAACAGACAAAAGTATAAAACAGTTTTACATTCCATGCATGGACAATGAAGGATATAATATTCAACTTTGCCCTAAAATTGTTTTAATCACAGTCATGTGGTAAAGAGCTATGAGTGAACGCCTTGAACTGAAGAAAAAAGTATTTTAGTATTTCATTTTTTTATTTTATTTTTTTTTCAACAATTAATTGGTTCCTTCTGTCAAACCGAATCCTTGATGAGAAAGAATATGTTGTGTATGCTGGTGGCCACACTTTAAGGCAAGATAGGAAATGGCACTACATGTTGATGGGCACCCAGACTGTGATAAAGTAAATGTTTTTTATTAAATGTTACTCAGGTAAATAACATACCATAAGTTAGGGGATTGATACGCTGCGGACCCTGGCACTGCTAACAATATAGTCAAGGAAGTGTTTTTCCATGTTGTCTACTCACAGCCAATAGCTTTCTGGGACCAGGCTTTTACATTAATGTTTTCACTGAGTGCACCGTCTACACAGTTTAGACATCAATGCTCATCTTTCTGTTTTGGGTAAATTGTGTAGTTGTGTAAATGGCCTCTTAGTTATTGAATCTAGTTTAGCATCTTGGCATCAACATAGTCAAACCTTTAACAGTGAGCCTCAAATTCTTTACCAAACAACATTACTATTGCTACTCTTATGGTTCACAAAAAAACATTTATTTATTCTCATAAATGGTTGATTAAACTGATATATTAAGTCTTTAAGTGTTGCTAGTGATAAACCTCCTTCCTTTTTTTGAACAAAAAAACCATGATGCTTTAAAACATGTGATATATTTAATATTGTACGACTTTGTGTCATGCTGTTGACACAAAATATTCCTCTTCAGCTGTATCTTCCTCAGTGCTGTGTAGTATGGGTCACTGAGCTGCAGAGATCTTTTTACTACAAGCCTCGAGGCTGAATTGATGCGATGTTTCATCTCCAAAAAACAAAACCATCTATTTTTGTTAACACACTTTAATTTTGTTGTCAGTGTTGCTCCGGAGAGCAAAACAACTCTGCATGTGAGGTAATGGATGTGAGCCTTTGTTTGCTCAGACAGCTTTCTGCCTTTAATCCACAGCCTAGGTGCTTATGCATAGGGCTGATTGACTGGAAATCTTCTCTGCTGCCTTTCAGCTCTCATCAATCACATCACTGCCATGCTCCATCCATATGCATATACATGTTCACACACACGCATCTACACACAAACAGCCTCTAAGCTTCGAGCTGTCATGAGGTGACAGAAAGAAGTATTACAACTATTCGGAGGGGTTACATGTGCTTTCCCTGGGGATGCATTGGGATAGAGTTGAAAACTATTCTGAGTGAATAAACAACCCCCACCTGCACTGCCTTCAAAACGGAGCGAAAGAAAAGCTTTAAAACAAGTACAGGATCAGATGTGTGTCTCTGCTCTGGACAGGTTTTGTCTCACTTCATCCTTATCTTTGGAGAGTGGAACCGACAGGTTTGTGCGGAGGCCCTCGCTGAGTGTCATCAATCACTGAACCAAATAAAACGTCTGTATTTGTGAAGGCAACAGCGCAGAACTCAATATGGCCCTAAATGTATTCAGGCATTTAATTAATGTATCTATTTCTGTCGGCCATTCATTAACAAGGCTGACTCCTAAGTAGATTGATTGAGGGCAGAATAAGCTGAAGTTTATTGACCAGTGGAGAAATGAATAACAGAAATGTAAAAAAAAACAGTGCTGACAAATGGCCAGTGACTGGGAAGAACAACCCGCTGAAGATTTTCACAAACCCTGACTCCCTTTGGTGTCAAACAGAAACTCTATGCAGTAGTCTTGCAATTTTAAGCATGTGAATAGACAACAGGAGCTGACTTTGACATTGACAGTGGGATAAGGTAGACTTGACAGCAGAAAAAACATCAGAATACACACAGTAACAAACACTGTGTACAGTGTATGCAAGAGGGGACTTCCTGCGAATGCGCTGTCAGCAGTGCTGTCAGCGAGCTCCATGTGTTACCATCTGTCAGGCTAACACTGCTGGTGCAGTCCTAATCATTTCTCTCGCTGAAGGCACAGAGCCCAAACTAGCACAATCATCATAATCCTTAAGCATCTTCACAGCAACATCGCACCATGGACCTCAACATAACCCCAGGGTCAAACACATCCAGCACGTGCAGTTAAAAAAATACAACTCCATGGAAAGGTCCTGGATTGACACGAGTCCTTCTGAGTGAAAAAAAAAGACAACTGTACAGCAGTCAGCAACTTGAACAAACATCGATTGAATAGAAAAAGATGAGGATGGAAAGAGGGCTTCTTCTGTGGCATGAAAGTAATAAAATGCCAACAGAAACCAATAAATAGATGGACTCTATTAGCATAAATATGAAATTTTTTGCGCTTGACAGTAAATCCATTTAGAGGGTGAGGATTTGTTAGAAGAAATATCAGATATTTTCTCTTGACGTGAAATCCATAAGCTATAGACTTTTTGCAAAACGGCGGATGTTTGCTATAAGGTCATACTAGACGGCCGCAACAGCGAGAGACTGTGCTTTTCTTTTCACTGGGACTGTATTCAGTTAGGTTACAATGAGCCAGAGGTAGATTTTCCTCCAAGAAGCAGTGGTATGTAAGAAAAAACACATGCAAATATTTCTGGAATTTAAGCTTCTATTAGATGATGAAGTATACGCAGAGAAGAAATGGAATGTGTGAAGAAGGGGAATGACCCTGACTGACTATAAACTATAGTTATAAAAGTTTGAAGTTCAGCAAAAATGTATCATATCTTCCCTAGATTTTGGTATATTAGGGTCCTCTTTATGCAAATGATCACCATCCAATCAGTTTGGACCTGGAAAATATTCTGCAGGAGGCCTTCTATAAGAGATGGAAGTGTCAAGTATGATCACGGTTAGCATTTTTTCTGAGAAAGAGTCTGAGAGTCAATGACATGATGTTGGTGACATTTATAAGGTGCAACATAGTGACCCTCATTAAATGCCAGTATACTGCAAAAGTATCTGCCAGCTCTGTGTTGCAGAGATTTTAGCTGTGTTGTCGAAGCTTCTTGCCCCACTCCCACATCCTGCCCCCCTTCTCCAACAATCCAAAACCCCTGTATGAACTCGACTTCTGTTCTCTTGAAATGTGCTGCATGTATGAACAGTGAGATCAGAAGAAGTCCAAGTGTGATTCTCCTGACATCCCGTCGAGGGCATGTAGCTTTATAGCTTCAACTTGTGGTAGAGTGGCCGTCCTATAACCGGAAGGTTGGTGATATGATTCCTGCTTTCCCCGGTTGATGGTGTCATTGTGTCCTTGAGCAAGACACTTAACCCACCTTGCCTCCAATGTCGAAGGCACAGATGTGTGGAAAAGTGATTGGAAGCTTGATGTAAACCGCTTTGAGTGCCTAGAATTTGGAAAAGCGATGTATAAAATAATAATATACTATATAATAATTTACCATGGCAGTAAAGTTATTTAGCGTGTGGCACAAAAAAACCAAATGATTATTACTGTCCAAAATTTAGTAAGGTTGTTCATATTTTCCTCTTGTGTCCATTAAATGCAGTAAAAAACAAAAAACAAAACGTAATACACGTCATCAAAGCATCCCCTGTTTGTGAATGTGTGGGGTATTTGTTGAGATGCTGGGGGACAGTAGTAGAAGATGGGATGAGCTTCTCGGTGAACTTATACATATGTATGATACGAGCAACTCAATAAGAGGAAAATCATCCAAAGAACAATCAAATTACAAAGGCAAAAGAGACAGAGCACCGTGGTACAGAAAATGTTATTAGCGCCCAAGTGAGATGAGGAGAAGAGAGAGTAAAGAGATGTCGTACATTTTCAAGGAACGCTGAACATTAGTCATCTTTAACTTCATTTGGAGGTTCATATGAGCAAAAAGCATCTTTTGCCGCACCGTGAATAGGAGCCTCAAAAGTATTGTAAGCACAGGCACAAATGAAATGTTGGGAGGGTTTCAGCAAGTGAGGAACTTTAAAGTTACATTGTTAAATAGGAAAAAGATGTGATGTCAGATCACAGGCCACTACAATTAAGATCTCTTTTATCATTAGTGAAGCCTTGGATCAATAGAAAGAGTGTGTCGATCACATATTGCTCTCTTAACCTCTTTCCTAAGTTGCCCTTTTTCCTCGACAGCGGCAGTATTCAGAGCAAACAGTCTCGGCGAGCCACGGTCTGACTCCCTCCTGTTCTTTCCCCTCGAGGATTGATGAGGAGATAAGAGCCGCTTGTCTCTGAGCCCTCCAAGCCTTGTTCTTTTGTTTAATTGGCGTTTTATTGGTGACAATCAATTCATTTCTATCTGTGCTCCAGGCTGCATTGATCTGCTGTCACCCAAGAGTCAGATGTACACATCCACTCCCACCTCTGCAAACCACAAGCTCAGATAACAACTATGCAAAGATTATTCTTCTGTATCTAACACTTTACTGTTGAGATTAGATTGAGAAAAAAACGTTTTGTTTAAATGGCATCTTCTTAAAAACAAAGAGAAACATTTATAAAAGCATAAAGCCAATTCCTAAATCCTTCTTTATTGTGGAGAGAAAATTGACAATCCTCTCACAGTTCTCAGACTGGTTTACATCTGCTACAGTTACTACATTTCACTGCAAAATTCAAATTCAGGAGACCTCTTTATTCTATGAGTAAGCATTGAGGCATACAGTATTTGTTCTTACACATAGTGGAAAAATCTCAGCTTCAGGTGAAAATACCATAAATTGGATGACTGTGAGCACATACAAACGTCTTTTAGTTCACTTTATAAAAATTCACACACGCACACACACACGCGCGCGCGCGCGCACACGCACGCACGCACACACACACACACACACACACACACACACACACACACAAACACACACACACACACGCACGTACACACACACACACACACACGTGCACACGCGCGCACACACACACACACACACACACACACACACACACGTGCACACGCACACACACACGCACACACACACACACACACACACACGCACGTACACACACACACACACACACACACACACACACACACACACACACACACACACACACACACATACACACACACGTTAATCTAATAAAATGTGGAGCCTGTTTGCTCTACTCTTCATTTTGTGAGATTAGGTGTGTTCCAAACAGAAGTGGCCTGGACTAGTTCAGAATTATATTGATTAATTATATTAAAGCAGCTGGATTCCTGTGAGGTTTGTGAGTTGACAAAATCATTGAAATAAATCTTGTTCTGTCTTGGTCCTGACTGTTAATTTATTAACACTAGTACAGCGTGGCAGGTCTGATTTAAAAACAGACTTGTGTTTTAGATGAATAATCAAATAATCAATAATAATAATAATCAATTGGATAATTGATTCAGTTTGTGAACAGTGACATTAATAATAAAACAAATGTTTCTCTGAAGGAAGGACTCATGAAAAAAATGTTTTAATTGATCATAAAATCCAATGATAGAGAAAGGTTGTTTGTTATTAGAAGCAGATTTATGGAATAATGATGGTTCTGTCACAAAAATATGTTACATTGATATTTCAAAGTCCATCCTCAGAGCATATTTTTGATCTGAGGGTCTTGTGGAGGAAGAAAGAGCACTCGTTAGGATAAGCCTTAGTGATACTTGATGATAACAGAAACGGTTTGATTATAATAAATGATTGAGTCAAATGAAGTGGAAGTGAAAATGTTTAGACTTCCCTGGTCAGAGAGTAGCTCTGACATGTTACATTTCACCAGCAGCAATTGACAAAGATCATGAAAAATGGAGGGACTTAGAATGACATTTAATTACATCAAGCAAAATAAAGCCAAAAGGAATAAGATAAACCAGTTGGAGAAGAGAGAGGCGAACAGAGAGAGGGGGGTGAAAGAGAAAAAGAAACGACAGTCAAAGTGATTTCGCAGTCCAGTGGTGTCGCTGGATTATCATGAAAATGAAAGCTAGTCAGGGAGTATCACAGAGCAAAGAAATGGAGCCCAGACAGATAACACAGTAAGGCAGAAGAAGAAAACGAATAAGTGGACGAGTGTAGGGAAGGCAGAGAGACTGTAAGACAATATGAGGCGAAAGTGCATCGAAAGAGAGAAAAGGTAAAAAGACAATATATATACGACACACACTGAGATTATGAGCGCAATAAGGCAAAAATGAGAATCACTTCACCCCATAGAAAATAATCACGACTTTCTTGAGAAGTAATATCAGTAATATTGTTTCAGGGAGAAGGGCTCAACTATGAAATAATTTTTGTTTAAGAAAGTCTGGGTTTCTAGGCAAAATGTAGGAAAGTTGGACCGTACTGTAAGCAAAAGTTGAACTAAGGACAAGCTATAGTTTCTGCTCAGAGCAGCAACACCTACTGCAGCAAACATACTGTGTTCATAAAGAAACAAAGCAGGGAGAAGCTGCTTTAACAGGATTTATGGTGTTCCTTTAAATGCAATGTGCTGACAATATTACAAAATATTGCAGATGCCACTAAAATTGGACAGAGAGGCAAATGTGTGACAAAAAAGGCATTGTTTTCAAAAGTTGTGAAAACCTCTGTTTTATTATAAACACTATGTGAAAAGTACATATGTCTTTATCACCTCAAGAGTCAAAAATAGACTTGTCTCTTGGAAACTGAACTTTCGTCACATTAAATCACTAAAGCACATGAAGTGAGGATAAAATGGTATTCCACATAATGAAATGAAATATCCTGTTTTTGTGCTGAAAACATTATTCTTTACACCAGAGATAACTCTAAATATTTCTTGGATTCTTACTGGTTTAGACTTTATTCCATTTTAATGGCAAACACGTGTTTATATTGTTACTGTACATATTTCTTTGTAATTGTAAATCCATAGCTACTTTCTAAAAATACTGCATCTAAGCTCAACTGCATGGTCTGACGCGTTACTGCATTTGTTGGTTTAATCCAGTCAAACACAGATTTAAATAGTTTTAACTTTATGATTTAGTTGTGCTCCATTTCAGAAAGTGAGTAAATCCATAGTTATGTAAATGTCACAAAGTTAAACTTAACCAGTCCCCTTAACTGTTATAATTGAATCAGCAAACTGCACTCTCATAGAATAAAGAGCAACATATAAACTGTGCTTTTCTTCTGTTGTGATGTTGTTTTTTGGAAAGATGGCTCCAGAGGGCCTATGTCTGTTTGTTAATTCAGATCCATATTAGCTCCTGCAATAGACACATATACAGTATATAATACACAACGCGTTAGCTAAAGGCTGTCACACAACTGTCATACAAGAACTCAGATTGGACAATGCAAACTCAGAAGAACATGATCATTAAACTGGTCATTAATAAGTTTTTATGATGAAAAACTGCATTAAAATATTTTAGGATACAAAATGTTTTTGTAAACATGGAAACACATCCAGTGCCTATACTTTACCTAACTTTTTTAAAACTTACACTGCTTTTCTTCTTGGGTAAAGTTAATACATTGGTCATTGTGCTTGCTCAGGTCATAGAGGATGAGAACAGCTATAGATCAACACTGAGCTACTCCTCCCTTGTTGCTGCCATGTAACTGATTGCAGCTGATCAGAATTCGGAGTGTCCCGGTGCCACTGGGAGGGTACTGCTCACTTGAGATGCCATGGCGACCTGATCAATCAGCAGGGCAACCCTTCAGAGATACTACATTTAAAAAAAGAGTTGCTCGGAGAGTCTCATCTGCATCTGCGACAGGTAATGCATCAAAACATGACAGCGCTCTTATTCTCCCTTAAATAAGAGAGCTGAGCGTCTGACTGCAAGTGTCCCAACTTTAATCATTTGTCTAAATAAGTGCATTGTGAGTGTGCCGCGCCGAGGCAGGCAGCTGCGGGCAAGAGGAGTATGAGAACTGACGTCTCGCTTTTGGATTTCTCATTTGTTAAAGTGTAAATATATATTTTGAGTGAGATTGCAAAAACACACCAAAAAAAATAAATAAATAAAAACGCTTGTTGCAATCAAACTAACTCCCGTCAAACTCGTCTGGAAAGAGTTGGGGATTCATCGAGGTGAGACTAAGTGAGGACGGCCCGGGATGAGGTGCTTGCTGCTCAGTCTGACGCGGCATGAGCGACGTGTTGAGCTGCTAAGTGACAGTGATTGATGGCCTCGGTGTTGTGCAACTTATCAAGCACATAAACAAGACAAACACTCCCACTCTGAGCAGCCACAACAGGAGAAACATTTAAGTTTATTTAGGAAAGGGATAAAACGAACACGAGGGATTGGCATAATGAATAGGCGGGACGGAGAATAGAGAAGAGCTGAGTCCCAGCGGGTGAAACTGAGCCGGGGAGACGTCAGCGACACATGGGCCCATGTGACGACTCCGACAAGTCACCCAGGCGGCAAAATAAAGCTGGCCTTCCTCAGATTTGTTTCCAGTGCTCATCAGTAGGAGAGCTGGATGACGGATGGACTGGCACTGAGCGCAACGCGAGCATGTCAAAGTTACTCACCATAATAAAGACCCGTTCCCCCTCCCGTCGCCTATCCCCCCTGCCACCTGCAGTCCCGCTGCCTGCAACCCATTTCATTTCATTTCAATCTGCGTGTGTGTTGTCGTTTGCGCCAGCGCTTTTGTACTGTATGTGTTCAGTCATTTAGCCTCTACATTTCCACACTGCTTTTATTTAAGCGTTCCCCTTCTTTTATTTTCTACCCATCCGTGACTTAATGGACAGATTTGTGACGCTGTTGCTCCTTTCTGTTTCTAAATTTCTTTTTCTCTCAATGTTCCCGTTTTTTTATTTGATCTTTCGTCCATCCATGAAATAGCATCACAACTCACTCAAATCAAAAGGGTTTGCAATGTTTTAATATTATCAGTGACTTATTGTTGCTCACAGTTACTATTTCTGTATTTACAACAAAGTGTTACCTTGTATTTCAACACTAAGCCTCCATGTTTGACCTATGACTTCCTAAACGCAATTTTTCTCTATCAACACAAAATTGTACTTCCAAATGTATCAACATTTTTTTAATAAAAGCCTGCAATGAATCATTCATGTTTAATGCTATTCAGCATTTGTTCAATTTTTTTCTTTAAGATCTAATTTTTTTAAGTGCAAAAAAGACTTGAGAGAGCATCTTGATATCACTTTTAAAAGATTTACTGAGAGGAAGGTGAAAATGAATGTGTGTGGGTATAAAAAAAATGTATGTATTTATTCATATTTATGTGTCTGCTTCTTAAGTGTACTCTCTTGTAAAATGGCAATAATGTCTTTTATGTGAAGAAGAAGAAAAAAAGATTCTTGTTACAGGCTGTTGCTGGAGGGAATTATGTACAAAAGAACTAATACTTAGAGAAAAAAAAACATAGAATCTTTGTCTGAACTAGTTATTTGTTTGTTCTCTAACCAAAAGCTCTCAGTCTTTATTTTTTCTTAACTTCACCAAAACAAGCCATCAACTCTTTTTGCATCAACACAATTCATTGTTAGCAAAGCTAGTCTCTATGGCAACAAAAACAAAAACAATAGTCTTAAAGCCAATTCACACACCAGAAGAATAAGAATGTGTTCATGAGGTAGTGTTCTTATTCAAGAGTTAGTTCTGACTAGGACTTTCCATACTTCAGGAGAAACTCACTTTTCTGCAATAACCACGCCCACTTCAAATGTATGACCAATCACACAATAGTTCTCGGACTCCCACAAGAAAAAAGTTCTGCTTAGATGATGTGTTAACAAAGAGCTGCAAGAACTCCCCGGAACCAGGGCTGCAAGAACTAAACCAGATCATTTCATTTCAAGAACAAGAAGAAATTTCTCTGTTCTCGCGGAGTATGTATTGGCCATAACAGTTTTGGCATAATTCAAAATGTAGTCTACAAAACCTTATGTGCCTTAAACAGACAAACATGCAGTTTATCCCTGCTTTGGTTCAATAAGAAGTATTTACTTTTGCTTTGTATTGAATTAAGCTAAACCTGTGACTCCTTTCCTAAATATTTGTCCTTAAGTTCACCCTTTTAGTGTGACTTTATTCCCTCTTTCAGCGGTTGACCCGGGGTCACCTGATTTCAGGCGCTGACTTGATGATTAGACAAAGATGAAGAGCCAGGTCCCTGCTGTGGGCATGAGCGCGCCCTGTGTGTGAGCAGCCTAAGTCTGGTTCAGTGACTGGGCCGGGTCAGAGCTCAGACCTGGGAGGGCACACGGTGGGCTTCTGGAAGGGATCACACTGTCTTCACCGGGGCTCGTTGCACGGTTAATTGAGGAGAAAACAGTAGGAGGTGCCAGTGAATAAAAGCTACGAGAGACGCTGGCAGCAGGGCACAGCGACATTCGCCTGTTCACTCCAAGGTCAGGTGCACACTAATCACACACACACCTGCTTCAGAGCTGAAGCTGCCCACTGACCTCAAATTATGAATGTATGTTATGTTCCCTCAAACT
This sequence comes from Neodontobutis hainanensis, assembly GCA_024349245.1. Lineage (NCBI taxonomy): Eukaryota > Metazoa > Chordata > Actinopteri > Gobiiformes > Odontobutidae > Neodontobutis > Neodontobutis hainanensis. The sequence goes on from JALDNG010000005.1 coordinate 2,128,982, forward strand.
CTCAGTGCACAGAAAGTTAACCACAGATCAAGCCACAAAAATATGTCTTTTACATTGCCTTTATATTTTAAATGTATGTAAATATACTTCTTAAATGATGTTTTTTTATTCAAATCACTGGACTGAAAGACAAAGGAAGGTTTAAGACATTTATCCAAACACTATCAAAGTTACAGAACAGGAACTAAGCTGGCAATAAAAACACAGAAGACCTTTGAGGTAGCTGAGGTAATGCAACTTTAAATACAGTTATATCTGTCTCACATAATGTACATAATGTTTTTATGTTACAGGTGAAAACTTCATTACAAATATGGGCATAGTTAAACACTTTTTCCAAAGTTTCCAGCCAGGAATTCCAGGAAAAGGACCATGTCTGCAAGTACTGTGCTGCAGCAACTGATGGGACTGTTACGTCTCGGTTTCTTCTAAGATGTTTCTTCTAAGTGTATAAAGTTGTGCTGATCTTGCAGGATATTGTGTGACAGACAGCAGTCACTTTGACGTGATGTGTCAGAGTAATTATTCTTTTTATATCAGGTATTTGTTGAAACAATTTGAGACTGTTTTTATTAAAAAAGAATGACAGTATAAAATGCTGTTCTCAGTTATAATTGGCCCAATGCCACTTTTGGTTCTGGTGAACGTTAGATTTCAGTAAAGTTTGATAAATGGCACGCTCAAGCATTCAGCATCCCCAGCTTACATAAACTAAAAATTATAACTCAACCACCTCCAGAGCAGGTCTCTTCTTATTTCTATTTACTGCAGCTATTTTTTTAATATTATAAATGCTTTGAATTTTAAATCTTGTTCCTAGGGTTTATGTCCCATCCAACTCCCAAACCTAGCTCCTTTTTATGAAGAAGATAAATTCATAACATAGGAACATTGGAAATGTTTTTGTGATGGGACCAACTATTTGTCCCAGAATATTCAAGCAATATGTAATATTACAATTTTTAGGGACAGTGTAAGTAATATGAATTTGTATTCTTTTTTTCTTATAGTCAAGGGGAAGGTTGTTGTGGTTGGTTATACACATGACCCAGGACCTGGCCCCAGAGACAGGCGCTGACTGCCCCAGGGTTAGGTCCAGACGGTGAGAGCACATGGTTAAGGTTAGAGGAAAGATGTGGTTCACTTTAATTATTAATCAGGTGAGTTATTTCTGTCACATATTTGTGGACTGAGGCTGTAATAAATCAAGCCCTGGTTTGTTTGTATTAAACCTGTGTTTTCATCTGAACAATATTCACCAAAACTGAAAAGGACACACCCCCTTCATGACACAGTATTTTTCTAATGGTAAATTATAAATATTAAAAACCATTACTGTCCACATACTGTATATGATGCTTATGTTATTTATAATGTCCACATTTATTAATTGCCTTGTTGATTGGACTTGTGCTGCTTTCTTGGCCAGGACTCTCTTGGAAAAAAAGATTATAAATCTCAGTGGGAGTTTACTGGTTAAATAAAGGTTAAATAGAAAAAAAAAAAAAAAAAAAAAAATCAGTTCAAGATGTGCTGTTTATGACAAGGTGCTACATGACGGACTATGTATTCTTTCTGCAACCACCTCAACAGGTATCACATTCTTAATATCACACTAAATTAATCTAGCAACATTTACTGTAACATATCTAGAATAGATTTAAACCAACACTATGTAACTTTTAGCCACAAGGGGCGCAGTTCCTGCTACATACTGTCTGTGTTGTTTTCAAAACAAGAAAAACGTTTGGTAGAAAAAAAACATGTCTTCTGAAATGGAAGGGTTATTTCTGCTCCCTCTGTTTGAGCAGCTGAGCGTGTCATCCAGGAGAGGTCAGCTTGTCCAGGTCACATGGAGCTATATATCATTTATAGCAGCGTTTTCTGACTAGCCGAAGGGACTGTGTCTGGGAAATAGGTCTGATTCTACCAATTATGTGTCTAAGAATCATTACATCAATACAAGAATTTATAGTGTATGGGATTCTGTGGTCCTCGCTGAAGATAGAAAACTAAACAGTTATAAGACTTAAATCCATTTTCCTCAAAAACTATTAACAATATCAACATCATGAGATTACACGCTTTTTTAAGTTGACTCCAGTGAATTGTCAACAACAACATTTTCAAACAGAAGCCAGGACGACATCTGGGTCTGTTAGTGTGTGTAGATGTAGAAGTCTTAATTTGATAATTAACAGTATACTTACAGTAGACTTCTCTGGGATGTCTATTGTTTATTTGAGTGCTAACAGTTTTGCCAACCCTGTGAAAATGGATTTAAAGCCAGGTATATACAGAATTATAAGCACAGTCGTTTTAACTTTTACACTTCCTCAGCTATGGCCTCTTTTATACATATAAAAGACATAAAAATAAACCTTTTGACCATTGTGCCTTAGTAAGGCAGTTAATAACTTGCATTTATTTCAGTGCGCACTAATCCAGGCTCTCACATTTTGAGTTGTACAAATACTTCATTTTCACCTGAAACAGCATTTTACAGAGACCGCACAAGGTGGATGTATACATTTACTATAAGTGTCATATAGTAACTTTTCTCTCCTTGTGCCTTTCGGATGCCTTTGCCGGTGAATAAATCACTCGGCTTCAAGGACGCAGCAATGGGACCCCTAACTGGGATCTTTCACATCCACCATCTGGACGCAGAAAAGCAGAGTGCTGACCAGCGGCCCTGCTCTCATTCTGTGTCTCTGGACGAGCCGCAAGACGGGGGGCGGGCACACTGTGGATAAAAACCAATCAATCTGCCGAGAGCGGACTTCGTGGCCGAGCGTCCGTCTCTTTAGATAAAGAAGAGAGATAGAGCAGTAATGATATTTTGAGAGGGAATGAGACAGAGAGAAGCTGTCAGCATGTCCGCTCATCCAAAACTGTCCGAAGTGTTCATTCACACACAGACCGCCCCTGGTTTTACTCTGCGCCCACCTCCCACCAGAGACCTCACTCTTCCATTCGCCTTAGTTTCACACTCCACAAACCAATATTAAACTAGATCTGAACAGAAATGAGAAACACAGGCTTGTCTTTGCAGTAACCAATGGACAATTGTGTCCACTACGGTTATTTGTACCACACTTTCTTCTGGAACATGGAGGCCTCTGTGTCGGTCCGTGCTGCCTGCTGTCTTTCTATCATCCCGAACACACAAATGTTGACAGGAGCATTTCTTTTCTTGCTCAGAGCCAATAGCACTAGTCACTTTGTTTGGTTCGGGTCATGTCACCTGCAGCCACTGCCCTGGGGATGGACACTGGGTCACTGTCACCACCCGGATGTTCACAAAAACCTCACACATCATCTGAGACAAATAAACATATGAATGCTCTGCAAAAAAAGGTGCATAAAACATTGATTAAAATAAGGAAGCCTTTTCTTTTCCAGGAACAGAACTTTTTTTTTTTCTTTTTTTAGTGGTTCTTTATTTTCCTTGGGAATAACATTCTATTAAAACTGTATTGTCTTGATTATTTTCTATATTGATTTATTATAAAGGTGACCAAACCAAGCAAAAGTCTCCAATTTATCATTTAGCAGCTTTGCAACTTATTATAGATGGTAATGGATCATTTTACTGGTTCAGCAGAAGGTTCCTAAACTTTTAAACAAAAAGACACAGAAGAAATTACAAGTGCAATGTCTCTGATAATAGATATATGTACGTATTTAATATAGTATATATAAATAAATGTTAAAGCTAGCTACCTTATGGTCTGATCCGTACAGCAATAACAGTATGCTTAAAAACCTTTTCTGTTCAATCATTGACAGTGACCTCTGCCTGTCTCCGTCCTAATTTCTTTACACCAATTTAAATCATTTTCAAGCCAACATGACATTTAAAAACACCTCCCCAACCGTCTCCTTCAGTAGTAGTCTAAAAGTTTCTCACAGGACTCCATTGAAAATTTAATTCTTTTAGGTTTAGCATCACCCACACAAAACTGTAAAATGTTTTTTTTTTCCCTGTGTTGGCGTTGAGTTCAACTTAGCATATATAACATAAGGCCTTGTACAGGTCACTAGTTTACATAACTTATGTCTGTATCAGTTAATTAAGTTATATGAAATACCTGCTGTACAGAAGCTAAAATGAATAGAAAATCGTGTTGACACCTGAGCAACAAGGTAACAACATTATTTGATTGTGCTTTTCTCTAAAACTGTTAACAAGCTCATGCATCTTCTCCATCTTCACCAGCTACAATATGTTGCTTGGAAACAACAGCCACTTTGTTTGGGTACTTCACAACAATAAGAAATGTGAGTAATCTTTTTTCTGTTGTGCACTTGCAGGAGTAGAGCATTTGAGAATCATACCAACCACGAATCCCTGAGCATGAACGCACACTTGAAGGCAAAAACAAGTGTTGGGCCGGGGCTAAAATTTATTAAAGTAAGCCACAGAGGCAGGAGAATGCAGCCCTATCCAACCTTGGCTGTGTTAATTCCACTGATCCACTCTGGTCCAGGGTTTGTGTTGATCCAACAGCGATAAAAGGCTGCGGACAGAGAGGGACTCATGACTAATAGTCCAGCAGGATCTGTGCTTCAATTACTGCATGGGGCGGCTCTCCTTTGTCCCTGGGCTAGACGCTTTACTGGAGCGGCCTCAGTAAACACAAACACATAGCTTTTATAAATGGGATGTCACTGACCAAAGGATATCAACACTGATACATTTCTCTCTATAAATTTTTTTTCCTTGAAGAAATGTCGGGGAGAAATGCATTGAAAGATTGGGTATTGGAACAATCTAAAAGATGCTTTCAGGAGACTGTGTGCTCACTGGCTCTTTAAAAATCAAGACAATGGAAAATATACTCAAATGAAGTGTCAGGTTATTAAATGTACAGAGTTATAACTCAAATATAATATATATACTCTGTATTTAGACTTATCATGAAAAGACAGTAATCCCACCTCGTATTATTTTGTTAATTTAAATGCTAACAACATTTTCTTGCCATATTATCTCACAGTGCCAAAAACGGAGGTGTGTGTCAGAAAAATTGGTAAAATACCATGTCAATCATTTCCCCACAGTAGCTTTAGCTTATGCCAGACCAATTTGATCCGAGTGTCATTGGTAGTTTATGTCCCTGATTGAAAAATGAAATAATGATGCAACAATAAAACATGAGCAAACCTGGTTCTGCTTTAAACGTACACAAAACTGCAGGCTACCATACAAACTCAAGTAATTAAGACTGAATTCAAAAGATGTAACCTTACCCTCAACTTAACCCTATTTTGATTGTTGAAGTGGTTCTTATTTTCAAGAGATAACTACTTGTTTGTTTAGCTCTTGAAGCGTAACACATCGGGTGGGGTTCACCCTTAAGACAAACAAAGCAGGAGCAAATGTAGGAAGAGTTGGGAAGAAACATGCTCCAGAGTCAGACAGTGGCACAGTGTAAGGAAAAAACATGAAGACTAGTGTTTTAGACCCACAAAGACATATTTTGGGTCATTATGCTGCTGGCTAACTTTGTCGACTGTTTCAGTCTCTCACACAAAATATTAAAGATTAAAAAGCGTGCTTGTGTGTTCCTGTGCTTTCAGCTCAGGGTTTGGGTGTTACTGCCATCCTTATTTATTCATGTTTAATAAAATAATAAACAATATAACATTAGCTCAGCTTTTATATTTTTAACAAAAAAACAATAATTCACATCCACAGTCATTCACAGTGAACCGTTTAGAGTCACCAATGAGCTGGAGAGAAGATATTATAGCACTGGGAGGATATGCAGACTCTACACAGAAAGGCAGACAATTGTGGTATAAATAAAGCCACCAAAATATCTTTGCTGCATTGTAAATGTAAAGCTTCATATTACTAAAAAATATAAAATAATTGGGAGAGTGAGTTTAAAAAAATGTAAAATATGACTCAGACACTTGAAATTAGTCATGATCTCCCAAAACCCCGCTGGCCTTGGTTTTGAGAATAAAACACAGTTTCCTTGAACTTCTTGCTGTTTTTGTGACACACACTGAGCATAAATACAAGACGAGCCTGAAGATGTGGCGAGCTTCCAGAGCAGATGGGTGGGTTGGGTCGGTAAGCGGGTTGGGCCTGACGGGTGGGGGTGGGGAGGGGCTCAGGAGAGCGTCAATCTGTCATTTCTAACAAGCCAGGAGACCGGGAGACGGGGGCAGGTCACAGACGTAGGACACACGCGCCGTCCTTACGCAGGCGTCCAATTCCAACTGTGGCATTCTCGCTAATTAGCGCACAAATTAATGATCCGAGGCACTGAGACGGACTGCCTCCCTCTAGACAACATTTAGCATTCCCCAGCACATCATCTGCTCAGGCTTCTCCCTGAATCACTTTTCAATCATTTATTTTGGATCTTTCACTTCCAATAGCTGCAAAAACTACCGGTTAAGTCTAAGAGCAAGTCCAAAAACATTAGCTTTTGGTGAAGGAGGCAGAGTTAAAGGGAACTTTTTAAAATTCAGATTTTTTTATCCAGTCAAGAAGGATGTGAACCAATAAACTTTTGGTCTAGGCCAGTGTTTCACAATTTTTTTAAGGTGATCCATATTTTATAAGACCAAAATAATTGTGTCCTGTGTTACTAATTTCTAAAAACAGATTTTCTTTATTAAAAAACGCTCAACTTTTGACAGTTTTTTATTTGTTTATTCATTTTCTGTTGGAAGTCTGTTAGCCTATTCCATATTGACATTGTTGGAGAGGGGAATGACATTGGGCAAATAACCCAAGCCAGAATCAAACCCAGGTCGCTGGAGTATGAGGTATGTGTCCTACCAGGTGATTGGCCATTCTTAATGTCAAATTATAAGACCCCTATGTCCAGGATAAAAATGAGTTAGAGCCCAAGAACTTTAAAAGAGGTTTTGAGATTGGTCTTAAAGTCAGGTCCAGAGTATCACTAGTTCAATGTCAGTAGAAACCACCTTAATCTGACTATCCCTGCACTTCCATTGTGGTTGAATTCAAAACATCACATTTTGTTTTATGAGAAGGAAATCAAAGTTTTACAAAAAAATAAATGCCACTACAGTAATAAGAAATGTAATGGTTTGTAGCTTTATGTAGATTGTCTCTGGTGGAAGTCACGCCACACTTTCTGTTTTTGTCCTCAAATTATATCAAATCTTAAAAATTTAGCTGGTAAAGTGTCTAATTTTGTGATGTGGCAGGATCACTCTATTTGTTTATATTTTGGAGTTCCGTGCGAGGAGAAAATGAAAAAGCCTGTGTGTTTCTCTGCTGAACAGTCGTGTATTTGTGGAGTGATTGTATCTGTTGTTCTTTCAGCGAGAACATTGATAAATTCTGGGGCAAAGTCACACAGAGCAACAACAGCAAACTCGATCTGGCAACACTCCTCAGCCGTCCAGGACACCTTACCCACAATGCATCACTGGAACGCTGACCTTGAGCGCTGCGTATTAAGGTCAGGAAGCATCATTAGTCCTTGCTTCCCTCCTGCACAGCTAAGAATAGGATCAGCAACGCAATCATTCACCCGTCATCTCTATACATCTTCTTTCTTTGGTTGTTTCTGTTCAGTTTTTATTGCAGTTTTTTTTTACAAGGTTTTCTGGAAAAGACATATCATACACGGGATTAAATGAGCAGATAAAGAGATTTAGAAATGAGCACCAAAGCATTATGGGAAGTATTTAAAATCCTATGTGGTTATGAAATCTAAATGAAACACCTATTTCTTCTTTGTCTTAGAGCGCTACACACAAGAGAACATTATTTATCACCACATGAAAGCAGTCCTGAGTTTGAAGATTTATTTTTAAAGTGTCAACCCCGAAACAGTACTCTGAATTACAATTCATGGTGGCGTTTACAGTTTCTCAGCGAATGTGTTTTGTTTTTTTTCCAGGTAATGTGGCAAAAGAACCTGACCTTTAAGTAGGATTGAAGATGATTAGAAGCAGAGCTAAGTGCTGCAGAAGCTCATGAATTCTCAACACATATTTCACAACACATTAATGTCTTAGGTCTGTATGTTGTTGACCAGACCTTGGGTTATTCTGGTAAAAAAGACCATTTCAGTTTTGTCATGGTAAACTCCTCAGGTAGTAGTTATCATAAAAAAACACCTGACTTATGGACTTCCCACAACTTCAACAACTGGAGTCTATGAATGTTTTTAAAGTGAGAGTTTCTTTCTTGAGGTTGACACGTTTGTAAGATTTATCAGAAGTAACAGTGTATGTTTTTTTTAAAAAAGCCTTTGGTTTGGATTTAATATCATTTCAAATTATCTATTTTCTTTTAGTGAGTCCCAGAGAGCACTTCCCATTTTATGTTTGTCTTTATAGACTTTCTAGTTTTAGCTTTATCCACATATTTGAAAATTCACACATTTTTAATGTTGTTAGACCAAAATATAACCTTTACCCCAGCCTTAAAATTTATATTAACTTCAAACACATGTAACATTTTTGAACAGGACTAATCCGAGTAAATTTCTATTTCTTACATTTTTAATTGAAGTTAAGGTCAATCAAGATGAAGTGACTTCTCTGCTGCCACTTTTTCTGAACCAAAAGAAGTCGAAATACAACAAAATTTCCCAAAATTTGTGTTAGTGTTAGTGTTTCCTAGTGTTCAGTGCTGCTGCTGTTACATTGTCTCCACATGTCAGGTCACGTTACAAAAAAGTCTTAAAGCAGAAAATCAGGACAAACTTGATGTATTCAAATAAAAGTGCATGCTACATTTTATTTTTTTTGTCCTGTAAAATAAATCCACTTCCACACCAAACAGGGAACGACGTGTTTTTGAGCAGAAAACATCCTACACTCAGTCCCAGTTGGGGCTCTGTTTCACAATCAATACCTTTCACTCCTGAGCCAATCTGCAATAATAAAAGCATTACAAACGGGGAAAAATAACACCAAATCTTATTAAATATGGGAGGTGCTGTGTCTTCCTGTCTCTTGTTGCCGTGGTGATCATAAAGACGTTGGGGTTGGACGGATCAGAGCGGTTTGGGGTTGATCTTTGAAATGTTGCAGCGGTGATCAACAGGCCTAAGATCGGTGGAGTATATTGTGGGTAAAGTTCGGAGCTTAACATTCAGCTCCACGCTCCCAGCAGCAGCCATGTATATTTCAGAGTATTGTCTTTTATATTCAGTGTGTGGCTCACCGGGGCACTCATCTTTATTTCATTTTGTGGCGGTTTTTTAATTTTAGCTGAGGTTCTCTTCTTTTTTTTATTTTTTTATTTGTGCACTCCCCCACCTCCCCCTCCTCCTCGCTTTCTCCCTGTATCCTTCCTGACAACCCCCTCTACTGACTGAATCCGTAATGGCATTATGCATCCTGCACTCTGAAGCTTTCAGCACAGTAAACACTAACTTCGAGCAATCTGCCCTCGCTGCACCAAGTCGAGAAACAAAACAGCTCTGAGAACAGATGAGAAAAAACATATTTGTCGGCTACAACTGAGGTGAGAAATACAATGATTTGTAGTAGAAGAAAATACATTGGTTATAAGTTTAAAATACTCTTTTATTTCTAATATTGAAATTAAATTTAATGCCATCTGTTTGAACTACAAAAACACATGATTATATTTCATACAAGCATTATTGTTACATGAAATGTGCTGTAAAATATAATAAGAATAAAGATTTTGATTTGGTTGTTGATTTGGTCGATGGCATTGGTCAACATGATGTAAATTCATTGTCACTGAATCATCAGCTGTTGCAATATCCATTTTATTCAGATTTTCAATAGCAATACAAAAGTTATTTCTTGTGCAAAAACATGCGTAAACAAACTTTGTAACGCAGCTCCGGCAGCGTATAGTGGAAGGAGTGTGAACAGTTCATCTGCAGGGTTCATGGAGGTGGCTCTGCTCCTGCACTGGCTGCTGTATCTAATCTAGACTTATTTGAAATACAATACATGAATCAAACATAAACCTTTCTCCTCCAGCAGCTGCACTGGGTGTGAGCGAGGCGAGGTATATCCGGGATGAGTCAGTTAATTGTAACGTCTTTGAATGTCAGAGAAAAGAGTGTTATTCATAATATAAGGCCAGACCAGGAATAGAACCCACAACCCTCTTACTGTGAGTCAGGAGTGTTAACCACTTTCCAGAAAATATAAAATTGTTACAGATTGTTGTAATGGGAATTTGTAATGGAGTGCATTGTCTCTTGAATAGCTAGCCTAAAATATTAAATTCATCTCTACATTCATCAGACAAACTTGAACAAATCACATTTTTGCCCTCATCCTCAGAGTTTTAGGTGAGCAGAAAACTAGGCTGACAGGGCCCCTTTAAATCACCCGAGTCCAGAAACACTGCTCAGGGTGAAGTGGAGCGAAACATTATTCACACTCTGAGCGCTTCAGGACAGGAATTCTTTTATTACAACTTCTACTGGTGGATAGTGTTGGCAAGGCTTGGGCTTTTTCTGACAAAAGGACATTGTGTCATGAATCTGAAAATAAATCTACAAATTACCCATTGCATTCATCATCATCATCTTCTAGCCATATTTAATGTATGATGTAACTTTTTTATAATAGCAAACTCCATCTGCTTGTACTTTCTGCAGAACTACAGCAGCTTAAAGAATCATGATGAGGCACTCTGGCCCATCGCAGCGGGATCACTGTAACTCAGGAGTGTCTGAGCTTTTGAGACTGTCTCGTTACAGTTGGTCTGGACTCAAGAGGAAGATTAACCCCTGAGCACAAGAAACTAAACACACTCTGTCAATACAGCCTCGAGTCAATACAGCCGGAAGGTCGCTCTTTATTTATACATTTGTTTTCTAGTAACTGCTCAAGGCGCCTGAACCATTCTAATTAGCTGAGAAAGGAAAACATAGAATCCCATTCTGTCTTAAAGCTAAATGTAGTCCACATTTTTGTTGTCAGTCCGGACTTCAAATCTTGAATTCACTCATTTGTTTTTTACTTAATAGACACAAATCCATAAAAAAGGCTCCTAAATCCTAACCACTGTTCTTTGACCTTTGAGGGCAACATCATGAGGGCAGCCATTAGATAAAAGGAGAGTCCTGAAAAGAGCTGGGAAAGGAGAATGAGGAGTGTTTTAACCTCAGCAGAGGAAACAATTAGGAAAGTGCGCAGTAAAAACAACATTTCTACAACATAAAGGGTACAGTCACACAAGTATAAGCTTTTTAAACTAAGGTTTATGCATTTATACCTGGGAACGTCTAGTGGTTCCTATGTTTTAGTAATAGTCAAGACCACAACAACCAAGACCAAGTAATGTCCAAGACCAGGAAGTGTCTAGACCAAGACAAGACCAAGACTTTCAGCTATTAAGAACAGTTTATGACACGCTGTAATAGATACCAAGGAAACATTATGAACAAGCTAATGATAAATCCAAGTCCAGTTTTTGACCTAGTATAATCTCAAAGTGGGGTTAGCGTTTAGTGAAGTGGCAGAATTATATTGTATCTATCTATCTATCTACCGAAGAAAAGTATCTATCAACCATTTATGCTCTTGGTTGGAAATTTTATGTTTTCAGATTGAGCCTTGGGTAAATCTAAAACATCTAAACTAAGTATTTGCCCCTGTTTTTTTTTTTTTTATCTCTGACCATATGAGGCTTTGGTTAAAAAACAACATTTAATGAGTCAAACACTGTAATCTACACCTCAGTCACTGCATAGTTTCAGTGAAAAGCTCACCAACACCTTGTGATTGCTCCCATTTTTCACACGTTTTTTAAACTCCTGAACCATTTTATACAGTTGCCATAACGTCTTTTTGAATTAAAGGATGGTGTATATTTTATTGTAAGCATAGATCTAAAATTTGGGTTTGTTCTTGACCAAAACCTTTCCACAATAATATGGGCACAATTTGAGCCTTTGGTCATCTGTAAATGAGGAAGACATGTTAATTTAATGTACAATATTGTATGTGCATTAAATAAAATGTTCAGTCTAATCTATGAGACAAATATGAAATCATAAAATGTGGTTTAGCAGGTGACAGTAATCTGCACAAGAGTAAAATGTGAATGTAAAAGAGACATCAGGCTTGATCTCTCAATGAAGAACAAGAATGAAATCATTAACTCAACCGTTTGGCTTCACAATGTAATCTGTGCTACATCAGACGTGGTAAATGAAAACGGGAGGGTGGCTTGATATTAACACGATAACAACCAGAAACATTTGTTATTGCTGATGAAAATCACTTCTTGCGAAAACAGGAATCACTGCAGTGGCTAAAGGTGTTTATGCAGAAGACGAGGTACAAAAGACACAACAGAGAATTTAGTAATCTGGTCAAGACCAAAGAGCAAGTCATGACCGGGACCACACTGTTTCAAATATTTACTGCTGAGCCTGGCCTATGTGGCGCCCTAAGCGAGATTTTGTGTGCCGCCCCTTGCATCGTGACCATTATCTATATATCTAATACTTTATCTAATACTTTATCTAATAATGCTATTTTTGCGAAAACAGACACATGTGAGGAACATCTTCAATATGCTATAGAACATGATACCTTCAAAGACAGATTTTATTTAGGTTAACTGTGCTGTGGACCAAAAATACCAACAAAAGAGAAGGATTATTAAATGTTCTTTAGCTCATTTTGTCAGATGCCCTAGGACGAGCTTGTGAAAGAATGAGAAATACAAAATCAGTGCGACTTCAAGCCAAGATGGCCGACTTCCTGTGTGTTAAGTGGCAAAGCTATAATAGTATTTTTTTGTTTGCCTTGATGTGTGGTCTGTGTGGACTAAATTTTGTGCCTCTATGCAAACTTCCAGTTCCCACTGGCATACTGTATTTTCACTTTTCCAAGGTGTTCTCTCAAGCTCGCTTTTTATGAAATGAAAATGAAATATTTTTCAATGGTCCTAAATTTTGGGTGGAATTTTCAAGCATGTTCAGGGGGTCAGAGTGGCCTTCAAACTGCAAACAAGTTATGTATAAATTAGATCAGACACCTACAATGCAAGGTGAATTTCACAAATGGTGGCTCTGTATGAACTGTGATAGACAGTGTAACAGGTAAAATCCCAATGATGTGGCGGAGCTGGGATTTGATTTACACAAGTATTAGACATGACAGAGGAACACTCACCCGATGGATTAAAACATGAGAGTGAATTAAAAAAAAACATCTATCGGCAGCATTCATTTTGTAAATCCCATTCTAATCTCAGTTTAGTGGATGTGGCAATCTCCAAATCATGTTCAATTGCTTTGGTGGAGGACATTTTGTAAGATGTGATAAACCTTGAGGGTTGTAATTATGCATCAAGGATTAAAATGTGTGGCCATGTTGTATTTGCGAGGTTAAATCCTCAGCTTAATGACAAGAATGATGTCAGATTATTATAAATTATGCTTGAAGATAACGTTTTTTCTCATTCAAGCTCTGCTGTGGGAAGTTCACACCACACTCCTCCTTCCGTAAACACTAGTAAGTTTTTTTGCCTTTTGGTGGTTATATTTTACAAGGCGACACAGTAGTCAATCTCTCACTGATATCTTTTTCATCTCTTTCTTCTGTCCTTGTGCGTGTGCGTGATTTATGTGGCTCTGTGGGCCATCAGGACACAACGCCGTACTCTCAATACAGTGCTGTCTGATGGAGCGGGACCCGAGATCACGCTGGCCTCCTTATCTTAACTGTGAGAAAACAGCCTACCGCACAGACACAGAGAAACTAATGGGAAGGAAATGAACACACCTGAAAACAAGAGCAACTCGAATGCAAAGTTTTCTGGAAAAGTGTCGAAACAATAACAACAGGCTGCTGAAATCCAATTGGGAACAACTTTCAAACTTATACTTTTGTGCATAAAGAAGTGTTACAGGAGGTTAAACTGTGATCCTTGAGTTTATTTGATTGACAGCTTCAGAGAAATGACATGTAAATATGCATCTTCTGTTCTCTGTAACTCACAAAAGCTGACAGTAATACTACTGAGGAATATGAGAAAAAAACAACTTCATCATCAGAATCTGACACTATTTGGAGACATCAGGTCTCATGTGTGTAAAAGTAAAATATACATCTATTAACTTAAGTTCTGGTTAGAAGGGAAAATGAAAATTGTTAAAAATGGTATGATTATTAGTAAATATTTGTTTTTAAGCACTGAAACTTCAGAATGTCTCTGTCTATATGCCTCAGCCCCAAAGGTCAGTTACAGGTTGTTGTTATATCAGACAATATGTGGAGATGTGATTTAACAAGATGAAAGTGAAGTCATTTTTCATGTGAGTGAACCATTATTCGGCATATTTATTTTGTAACTATATATACATTGGAAACATAAAGTCAAATAGCACTATTTTAAACTTTTGTCATTGAGTAAAACGTCAAACTAGTCCTCTAAACCTAAAGAGTCACCAAATCTGCAGCTTGCTGTAATAAAAGCTGCTGTGTTTTTACTAATGTAGCTTTACTTGGCCAAATATTTTGAAAGAGAAGCTGTCAAAAACAAAAGAGTAATAGCTAATAGCAGTGTTGATCTCATTCTGATCCCCAAGGCAAACTTTACAAATGCTTACACGACTTTTTTAAGACTACTACTACCAGAAGAAGAAATTACTTGGTAGATTTGTCAACAATCACTCACAGTATTGCCAAAACCATTGACCAGTTTGGTATAGGTGCACAATGCAAATATGTTTTGTTTTTTTAGAGAATGATGAAATTATGCTTGAGCCTTACATTTAATTATTTAAAAAAAATCTTTAGCAACTTCCATCTTCATAGATAATTCAATTAATCTGGCTTCATTTTGTGTGTTTTTTAATCAATTAAGATTTTAAAATGATTGGTCAAGCAAAAAAACAAAAACAAAAATATTCTCCAAATTGATGCCTTTAGCCCCACAACGTGCACAAAAGAGGTCATCCAGATCGAAGAGCGTGCAAATGAACTGGACTCGTTCGAGCAGCGGTCTTTTCACCCATGAACTGAAGTTATAGGTGGACTTCATGTGTTCATTCCAGCATCATATTTCACTGGACATGCACTAAGAGTTTAAGGTTAGTCTGGCCAAAGTCATGAGGAGAGGAAGCGTCTGATCAGCATTCCCCGCTCGGTCTCTTCTGCTGTTGCCCTCCTTAGTTTAATATATGTCACAGCACTGCAGTCCAGCATCTCACGAGCAGACTGTACTGGACTCGTCCGTATTGGTCTGTCACTTGTCCCTCTCGCTCTGTTGCTGCCTGCTTCTGGAGGTGCCACATTATGTCACTGTCACTGCGCGCTCATGTCGCTACACGCAGGTTGGGGTCTGGTCCAAAAGGTTACTGAGGGGAGGGTGACATCTGGTGAGCAACCGAGGCTTCACTAAACCCTTCCATCTGTGCTTTTCTCACAAGGACAAGACGAGCGACAGGCCTTTTTTTCTGATCAAAAAAATATCTAGCTGTGGCTTTGCTTTTCAACAGTTCATTTTATTTGTTAATTTAATTATTAAATGCTCACAGTGCACTGAATGTAACACTAAAGTGAGTTTCACAAATGCATTTAAAGGTGCAGTGTCCTCTTTTCTACAGCCTGTTGGAACCTATGGTAGCCTTGCAGGAACATATCGTCTTTGAAAGATGCACTAGCCGGTATTTTCTTTCAGCCTCGTCACCAACCCCACACCTTGCCCCCCAACAGCAGCGATCTTTCCTGCTTTTACTTGAAATGAAAGAAAAAAACTTCTCGTGTTTGGCGGTGGGAACAGACACAGCCATTGCTTTTTCATTGCATCCATGTTGTAATGTAGACCAATGGGAGAGTCAAGTCAAGACCTCTGTCTGTGTGAGCATGTGGCTTCAGTATGTGCTCATCATTCTCATCTTGTAAAATCCTTGAAAATAAAATATGAATTACAGATTACGTATGATTTATATTTTGTACAATATGCTATACAAAATACAAAACAGAAAAAACAAAAAGTCTAAAAAAGGTTAGTAATGAAAACCTAGTTATTTATAAAATGTACATAAATGTCCAAAGCCTTCATATGTTACTGTCAACAGAAACAAACAAAGTGATAGAAAGGTTTAGCTTTTAGAACACCTAATCTTTCTTGTGGTTTGAGTCATATAATATTTATCATGTGATGATAAATATAAAATGTCATAGGACAGGTTCCTTTATATGCAGCTACATTGGACAAATAGAAGGTTTAGTGCAGGCATTAATCGTGTGCTGGTATGTTCAGTGATAGGATTTGGTTAAAAAGAAGAGAATGGGACTCTTCTATAGGCTCACACTTTAACATTAAGACCTTTCTACTGGTACATTCTTCTCATCCTCTACCAAGACGTTCAATGATTACTGGTCAAAGCAAGAAATGCAAAAAGCGAATGACAAAATACTTATAATTTCTCCCTTTTATCACTAGTTTGGTGTGGAATTCTCTTGATGAAAACCTGTAACAGCATCATATGTGTGTTAAGGTCTTCCCACACTAACAGAAAATGAACTGTGTTGGTGTTTGTAAAGGTCTCTCTCTGAACCACACCAGTCTCCTTCACTGGCCCTGACCTACACTCTCTCCAGCAGCCTGCTTCTGGGCCAACTTGGACCGAGTTAAAGGAAGGAAAGTCTAAACCCGCAGCTTCCCTGCACACCATTCACTCCCTCCTGATACCAACCTCCCCACCCCACCGTGTTTCTCCGTAGCTCAGGCTAATTAACTAAAAAACCAAGACTTTATATAATTCAGCAGCGAGAAGTGCCATGTCTTGATCTAGTAACACCCAGAGAAACATGGCGACGCGAGCCAGAAAGCACCAGGAAAGCAAAAAAGGAAAGTATCCTCCTTAAGCCAAGTGTAGATATCAGCGCACAAGTCGCCAGAACGATGAAATCCCCCTCACGCATTTTATATTGTTCCAGGGCTACATTTTAATCTGTGGTAAAGTTGCAGCAGGCCGTACATGACGAATATTCCTTTTGGCGGGAACGCAAGGGGAGAGAGCGGGAAGTGTAAAGAGTGTGCCAGTCGAGAAATGGGGAGGCAGATAGAAGGACGATTGTGAAGGTTTGACAGGCAGCTGCTCTGTGAGAGTGGTGTGAGATGAAAGACAGACACAGACTGGGAGAGGTGCGAGGGATCGGTGACCACATTGTTCGCTGGAGTGCTCCATTCTCGGGACTGACCATTGTCCATTGAGCCAGACCCAGCAGGAGAAAATATATAAAGACACATTTGACACAGAAGAAGTCCATAGAAACTGCACTTTGCACAGCATTGTAGTTTCTGTCTGTGTGATATCTGTGTTTTTAAATGGAAATGTAAGGGTTAATTGTGGATATAAAGCCTGTGACTTCTTTTTAAAGTCATTCACAGTGGCTTCACAAGAGTGTGCTGTAGACAGTTCTTGGGTGTTGGAACATGCAGCTAAATATAGTTCCTTAAAATAGATTTATTTTTGGGGGGGTTGCTGACAAAATGAAAGACGATTAAGATCAATGTAACATCCAATTTATTTATTTGCTTAGATTAGACTTGGTGTAGTAATCAGACGCAGAATTGGGTTTATTGTGAGACATGATGTTAATCTTTTATGTGGCTACATTTTTGCTCTTAGCTACCCCAAAGTAACCATAGCCCTATGTACTTTTACAGTTACATTTTCCAACTCTGACTTAGAATTTACAAACCAACACCAAGATGCTCTACTGAGCCCTGTAAGGATAATGTTTGAACCAGACTTGGTGTCACTGGGACTAAGCACTAGAGTACTTCAGGACTCTTTTGGTACAAGACAGAGTTTAAAGTTTATTAGAAAACAAACCCCAACTGAGTGCTACAAGAGCTCACATCTCTGACAGAATCTGTGTCCGGCTTTATTTTCAGTACAAACTACAAACATAAGAAAAGGGTCCATACTGCTTGAAAACACTCTCAAATGCTAACAACTGTTAAGGCTTGTATGTAATTCAGGTGTTACAGAGGAATAGCCGGGTTGTATTGAAAACTAGGATAAACCTGACAAACACAAAAGTAGGCTAATTCTTGTCCAGTTTCTTTTGCTGAATGGCATTTGTATCTCCTTTAAGCTCACGAAGAGCTGGTTAATGAGCAAGCTTTTATAAACTTTACTTGTGATTTATTTTCTTTGCATCAGGTTCACACTTGATATAGAAAAAACGTCACCATGTTATTTTGGAAGATGTGATGCTCATTGTTTGTTTTAATTTCACTTGTAAAAAAAAAAATCCTGCATGTTATGGCTTTAACAAAAAAACATTTCTGCAATATTGAAATACAAGCCTAAACCTATTACATCCTGAAAAGAAACAGAAGAATACAAACATGTTTTTATATTTCATATCCTTCTACAAACAAACACCATTAAATCCTGGGTATTCTTGAGAGTCCAGTAGATTTCTGACAGATCTTGTATTTATGAAGATAGTGTGATTGCTGGCGTCCGGTGTTTGCTGAGGCTTACCTGAGAGGTCAGTTGCAGCAGGGTTACTCATCACTGTTTTTTTCCCTCCTATTGCCCAGCCTTGGGTTTCCAATAAATTCAATGCATGTCAGAATTAATGCATTACAAGCCTTGCCGGAGATATTAAAAAATGATAAAAACTAATCCCTCCTGCTCGTTCGCGTTCGTGGCAGGGTTCTCAAGCCGAGCTGACCCTGAGCATTCGCCGCCGCCCGCTCCATGAGTTATGATATTTGGTGCTTCTTGGATTACACTTTAATATTTCATTACATTCTCAAAGTCCTGCTCGATACAGCTCCCTCTGGAGCATCACTATTAATCATTAGAAGCTGTCCCATGCTGTCTAATAACTCTTAACTATACAGGCATTACACAAACACATTTATAAACCGAGTGTGTGTGAAAAGAGAAAAAAACATCTATCTATATAAAATGCATTTACAAAATGTGCACGTAGACAGTCCAACCCAGTCTCTGATGACTGTTGTCACTATTTTACATTTCTAACATTTAAGTAACAGCCAGTCCAATATCTTTCCTTGTTTCATGAAACCTATTCATTCATTAGCTTTTGTTTTAGAGACCAAAGTTTGTGTTTCAAAACATTTCACTCAAGTGTAAGTTAAAGGGATAATATGCAGGATGCTTTTGGAAAATGTTAATAAGCCCTCACAAATGTTTTTATTTCTTCCACAGCTGTGGTCCTGTAAAACATTTTGGTCTGTGGATGCGTATGTAGCATCTGTAAACACACGATTTGAAGGAGGGATGTTTCTGAGTGTGTTGCTCTCAGCCAATCATGATTAGTCAGTGTTCTACTAAAAGTGAAGATTTTGAGGCCAAAATCTTTTATATTATGCCTTGATTGTGCATTTATTTGTCGACACACAATTAAACACTACAGTGTGATGTACAGCTAAACAGCACATCAACAAACCTGTTGCATATCCACAGTGTCTATAGTGTTTGGGTGAAAAGAAAAGACGTGTTCTTTTCTTTGAAATGAAACCTGAAAAGAAACAGCTATTACTCTAATAAACTCAACACTGACTGACAATAAACACAATAACTATTTGTCATATTATGTAGACGTTCTGTAAATCAAACAAGACCATGCTGTCTTTTGTTTTAAGTTGGCCTTGACGTGACATAATAAGAAAGTCTATTTATATTGTTACAGCCTCTAAACACCACTACCAGGAAATGGACTTACTTTATTCATTTTCTTTTGAAACATGTACATTTTAACCAGCCACATCTCTGGAAACATCTCATAGAAATCTTGAGTAATCCTGGTCTCAGTGTGAAGCAGTGTTCACTTCACACGCCTGTCTCTTGCTCCACTAAACACACATGAAAGCATCAGCATTCACCCTGCTATATCAAACTGCAAAAGTATGAGGCGCAGCGTGTGTTTTCCCTGCGGTCTGTCAGTCTGGGCAACACATTGACCATGCACAGCAGCGTCATGCCATAACCGGTGGCCCCCGCTGAGAGCTGCGCTGCTCATCATGCATGTATGAAACAAACAAGGCACATCATCAGGAGCCAAGTGTCCCTTCTGATCTGATCTATTTCCAAAGCTTGATTCTAGCCCTCGGAGCCAGAAAAAAGAGAGCGGGAGAGACATATTAACGTGGCGCTCGCATCCAGAGAGGACTGGGGACCTCTCAAAGTGGAGCAACAGCAGAGGAGCAATCTGAAGTAGGGCTGACCACTTCACACCCAGAAGCTCCCTCCACTGCTTTGTTTATTAACTCATGCAAAAGAGGACGACAACAGCAAAACCCTGGTGGAGGTTCAGGCAAACTCATCACTGAATAAATTACTGAAAAAAACAAACAACAGCCCCAGTGTCATTGAGAAGACAAAGACAGAGCTCTCTCACTAAACGCATCTATTTCAATAACATATACCAGGCTATGAATAAGAAATACTCATCTCTATTTAAAGGCACTGTTCACTATCCTTTTATTTACCGCTATAGTAAAGTTATTTAAGCTTTGAATAGACTTTAGTCACATCTTAAGTCATTTATTTGTATTTTCTTTTGCGAGTTGTGATTGGAAGAGATCTTTTTATTTAAAAGTGTTCCTCTCAGGAAACTGAAGGAGAAAATGGTAAAATATACTGAACAAAAGTATTTTTGTTTGTTCACAAAAGGGCTATTTCTCTCAAATATTGTTCACAAATCTTTGCTTTAGGCTGGCCACAATAAAAGGCCACTCTTAAATGTGCAGTTTTGTCACACAGCACAATGCCACAGTTGTCGCAGGTTGTGAGGGAGACTGGAATTGGCCTGCTGACTGCAAGAGCTGTCGCCCGTGAATTGAATGTTTGTTCCTGATATGCCACACCTGCGAGGTGGATGGATTATATGGCAAAGTAGGAGAAGTGCTCACTAACACAGATTTGGCCAGATTTGTGAACAATATTTCTGAGAGATAGGCCTTTTGTGTTCATTGAGTTCATGAAAACTCTTGAAAAATGGGGGCAAAAACAAAAGTGTTGTACTTCTTCTGTACCACACCATTATTTATACTTTGTTCAAGCAAGCGTGGAATAAAAAGGATTTCAATTGTATGAGATTTACTTTAAATTTTCATTAAAACCCTGCATAATATGCCTTTAATACTTAGCTAACAAAAGATTCTGTTACAGTCACATGTTTACTAACTATTATTAAAGCCAAAGCCAAACGAGTGACCTTGTGAAGTATGATATGTTCTACATAAAGACATGACAAGATTATGGAGCCAGAAAATGTGTAACAATGGGAAGCACAAAAAAATAGAATGTTTAAAGTATATGATATATGGCTTATTATATAAATAAACTCCAAAATGCATAAAGCATAGTTTAAAAAAATGGCTAAAGCAACAGTGTGCCTCTTGGACGTCTTCCTGGGCAACATTCACAATAACCAAAAGTGCAATTTTCCAAAAGGTTAGTGTATGTCTGTCAACACTGAACTCATATATTACACATGATTATGGGCGGTGTGTAGATGATGAGGCAGATAATGGTAAAGTCTCAGCTAAATTTTAAACTTCCAACATGATGGTCGTAGAAGGTCTTTGTGGAGATTCAGAACAGCTCTGCAAAGACAGCACAGTGTGGACATGACGTGACTCAAGATGCTTCTATACTATAGTATATAAGGCAGTATTTTGATCTTAACATGAAATGAGTCATGCACTGACATTTGAGTAAGAAGTGAGGCAGGCCTGATACACACCTACACAATTTAATAATATCAAATGACAAATAAAAGAGCTGAGCACTTCAAATCAAATTCAGAAAGTCATATTTTGAGGATAAATCTTTAGTCCACTATAAACCACCTGTTCTTTTACCCTTTGTTTTGTTTTCAGGAATGTCCAAACTCAGTGGTAAATTCTCAAAAGTGAAGAAGTGAGCATGGTGCTACAGGTCTTTAAAGGCAGAGTCTAAAAATAGGTGTTCAGATGGAAACCTTTATTCTATATGGGATTTTAAACGAGATGTTATTCATATCTCTGTGCTATTGCAACATCGATGTCACAGATCTTTACTACAAACTGAATCCTTTGCAGATGTGTTATTATCTCCTTTACCCCAACTCTCTGGGGGTCATTTTCCCAGTCGCTCCGTAAGGTTCAGTGACTCACACACTGCTTTAATAATAATGACCACATTCAGACATTACAATGCAGCTTGAGTGTGGGGCCCGCAGTGTGGCTAAAGCTAACTTAACTTTATCAAGTGTAAATCTTGACCCAGACGTTAAAATGTTCAGACCTGAGCTGACCCTATCCTCCTTCACTTCTCCCCGAGAGAAACAGGAAGTGGAAGTGCAACCTCGAGATACAAGATGGCTCATGTAAAAGCCGAATTATTCTCAGTGAGTAGTTTGCCTCTGTGCTCCAAAATCTCTGACGTGGCCTGGTCTTCTTTGTTACAGCTGGCAGTTACAAAGAGAGACGTCCTGGAGCTGCTGGTGGCTCAGGGCGGGCTCTGTCGGGCCCTCAGAGACCCGGAGCAGCTGTCTACTTGCTGCCTCCAGTTGACGCTGGCAGTGAGCGCTCAGTCTGATGTGGAGCCCAGACCGCTCCTCTTTCTGGCTCTTGTCTCAGCTTAAGAAATCATGTCTATCAACAGGTCAGGGGCGCTCTATTTGCAGACTGAGGCTGACTAATAATGGTAATTTACTGATTCGACAAAATCTGCAACTGACCTGACGACCTTGTAAGAGCTACTTTAAAGCAAAACTCCACAAACTTTAACAACACATCTAACCTAATCCAAAGAAGAAACATTTCAGGTTTAACTTTTACTTGAAAACCTTTGTCTTACTTTGTGTTGTGGCTGAATGTCTTTGTGTTGTGAGCTTATGTTTGCTTTTTTTTAATGTTGTTGTGTTTGACCCCTCCCTCTGAGACAAGCTCAGCTCTTGTACCAGTTGAACTCAGAATTTAAAATGTTTGTTGGATGAGGAATCAAACGTCTTCACCTTGAAACCTACTTCCAGATGTCTTTACTTAAACATTTTAGTCACGCAAAGAAGTTCATGTGGCACTTATTTGTGTCATATTAATTATTTATTTTGCATATTTACTGTCTTTTTTGTGTGTGTGAAGCGCTTTGAGGCAATTGTTGTGATACTGGACTATTTAAATAAGATTTAAATGAAAATTGAAACTGAATTGTTTGAAAGCAGACTAGAAACTATAGTTAATTTGCATATATGTCTAAAAAAAGGTCTAAAAAAGTTGAGAATACAGCTTTCTTCTGTTTTTCTTTTTTTACTCCTGCTTTAATGTCAGTGGCAACAAAGCAAACTAATACAGGAGTTTAGACACAACTTTATAGATTAACACATAGAAACATAGAGGGATACAGACAGAAAATCACTGTTAAGAAATACTGTTTATATTATTACTCAACAGTAATATTGTATTAATTGTGAATTTAAGAAAGACTTACACATTGCACAGTGTCAGACAGTAAACCTCTCAAATGGGAGAATTCTAAAGTGATTTAAGAAAACATAATGTATTCAAAACAGCTCAAAGTTGTCTCTGTCAAAATGTCTGTAGTGAACCTTAAAATACGCCAGTGGCTGCTGTCAAAGTGGAACCAGCTGTTATGTGTCTCTGCGTTTCAGCCCGACACATCGCTCGCACCAACTCCATGTTACTGTGGAGTAAAAAAAAAAATCAGCTCTGGACTCGAGTGAAGAGACTAATGCTCCAGACACATTTACCTTTGAGCTGACTCCTTTTCTATTACCACATTACTGCTCCTCTCACTGTGCAACCTGAGCGTTTGTGAAAGCACATTAACATACACATGTCTGCATGGACCTTACCAAGATAAAAACACATCTTTATCCACTATCCTCTCTTCCCTTGACCTTAGGCTTTCACAGAAGCTCCATAAGAGGAAGAAGAGCTCAGTGCATTAAAGCAGAAAGTCAAAACACAGTATTTAATAAACCAGTAGCATTCCTGTGATGTCAGTGAGGTGCAAGGCCATCACTTGGATGGACTAATAAATGAATACAGTGAGAACCTTGCTTTGACCGGCTATGTAAGAATTCACTTTGAAATTTAGATTCAAACTAATAAAGCGATGCTTAGTATGCTCAAATAGCAGTCTACGACCCACAGACAACTTTAACATCAACGTATCACACATGAACAGGTGGCTTGACCAGGAAAAAACAGCGTCAGGCCTGTGCACGAACGAAAACAGCTCTGTCCTGAAATGTTCCAAGCCTCAGTGACTTTTAAAATTACAATAATATCTCAGCAGCTCAATAAATCCAGGTATAATTTTTCCTTTTCAGGTGCTGTCACTCAAGAAGCCACAAGACTTATAATTTGGTTTGCATCCTATTGCTATGAAGCACTGGCTTTAAATTAAAATACAAAATGTGTTTTATTGTAGGTTTCCTTTCCTTGGCGAGCCACAAAGCCTGTGGTGCAAATATTCAGAGCAGAGAGCAAGTGATTATTCAATTCTAAAGTAATGGCTTGTCAAAA
This sequence comes from Neodontobutis hainanensis, assembly GCA_024349245.1. Taxonomy (NCBI): domain Eukaryota; kingdom Metazoa; phylum Chordata; class Actinopteri; order Gobiiformes; family Odontobutidae; genus Neodontobutis; species Neodontobutis hainanensis. The sequence continues at coordinate 2,153,478 of JALDNG010000005.1, forward strand.
AATGGAATACAATGTTGTTTAAACAAATTAAATCCAACCATGTCCGAATGCATTAAACATGCATCTGAAGCTTTTTTTAGGTTAACACAAGCTCTGATCCTTCCATTTCAGGGGCAATAGATATCAGTAATGTGATTGGGTCTGTCATCGTGATTTAACAGATTACATATCTAATCATGAAGAGAGAATATAATTCGCACAGATTACACAGAGGAATATAGCACTTCCTGTTTGGTGAGAGCCAAGATAGAAATGATCCATGAATGGAGAAAAACGAATGGAAACCAACAGAAACACATCAGGTTGATTTTGACAAAAATACTAAAAAAAACTAAGGGTTTTCACTTTATGTATAAATTGTGTGTCTATGGTTCTACTAAAGACACATATCAATTTGTTGCTCTGTATTTTTTTCACGTACAGTTTATTTCATCAAATGAGTTCATTTGAGCATTAGTAGTTTACGTTTTGTCTCACTCCGTTTGAATATAAAAGCCACCTCAGAATAAACTCAACAGGGTGCCTTGATACAACACATAGCACATAAACGGAAGGACCCAGGGGGGGCGCCCCGGTAGCTCACTTAGCAGAGCACACAGCAAATATGCACCTGGGTTTGATTCCCGTTTGAATCATTTGCCCAATGTCACTCTGTTCTCTCTCATATTATCAAATAAAGAAAAAAAATAATAAGAATTAAGAACCCAATTCTCGACTTAGGTCTTTATACCTCTGACTTTCTGATCTATGTTCAATGACTATCTCTGTCTAATTAAAGACAAAAAAAGACAAACAGTATGTAAAAAAAAAACAAAAGATTATCCAGAATATGATTCAACTGTAGCGCTGGAAGAAAGTAATATAACACAACATACAGCGTGAGATTGCACTTTGTATTAAAGTAATCAATACATACTCCCGATTTAAGGTCTACATTTAATCTTTCTGTTTGGATTTTTCTCACTTTTGTTCTCATGATGTTGCAAATAAATCCAAATCCATCGCTGTGTTTCTCTGGGACTTTGCTATAGACACTGCTAAAATGCAAAGCTGTGCAAATGTACTCTATGAGACACGATTGCAAAGGAAGTGGGACTATATATAATGAAATTAAAGTGACTCAGTTGCTGTAATATCCCAGGGGTATACTGCTAGTTGTTGTATGAGAGGGGGGAGATAAGAGGATTTCGTCAGGTTGAGATGCCGGGCTAATGCTATTGTTCCTACTGGGAGCACAAAACAGTAAAAAGAGCTTTTCACTCGTATTTTTTCATTTGTGTTGTGCTGTTACTGTAGATATCACTTCCAAAGGTGGAGACATTACAATATTGCAGTGTTGAGACTTAACATGCAGCACTTTTTTTTACAGTGCATCCACCCACAATATGTTCCCATTCACTTGCACTGCATTAAATTCAATCGGGAAAATATATTTGGGAAATTGTCATGCTTCCTACTTCCCGCCTCTTCTCTCACTCACTTACACTTCAACTTAAACAACCTCTAAGTACTTCTAAGTGACCACTAAGGAGGCACTAAATTAAGTTAGAGGAATGGTTTGTGTTACCTCCACTACTTTCTCTTTTCTTCCATGTTTTTTTTTTTCTTACATGCTACTTTTAGCTTCCTTACTTCCTAATCCTTCAAGCTAATGTGGTTCACAATCATGTCGGCTAACCAGTATATCATTTACAAACAAGAACCTTCCCCTCCTGGGCTTTCAGATGCCTCAAAAACAGCATTTCTAAAAAGCATGACTGCTATAATCTAATTCCCAGTCAACGCTGTAACACTTGAACCCATAAAAAACAAGCAGAGCTGCTGTACTTTGCTGGAGAAAATGATTTGCATTCAATCTTCGAAAAAACAGAGCGTAGGTGTTATTACCTGTCACAATACAAGCTCAAACCAATCTGCCAGCAGGCAACGGGGTGTGTTTTTAAAAGGCTGAACACAGCCGTCAATGCTATTAGTGTGGAAAACAATATGTGTATGCAACCAAAGAGGCTCCACGTTCATCCACAACCCTGAGCCTTTACAGTGTGGTCTGTCAAGTACGTTTGTATGACACTTAAAGAGACAGTAGCCAGGATTTAATATTAACCCCAAATGTCATAAACAAGCTATTTATAAAAATGAATGAACCAGAATATTGTACAAAAGTTTGATATCGAATGATCTGTGAATAAAACAAGGCCCTAGGACTTTTTATCAAGGATTTTAATAAATTAGAAGGTTTTCATTCAGTTTGACCAATGACCCCACCTTCAGATAAAAAGAGAATCTGCTTCCACTGTCAACACTGAATGGTGGGAGAAAATCCTACTGGGAAAGAGTCTTACAGCAATGGATACGTCTGTTAACACAAAGAAAAAGTGCAAAAAGTAAAACAAAAATAGAGAAAAGTGAAACACACAAAATAAATAATGATAATGCATTCATGCGGGGACTTAGGAGACAGGATACTCACAAAAGTGCAACAGTCAGACGAGGTTTATGCTAATGTTTTAGTGTTTATATTGTAAAAAACACAATACAGTAATAATAAATCAAATCAAACCCGGCAGGTTGCTATGTTGTTGAAGGTGGTTGAGTGACAGAAGGGGTTTCCAGACACTGCAGCTTTGAAGTGAACGCTGTTACTCATTTAAATAATTACTATGTGACCAGTCCTCTGTCTAAAGTCTAAAGAGGCCTTGTTTCAAAGTCCAACAAAATTTTGTAAACTCAAACCAAAATGTGTTTCTTATATTTAGAGATTAATGTTGGCTATTTTAGCTTTAGTATGATTATTGATAAATCATACCAATCATACTAAAGCTTTGTGAGTTTGTAAACTCACAAATCTCATGAGAATCCAGCTTCCATCTTGAACTGTTCCAAGCTACGTATTCGCATTTGAACCCTGGCCTTGTTGGCTCATTGTGTCCAATGATGCAGCAGCACTGACAGGTCTGGGCGGGTCTTAGGTTTGAAACGTAGTGTCAGTTTTACAACATGGCGCTGCTCAGATTGGATTAAACTGTAGTTGATAAATCCAATCATTGACCAGGTATTCATTTGAAATCCCGCCTTTTTTGCAAATGCTTTCAAGGTGAGCTCTCCCAAATGATACTGTGGAACAGGCTATGTTCTGTGGATTAGATCTATCTGGCAGAGTCAGTGTAAGAAAACGGTACAAGACAAATGAAAAAACAATATTCCTTGTCTTGAGTCTTAACCAAGAACCCCTTTTATCAAAAAGAGTTTGCATGCACGCTTTTATTACAAAATCAAAAACTCTAAATTTAAGACCTTCATCATGTAATGAATCCAGTTATCAAATCAGTAAAGCTGATGTATAGTACAAAATATAGAGCCAGTTGTTTGCAGGGATTTACAGACAGTCACAGTGACATCGGTGACTTCAGACTGGAAAAGGAAGAAGACAAACAAAATATAGAAATGCTGCTTCTGACTAAAGTTTCTAGTGAAGGAAGTCGAGGTGGATTACAGCGAAAGGTCATGTTTTTATTCCCTTTTATTTTTTGCTGAGGCAACACACACACACACACACACACACACACACACTCTGGGACAGACCCCATCCATTGTGTAGGGCTCCATTGTGTTGGAGCCAGTGCGTTATGAGTGATGGAAAACAGCCATTATCACTGCGAGCAAAACAAGAAATCAGCACACTTATAATAAAACGAGCAGGAGAAGCATATACAGTGTGTGGACTACACACACATATATTTAACCACACACAATACTGAGGCGCTGCAGTGAGGAGCCAAAACTAAACTCTATGCCACATTGATGCCCAGATAAAAACGCACACATGCCAGCCACAGGCGTGTTTAACTTCTGAAGGGAAATGAGAGGAAGTTGCTGCAAGCCCAAATGATGAATAGATAAAGAAGGAAGCGCTCAAACAGCACTGCGTTTGAGGCCGGAGTGTGGAGTCAACCTAGTAATACAGTAATAAAGAGGGTTTCTATTTGGAGTAATGCTCCTGTGAGGACATTATGGCATCTAAAATTAAACTTCACAGCAAAACCTCATCAAAGGATTGAGAAAAAACATAATAACCTTGTGATGTGAGCGTTTGGTCAATCACAAGTCTTTGCAGAGAATAAAAGGAAAAAAGGCTGATTCCTCATTCAGTATCTTCACTTTTACACAACAGCAGGAATTTCACTTTGTACAATCTCTGATGCCAAAAGTAGTCTTTAAATTAAGTGTTTGGGTTATTTTCTTCAGTTTTGCTTAGTCCATCTTTAAGTTTCAAATAAACCGGACCACGAAAGGTATGTTGCACCAAAAAGAATCTGCATCTCTTTAATTTGAAAACACGCAATGTCCATTTAATGTCTTCTTCCAGACACTGTCTCGTTTAAATGAACCCCTAACAAAAGAACAAAAGTTTTCTGGTGTAAAGGACTCACCTTCTGTAGAATCCATTGACAGAGAAGAACTATGCTCCAACTGAGAAGCTGCATCACTCCTTCCTTTAGCGGACCACTCCGACAACAGCACAATTTAAAAAAAAAACTACACGTCTCCCCGGATGGACATAAAAAGACACGCGTCTGAATCCAAGCAATCCCAGGAGTCACAAAGTGTGGACCGACGCGTAAAGACGGTGCGTAAACTTGTGCGCTCTCTCTCAGTCTCTGTTACAGAGGCAGTTCACTGCTGCAAACTTTGACTGAAGCGGTGTGCGTCCCCGCCTCACGTGGCACATCCTCCGTTCATGTCGCTGCTGCTGGACGTTGTGCGCGAGGTCAACACAGTGGTGTGAGTATCACTGAAGACCACCAGCTTGTGTTTTAGGATCGCTTGATTTAGAGAGAGCTCCCTTACACCCTCCCTCTCAGTCCCTCCCCCGCCTTCATCCGCGCACTCTCTCTACTCTCTTCGTGTGCGCGTCATGGCGCACAGCGGGCTTTGTTTACCACACTGGCCACAATTACGCGCTAAGAGTACTGTCTTTTCAGGTAACAATTGAATGTGTTCGTTTGTTTTTAAATGAAGTGTGTTAGTAACAGGGGTATTACATTTTCTTGATCATAATTTCTTAAACAAGCTAAAATAAGTAAAGCTCTTTCGCGTGAATGACTTTTTCAATATTGAAATCCATGTGAGCGTTCTGTATCTTAAACAGAAAAAATATGGCACTTGAGCTTAAAGGCATATTTAGTTTAGGATTTCTTATTAAACATATATTAATCCCAACCTGACTTCTGCTTGTTGACATTTGAGAGTGTAGCCCTAAACAATCCATAGCTTAGCACAGAGCCTCAACTCTCAAACAGTGTTATTGTGAAATAAATGGAAATTAGTCCTCACCTACCCACCTACTACTGCAGGAGTGGAAAGAGTACACATAACGTTACTCAGATACTACACACTGAAAAACACAACCCTTTTACAAAGACCACTCTTATGTCGCAACAATGCTATTTACACTTTACAAACTCCAGTTGCTACTTTAGTTTGTTTTCCTTGTGCTGCAGCTAAAGAACACACATAAACCTACTATTTTCAAATACAAAACCAAGTGTTTGATCTATTATGCTTGACGGTCAACAACAGGCATATTTCCTGCATATTCAAGAGTAAGTTGGTTTGTTCAGTTCAGTGCTTGTTTGTTTGTGGTGGATTATGTAACACTGTCCATCTCACATCAGCCTGTCGGCTCTCTCGACTCATCTGTATAAACATAATGTCTCTGGGTAGATCTGTCTGAATGACTGACTGACTAGATAACTACCTCCTGGTTTTCCCACTGCTCCATTGTCGACTTGTCCATCTCTTTGTTGTTGTTGCACCTGTTTGTCCGTCTGTACCTGCTGTCCATATTTGAAGCATGCATTCGGTGTGTATTCAACAAACCAATATCCTCCAAGATATACTATACTTTGTGTTATGTTTATAATTATTTATTATGGACATCACAAACTTTATATAGAACCAAATGCATAAAATAGTTTAGAGGATTATTGTCATTGTCTAACAACAACCAGGTATTTTAGCAGCTCTGTGGTAAAAGCATTGATAGAATCACACAAAAATGCAACAAAGAGTGGAGGGAATATAGGGTAGAGCTCTACAGTCCTGGTGGAGAGGGATATTGCACTTCTGCATTGCTTTCTTGTTTTAGCACAAATATTGTTAACACTTGTCAAGAGCAAGCTTTTTGGAAATAAAGTTACAAAAATAAGAACAGGACAGTAAATACATAGATACAGAAGAGTAGTAACAAGGTAATAAAGCCCCAAAACATCTTTTAGGGACAAAATAAACTCAGCACATGTAAAATATTAATATCATTACGGTATTATACTTTTTTTTGTGCATTTGATCTTGTACTGTCACTATACTTTATAATTATACATGGTCTGCAGACATTTAGATACATTTGGGGTGCCTTAGTGGTTCCACTGGTGACATGTCCCATGCTCTTTTGGGGGTCAGCCCATGTTCCTTGTGTCCATGTCATCCCCTTTTTTCTTCATGCATTTTAGGATACTTAATACCTCTGAAAATAAAAGCCTAAATTTCCAAAGGAACACTGTGAGGCCCAGATGTTGGTCCTGTAAGAGCTCTCATATGACTTTATAATATGCTCTAAATATACTATATTTCATATTGTCTAAAATGCAGACTTTTTACAGTCTGTATGTGGTTGTGTGAGTGTCTGTGTGAGAATGACACAGCACTGCCTCCCTGCGAAGAAACGAGTCACTGCAGGATGAGGATCGGATTAGTCTGAGACAGAGGAGTGAGAGCAGGAGAGGATGTGCACAAGTGGCACTGCATCAATATAGTTATTGTCCCTGTGGGGAATAAAGATAGTAGTGTAGGGGGACTTAACTTAACTAAAAAATAAGCTTCTGAGTGACTTTTAAAGCCACATTGTGATGTCTAGACAAAGGGTAAGTGTGTGTTCAGAACTGCAGCTCTGGTGGGCTGGTCCTGGTTGGCAGTGGTCAGGACATAAGACAGGAGCATTTGTGGGGCTGCATTAGGACTTAAAAGGATGAGTTGTTAACATCCTATGGCCATATCCCACAATACACTAGAGGTGGCTGGATTGGAACCATAGATTGTAAATAAACATGGATGTAATCCGCCCATTGGTCCCCTATTCACAGAAATTGTCATTACGACAGGGCAATAAAATGGTGGTTACATCCGGGCTTTTCCGCTTTCTTTCGTCGTATTTCACCGTATGGCGGCGCCCTTACTCGAGGCTCGTTCAAGAGGCTCCATGAGAGACGCTTGATTGGAACGTTATATTTATATAAATATAATAAATGTAACAATGCTCTATACTGATGCTTTTATCATAAAGTCAAATGGATAAAGGACAGTTGTTACATATTAAATAGTCAGTATATTGTTTGTTGTTTTATTTGTAGTAATTGCAGGAGAATCTATTGTTAAATTTACTGTTCAAACTCTGGGAGACTACATGTTTAAGTGCTCTCACTCTAACAGCAAAATCGTAGCCTCTTCAAAATAACACAAGTCTGATATGGATTTTCCAGTTAACACTGTGTTGGGTTTAAAAAAACAGCAGGGTATAAATAATAGACTGACTATTATTTAAAGCGTCATCCTCTTCAAAAGCACAGTTATTCAACACTCGCACTTTTGGGTGGCAACTGTATAGAGTCTGTCTGTCCTCCTCCAGCTTCCTCCAGCCATTACAGACATGCTTAAAATGTTTGATAATGAGAAACAGTCCCACATGCTGTCCCAAAAATTTCACATAACACTTTTCCCAGGTGAAGACGTTCTAATAGTCATGGTTTGCCACTGTTTGAGATGAAGTTTACTTAAAATACTACATCCGCTAACTTAATACTAATCAGCTAACACTATTTAGTCCATTATATCAAACATTATAGTACAGAGCATGTACAGGTCAAGTGGCAACTCTAAAGTGTCCCTAGTGAATGAATGTGAGAGGGAATGATTGTCTGTCAGTATCTGTCTCTGTGACTACCACAGGCCCAAAGTTGCTAGAATAGGCTCCAGTCACCTACGACCCCTGATGGGAAAATTTGGACGAAAATGAATTAATGAAAATCCAACAGTATTAGGGATAAGGCAATTAGGTTTTTGTGTTTAATGGACATATTACCCAATTATAGCCACGAGTCCCATGCCTGTGGATCATTCTTGTACTGCCTGTGTCAGCTCTTTCAGCCTCTTCTTTGTCATCAGTGAACTATGAAGCCTTGTCCGTCAAACACAGCAGATCCCAAAGACTGTGGCCGCTTCCTATTTCCATTCCTTTTGCTGTGTGTGTGGTTTGTTTGGCTCCGTCCCCTGTTTCTCCTCATTTCTCCTTCCCCACTGTCGCAGAGAGGTTGCTGGTGTGAGCGCTATTTCTGATCCACATTGGAAGTGGCAGGTGAATTTCGCCCAGCTGCTCCCTGCTCTGTTCCACTTAGCGCCGACGCAGCTTCTCGGAGTCACTCGCTCGTCGTATTGTTAAGTCTAAATGAATGAACATGCTCCTGGTGCATCTTCGAGTATCACACTCATATCATTACAACTGTGTCTTCGCCAAACATTGCAGGGAAGTTTGATCGCTCACAAAAAGCTCCCATTAAGCTTCCTATTTTATCACATTTGTAAACTATTATACGTTTGAGAAATTAAATAACTGTAAAACAAATTGCATGTACTTGTATATTTTTGGTGGCAGAGTATAAAATGTGATGCCACCCGTTAAATTAAACAAAGAGCCTGTGCAGAGACTGAAATGTTTGACTTTGTTGAGTTCATGGAGGCAGAAATGAGCTTATTTGGAACAAGGTCATAGTATGTTGATGCTTGCTAATTGCCAGAAAAACTCATGGCCACATACTTCCTAAAGCCTTTGTAGTGTGCATTAGACAATACAGTCACAGCCATCTTCAGTATAATCACTGTTATGCTTTGTATATTAAAATCAGAAAGCAGGCTGTTAATCACATGCTGAGCTTTCCACCGTGTTGTGTATCTGGTTGTTTGAGCCGTATGTGATTAAGCAGAACTTAAACTATGTTATTGGTTTGAACTATTCATTCAGACATTAGCTTCAGGTCAGCATCAGGGCGCCACTCTTAAAGTAATCTTGTTGTTGTACTCGTTCTTCTCACCAGGAAAAGGGGTTATTGTAAAGACGTGTAACACCACCCAGTTCTCAGCATCAGGCGGGAACTGTGCAAGATGTTAGCACCAGAATGTAGCTATCATAACCATAATAACTTCAACTCTTGCACCGCTAACGTCCATCCCATAAAGAAGTAAAAACGCATATTGCCTTCAATCATAGCCTCTCTGTCCGGTTCATCTCAGCTCTCTAGTGCATTTTCTTTTTATTTAGAAAGGTAATGAAGTCAGTGGGGCTTTAAGGTGTTGCAGTTTCTTCACCTGGCTGCGCAGTTGAACAACAGTTGATCATCTTCCATTCAGAGCTCTCAAATTAAGAGCTGTTAAAGGCTTGACAAAACAACCACCGTGGTCGGGGTTATTTCCTTTTGGTGCAGCACAGTGGGTTCTGTCAGTTCAGTAACCTGCACAAACTGATACTGACCCAGACTGTGCATTATGGCAGAACATTAACGATGAGAAACAAACTGTACTTTAATAATGACTAGGTCTGCTTAATGACGAAATGTAAAATGTAAAGGTAAATAAAGAGTGTCATGTTCAGCCAGTTTTATACATAATACAAAATATGTAGTTTTTGGACGTACTATTCAAATGTTCTACCATACTAATGATTACCCATGTATTTAATATGTATAATTATATTCCAATATTGTGTTTTGTAGCCCTTTAATTAATGCTGTGTTGGAGTTTGAAATGGGAACAAAGGACATCACAAACTGAAGTGGTTGTGCATGGATACGATTGAAAAAAAAAAAAAGATTTAGATAACGCAGTCTTTTTCAACATTTGCCAAAACGAATGTCTTTGCTACAAGTTTTTTTTCTAAGATTAAATGGATTTTTGGATAATTAGGAGTAATTTTAAGTCTCTGAATAAACAAAAAGCCACAAAGAAAAAATATAATTAGCAAAACATCTGAAATGTTTTTGAAGGGTGTAATTTTTTTAAGCTAAAAATAAAAGGCCGTACAGTCATGACAGAAAAAAAGAAGTGAGGGAAAAACAACTCTGAATGAATGACAGCTTCTTTGGCTTTGCTTTAGGTGCTCGGATAGATCCAGACAGTGCTCCCTCAAAGACACACACCAGCTAACACACAGTGAGGCGCTGGCGACGCTGCCTGTCTAACTCGCAGGTTAAGAAACACAATGATAGGAGGTCAGCTGGCAGTAATGGAGCCTTTTGTGTGTGGAAATAGTCATTTCCCTGTGTAGTCTCAGGGATATCACAGACCAGATATGAAACCCTGTCATTTTGTTTTCCTTTCTATCGATTTCAGAAGGAGAAACGTGGCTCAGCAGAAGAGCGTGAGTTGTTGCGGGTGGACACACTACGCCTATTGTCATTCAAATGTTTTGTTGCAGGAGAGGGATTCGAGAGGAGAATGGGAGATGAGGACTAATGGGGAGCAAAGGGAGAAGTGGAATAATTGGATTTGATTACGTCTGTCTGTCAGAACAGGACAGGGCATAATAAGCTGCTGGAATTATTTTGACAGTGGCACAAGCAGGATGTGACTCTTGTGAAGTTGGTTCACTGTGAAGAACATTCGGCAAAGGTGGATTTTTAGAGGCCCTCACATCACTGTCAACAAAATGTAATATAATTTTACCATGTTCGCAGAAATGTGGGCACATTTATAAAAGGTTTTGGACAAATACTACATACAGTGTGTTACGTTTATGGTTGTGTGTCAGCATGAAAAGCCTTTTCTTAAATATATCTGGGGTGACTGATAACATAGTTATAGATAACAACAGGGCGTTGTGTAACAAAGAAAAGTTTACATTATTAGTTTATGAACCAAATGATTAAACAGTACACTTCACTTGAACTTTATTGCCCACCGTAATATAATTTTGGTTCATCAAAGCTAAAAGCAAATACATGTTAAAAGGTTATACATACAAAACATAAAACAGTAAACCCACTGCTGAACTTTAAAAACACATTGTTTTTAATCATCTTTTTTAGAAACCTGACTGCACTTATAGATTCTCATAAGCACTAAAGGGATTATGCAGCATACATTCTTGATGCAGGAGGTGTTCACTGTCTCTGATGGTGGTCAAACTTTTATTAAAAAACAAATATCTTCCCTGTTTTTACAAATCTGTTCAACTTATTTTTGTTTGCAACAGTCAAGTTACCAAATCGGACAAATCATCACTTCCTTCTTCTTACCTTAACCAGACACTAACTAAGGTCAAAGTCGAGGTTTTCCATAACTGCTTACCACCACCACAACTTACCTGCTTATGTAGAGAAATGACCTATTGTGAAAGAGTTAGGTCTTATTGTCATGAAGACTGAAGCGCTTGAGGAGACAGTCTATACCTTCTAAGCAGCGCACCATCAGAGGAAGGGCCTTGGGATGACCATGAATAATGAAGTCTGATACCGATAAGACTTGGTTGAACTGATTGATTTTAGCCCAGAGGCATCAGCGATAGTGCATCTGATGTTGAGAGACCCTAAATAGTCCCTGACCTCGGGTTACATTCCTGTGTGACCAAAAGGATCTACACTACAGTTTGACCGAGAAAACACAGTTAAAAACGCTATCATGGACAGATACTGGGATCATATTCAATGTGTATATTTACACACCTTAATTTGGTCATTCATTTATTTTCTTCCACTTAGACCCTTTAGTGGTTGTGGGTGCCTGGAGCCTGAGGCAGGGTACACCCTGAACAGTGGCCAGTTAGTTGCAGTGACAGACAACCATTCATTCACTAGGTCACATTAGAGTTTCTAATTAACCAATATATGCATGTGTTTGGGCGGTGGGAGGAAGCTGGAGTACCCGGAGAGAAGCCACAGTAACACGGCGAGGACATGCAGACTCCTCACAGAAAGGCGGGAGTTGGCAGAGGATGTTTGAGTCGGCTAAATTTGTTCTAAATATAAATTTTAAAAGAGGAATATAAACTAAAGAAATACTAAAAAGCTTCTTAAAATGTACTTAATATAAAATGTTTCAATCTGTAAGGTAACAGCTTGAGTTTTCTTTGCAACACTGGCTTTAACACTTTAAGATCTACTTTTTTTTAAACCACAAACTTTCCCACACTTCATTCCTCTGCTTTTATTCTGTGCTCATGAACCTAATCAGCTGACTCTTGACGAACGCTGCTTATGGTTGACCACAGATAAACTATAGCTGTTAATTCACAGACACGTGCCACTGAACTGTGCGACTTGCATAAAATCTTATGAAAATGCAAAAAAAAAAAAAAAAAAAATACAAGGGCTGTCAAGCGTTTTAAACACTGAACAGCTCAATTAGCTCCAAGAAGCTGCATTCCTTTTGACTCACATTAAATATGCCCACAAAAGTTCATACTTCTAGAGTTTTGTCTACATTATGACCCTTCTGTAAAAAATAATGAATGAATGAGGAAGTCTATCAGCTGTCACATTACCCAAATTGGGGACAATTGATTGGCTTGATTGACAGCTTTGTTCACTGCTGCTTGTTTAGACAATGTTTTGAAGCATTACGGGAGTATTTCAGTTAGCATTAGCCTCACTTACTAAAGACTTGGTAGTTGCTGCTTCCTGTAATCACATCTTCCTGTATAACCTGGATGTGCGCTGTCCCTTGGTGCAATAATGACTCACAATAATGCTAAATACAGTTCTTATGGGAGCTGTATATGAAGATAATGCAGATGCCAATTAAACTTAATGTATAGCTTTGGTGCATCACCAGATGCACTGGGTCAGTATAAAGCTGTAACTATTACTATAGGGCTATAGTAATTATTATTGTAGCCCTCCATTTACACAGATGACAATAACCATCCCATTATCCTAAAATAGTTTACCATAAACATTAAGAAACCCAGCTACAAGTCAAACACAGATAAACAGTTCTCACAATAAAGAGCAGAGGTTGAAGGCAAAATCTATTCAAAATGTTTATTGGCGTCTCATTAAAGCAGGTGCTGTTACCTCAAAATCCTTTTTTTTTTTTTGTCATTCTCATTGCTTGTTACTCTGCATACACCGTGTTCATACAGTGATATTTTCAGCCGCTGTGTTTATTTCCACAAACCCTCACAAAGCCTCATTTCAATGAGCGAGAGCACCCGTCACTGCGCTGCCCGGCCTCATACTAATACAAATACACACACAAGAATACACAAAAACATAGCAGGAACTAAACGCAGTCTGCTGCAGCCAGTCGTGTTGTTCCACTGTTGTTATATCAGTAACCTATTGGAGATAAAAGCCACTTTAAGCAACAATGGTTATAAATTACCAAAAATAATCTGGCAGCCAGGAAGCAGAGCGGCCTGTCAGCCCCGTGCGACTCCCCATCTGTCACGCACACATACAGTAACAGAGGAGGCACGCATCTGCTCACGCCTCCTCTTGCCCCCACCTCATTAAGATTCATATCCCCGAAAGGTGACTTCTTATTCGGGCACAGTGACAGCCCCCCCAGCCGTCAGCACTCTGCCCCACAAGCTGCCTGGAGCTATAGGCACACTGACAGGTAACGCAGCACTCCCCCGGGCCCTGGGCAGGGTGCAGGCACGCGGCGTTGTCTCTGAGGGTATGTGTGTGCACTTCAGGGTGGTATAGGTGACAAGGAGCAGGATTATCAAGTCTAAGATGCCCCCTGTAGATATGAAGTCTCGGGGGGATGAGTGGCTGTCTAAGTGTGCTGGGAACTGGTCCTTTCACTAGATTCTTGTGCTGCAGCTCTTCTCCTCATTCCTCCACAAGCCTTTGTCTTGATCCTTTGACACTCTCCTCCTCTCTCTGTGGCAGTCCTAACTCTGTAAGCACTCCCTCTGCACTGCAACAAATGAATCCGTCCATTTGACTCCTGATCCTCCGCGCTGTTCAACCAAACACTGTGCACTCCACAGCAGTCGTCCAGGGCAGAGCAGCTCCTTCCTCCACACAGTGCCATGTTCAACGTTACCTTGTCTTTTTGTTTTATTCGACTGACTATGACAGATAATAGGTTTTAGTTCAAACATAATATAACCCGTCAGTCAACACTGTGTTTTCAGTTTTTCGATATATTTAATGAAAAAATAGAGTTTGTTTTAAAACACTCATTGAGTCTTGCATTTCCACTAAGCTCAGTCCAGAATAGTGAAGTCTTTAAACAGTCACAAATTATAATTAATAATATTTGAAGCAAACTTTTAAAACTTGGATGAGAAACTCTACCGAACAGGACGGAATCATCTGACAGCATGGAGGTGAGTAGGCGGTAATGAGAAGAGTAAAAAAGATAACCAGCCACGCCCCCTGCCACACACATGCACTGCTAAAAAAAAAGAAAAAAAAGAAGAAGGAAACAAACAAAAATAAGAGGGGAGGGAACACAACCCAAAACACAAACCTCGTAGGTTCTTTGATCTGATTAAATTTTTTTATATTTCTCAATTTGGATTCATTATTGTCCAATCAATAGACTGTAGTGTTTCGTTTAAACTTTTTCAACTTTTTCAACTTTCTCAAGGTGAACTACTCCAATTGAGCCTAAGATTGCCCAAAGTGCTATAATACACTTATAGAATGCTTTGGACCACTTTTAGCAATGGAAAAACTATATTGACCATAACCATACTGTAAAGCTTCAGTATGGTTATGGTTATTATATTTTATTTTTTATTTTTTGGTTGTGCATGATTTTATTCCATTTTGTAAAACAAATATTCATCTATGTATTTCCACAGGCTTAGTTCATGCTAAAAAGGTAGAATTAGTGTCTGCACATTGGCCAGAAAATGTTTACTGTCTATGGGGTTAAAAAAAAGTGTAAATACAGGAGATCATTAGACACATACAGACCGTTGCTGGCATGTGGTGTGTTCACTGTGCTGCAGGCATTTTCACCTGTTTGTTTTGAGACCACTAATTCAGATGACCACCATGCTCTAGAGATTATTACTGGTCGATTAATGCCTCGAGCAAAGACTGAAAATGTACATGCTGACGACTTGTCAAGGGATGTACTTAGTGACCCTCAGAGCGTGAAAGAGATGTGTGAGTCTAATTAAGCAATGTTTCCCCAGAGCTCTGAGGGGCTATTGTCTTATTTATACTATGTTCTGTTCTGTTGTGGTGTATTTTTGATTTGCCTATTATTATTGAAGTAGATTTAAAAGATTTTAATCAAATTCAAAAGAAACAATACAGCTATGAACACACAGATATGTCCAATTTAAATTAAGGTGTCCTGCTTTGCAGTGACCGTAGATGTCCTTTTGTAGGACACTGAACAAGTTGGATCATTAACAAAGGCAGTTCAAGTAGGTGGGTGCTTTGGTTGGGGCTGCTCTGTGGAGGAACTAGTCTTTTCAAGTTAGCACTGCATAAAGATGAACAGTAGGAGCTTTGACTGACTTTAGGATGTCCCCATGCCACTTCTTTCAGAGTGGGAACTCGTCAATAAAACAGCACTTTTGGAATATTTCTAACACAAATTTCAGAGCCATCTTTTGTTTGAATTTTTGGACACTTAAGCAGATCATCATAGTTTAATCTACATTTTTATTTGCATAAAAATTGTCAAAAGTATGCTGTATAGATAAAAAAGTGTAACAAAAAAAATCTCACTTAAGTAAGTTACTCATACTGTGGTGTAAGGTGAGTATCAAACTTTGGTGTCAATGTATTTATTGGAGAAGCATGACAAGTGTTGGTTAAAACAGTTTATGTTTTGAACTTTTGTTAAACATGACTTACCTGTACTTTCAAATAAAAGTAGACAAATGTGAGCTGTGGAGACCTGTACATGGGTAAATTGTGTCTGTCAACTCCAGAACCAATTCTTTGGGAGCCGAGCGGCTGTGAATGGTGCCCAGGGAAGTGATGTTATCGAGCCGCTCAGCGAAGATGAAGGCCGAGCGGAGGGACTTAAGCTCGGTTTTGGATGGTGGCACCCATCAGCTGAGGTGTTTAATGAGCCGGTCCATACAGACAGCCAAGGCTAATACCTTCACACTGGCCTGATTAGTGTGAACAACCCCAGGCTGCCAGCTCAGAGCGAGTCCGGGTGCCAACCTGATCCTCATTATTACTCTTCAAACTCCACAGAAAGACACTTTTTTCTAAATCTGTAAATGTATTCACTGCAGGAATTAGACAATTAAAGTTTCATCTTTTGAATTGTAATTGCTATTATTTGTAATACTGCTATAAAGTACGTTTATCACCAGAACGAGACGGGATAAATGAGCTCACTCATCAAAATGATTAGCAATGTTATTGATATTCAAACTTTCAAGACACTGTAGTTCATGCATGCACTCAGAAACTAGACAAAGATGTGCACAGTATCAGTGAGGGGACAAGCCCGCAGAAGTATACCCTCCTTTAGACATTGCATTTCTCTCTGCTTCTTCTGTGTGAACACATGTGGCCAACTCCACACATTAGGGATTTATCAGGTGTGTGTATCATCCTGAGTCTGTATTGGGTTGGTTCTCAGGTTCACACTTTAAAACGTAGTGCTTTTCTGACTATTTACTTCTACTACTCATTTTTGCATTATGTTACCGTGGAAACTAACCATACCCTTATTCGAATGGGTCTCGCTTGTATTCAACCATGTGATTGGGTTTAATTATTGTTATTATAATCTAGTCTGCAGTTCCGTTTAAACCATCTGTTTTAATCCAACTAAAACAAAGCTTTGCAAAACCAGTCCAGGTGTAGTGCTGTTCAGAAAAAAAACATATTGTTTGGTTAGTGCAAAAGGCAAGGCAATTTTATTTATAAAGCAATTTACAAGATTTAGATTAAGAAACATAAGAAAAAAATTAACATTTTAAAAGAAGAGTGCAGATAAAAAAAACACTTTAAGTTGTAATGTAGGCGGAGCTAAAGAGGAAGGTTTTTAACCTCCCCTTAAACATTGTTAAAGTTTAGGCTTGTTTCTGAGGCATCTGGAGGCTGTTCCAGATTTTTGCTTCATGAAATGAGTCCGAGGAGGTTCATAAGCAACTTGCATGTCAGAAATATATTCTGGTGCTAAACCATTAAGAGACTTGTAACCAGTAGTGCTGTTTAAAACTGGACTGATGTGGTCGTACTTCCTGGTGTTAGTTAGAATCCGAGCAGCAGCGTTCTGAATAAACTGCAGCTGTCTTAACCCTCGTTTTGAGAGACCGCTGGAGATAAAAGCATGGATAAGTTTCTCTAGGTCTGATGTAATTGACTCTGGAAATTCAAGTCCATGATGACCCCAACATTCCTAACCTCATTTTTAGATTTTAGAGAACGAGACTCGAGGTGACTGCTGTCACTTTCTCTTTGTTTCTGTTCCCAAAGACGATTAGTTCAGTCTTGTCTCTGTTCAGTTGGAGAAAATTATAAATGGATTGGTCCATTTTTACCTGCTGTGAGTAAAATGTAAATCTGAGTGTCATCTGCATAATTATGGCAGAAAACTTCACAGCTGTGTATTAACGCAGCTGTGAAGGAAGCATGTAGAGATTGAATAATAGAAGCATGTAGATATTGAGGAAGCATGTAGAGATTGAATAATAGAAGCATGTAGAGATTGAATAATAGAAGCATGTAGAGATTGAATAATAGGGGTCCCAAGATAGACCCCTGTGGAACCCCACATGTCAGGGCCATTTGGTCTGATACACAGTTACCAACCGAAACAAAGTACTTCCTGTCTTCAAGATTGGACTGAAACCATTTAAGGGCAGTTCCAGAGATGCCTATCCATTCCTCTAATCTTTGTGACAGGATTTCATGGTCCACTGGATCAAACGCAGACTTTGCCCACATCTGTGTTTAGATGAATGTTATTTGTGACTTTGACAACTGCAGTTTTCGGTGCAGATTTTGTTATGTGTTTATCCAAATAATGGGCCAACAATCCTCATGTACTCGGTGCATTTGTATTTTACGTCACAAATAATGTTTTCAAAAAGCAGAAACAACAGCACAGCGCTGTAATGAACACACTGTCTGCACTAGTTATTATTAGATTATTCTATTGTCAGCTCACTGTTGGTTCATGAATCATGCTCTTCACTCACCTGTAAAGGAGCTGTTAACATTTTATTCTTTTGTGTATAATCAACCAGAGGTACTGTAAATATTAATGTTAAAACCAAATCCAGTCCACAAAACCAAAATGTGTCTGCCTGTTTTTCAGTGTTGCCAAGTTGTAAAAACAGATAATAACTCTGAAAAGTAAAAAGTGAGTTTGTGTAACAATAGCTGTTGGGAAAAGCAATCAACAGCTCCACCACAGCAGCTGACCTGTGGATGACAGTTCACTGCATGAAGAAGGTCCGCATGCTAACAGCTTATGTAAAAGGCCCTCGCTGCCTTTGAAATAAGAAGGAAAAACAGCAAACAATTACCACAGATAAAGCAGCTATAACCATGGAGCCCTCACTTTTATGACTCAACCAATTAAATATGTTTGGAGGCTGTATGTAAAGAAAAAGACATTGAACTCTTTCCCACAAAGAAGTATTAATGAATAAAACATCACCAACGGTTGGTCGAGCGACACTAGTTAGACTTTGAAAAAAACTAAAGTTCTTTTTGTTTGTATCGTCTAATATCACAAACAATGTTTCCTCAAATGGCATAAACAAGGTGACTTCATTATCTACTTTAATTTTAGTGTAAGCCTGCAGTGAAATGAGCCTTTTGTCCCTTATGAGCCTACGCTCAGGTTTACACAGGTTTACATCCTTGTGAAAACTGCACAGGGCGTTCTTTTGATCGATTTATCTACATTAAACGCAGGCATGTGGAGACTTGAGACACAAGAGACGTGTCTGTGTACATCTGTTGTCCCTGGATGTTATGCTGCGTTGTGAATTAAGCCTTTTTATGTTTCTACTTCCTTGCATATTTCTTGCCTGTCAGGCTAAAGCAGAGAAAATTAATAAATAGACTTTAGCTGTAATTAATTATACCCAGACTGTTTGTTGTATGCACTTTTTTGTTATATTCTTGTTAATAGCAGTCACATGCATGTGGATATTCTCACCAGCTTGCATATACATACATAATACATAATACATGGATCAGATATTTTAGGCTAAAAGGTAGAAGGTAGAAAAGTTTTGGAGCCAGACACTTAGAATGGAAAGGCCAGGTTATCCAGTGAAACAAATGTGAAGGAATCTTCTTCCTTATCATTGTTAATCTTTGCATTTGGAAATAATTTGTTCAAATGGGTTCAAATATAATTCTCAAAAGTAGGTATATGAAAAATAAAGTGTTATTCTTATTTGTACAGTTTGACATTTTTGAGGGGATGGTTTCAGACAACTTCTCAAAGTGAAATGTTAGTGTTATCAGTATCCTTAAACACAATTTACACTCACTAACAAAACTTTGATAGACCTTCTGACTAATTGTTGTAAAAAATATTTTCCTCGTCCTATTTGTAACTGATAGATGCAGTCAGCTGAGTTTTCACCTGTGTTGAATTACTGCAGTGTCCAAACATCACCTGAGTCTCACACTGCTCTGACGATGAATTTCTCATGATGGATTTGAGGGAGAGCTCATACAAAATGGAGCTCAGGTAAATTGTCTAAGCATTGTATAGCATTTTAACACAGGAAAACATACACCGAGCCCAGATGCACACAGCTCATTATCATGCATTCTCCAAAATGAGATACAATGCTCAGGTCCTGTCCTTCAATTTGCTCGTTGGATGACGCGTCAGTAGGGCAGTAGATGGCAGGGTAACAGGGATGGGCTGTGGCTGTTAATGAGCTCCTCGGTGCCTTCCTTGGTTCCCCTCCCAAAGCGTCCTGGGAGCTCGTTAGGAAGCATTCCCTTTAAAACAATCATCTGCCAGCAATCATTCCCTCTATTTTTGTTTTAATATAAATCCACACTCATATGTGACTTTCATATGTGTCTGTTTGACCTGTCCCATAGGCCCCACATGCCTCCTGCATGTATGAACAAAGGGGCAGCGTTTTGCTCACTATTTGGATTCCCTGGAGCAGAGTCAGGTGACGGTAACTGTGGCGTCCCCCCGGGAGCACATCCAGAGACTGGCATGTTTAAGAGGGATCACAATGACAGGACGTGGAGAAGGGAAGAGAGCAGCAGAGGTATATACTGTATGTGTCTCAGGAGCTGAGAAATGCACCCAGTGGAGGAGGAAATTGGAGTGTGGTATTTGCAAATGAGAATGAGGCAGAAAAACATTGACAAATGCAGAAAAGGTCTAACATTTGTGCTGAGACAGAGGTGTATAATGTGCAGATACATAAGGAGATAAGGAGAAGAAGAAAAGAAGATCCATCCAATCTGTTTGTAATTAAAAGTAATATAGTAACAAATATAGCTAATTTCTCACCTAAAATCGTGTTAGATTACACACCATCCTAGACCAGAGTTTGTGTCAAGCATCATTTTTGATTAAGTTTAGAGAAAGGGGTAATTGTGACCTGACTTGTTTCTTTCCAGTGAATAAAACATTTTGTTTTTTTCACTGTATACATGACATTAAATCTTTTAAGGCATTTTATGAAATACTACCATCTGTAACAACAAAATAATCTTACTATCCGTAGCGTACTTGTTGAACCTGTGTCACATCAGGACATTAAAGGTACCACCAGCGTTACATAGATACACATCTTAATGTGTAATGAGATAGATAGAAGATTAGAAATGAATTTCCCAGAAGTTGATTTATCCATCCATCCATCCATCTTCTACCGCTTATCCGGGGCCGGGTCGCGGGGGCAGCAGTCTAAGCAGAGAAGCCCAGACTTCCCTCTCCCCAGACACTTCGGGGATACCGAGGCGTTCCCAGGTCAGCCGAGAGACATAGTCCCTCCAGCGTGTCCTAGGTCTTCCCCGAGGTCTCCTCCCGGTGGGACATGCCCGGAACACCTCCCTAGGGAGGCGTCCGGGAGGCATCCGAAACAGATGCCCGAGCCACCTCAGCTGGCTCCTCTCGATGTGAAGGAGCAGCGGCTCTACTTTGAGCTCCTCCCGAGTGACGGAGCTCCTCACCCTATCTCTAAGGGAGCGCCCCGCCACTCTGCGGAGAAAGCTCATTTCGGCCGCCTGTATCCGGGATCTTGTTCTTTCGGTCATGACCCAAAGCTCATGACCATAGGTGAGAGTAGGAACGTAGATCGACTGGTAAATCGAGAGCTTTGCCTTACAGCTCAGCTCCTTCTTCACCACGACAGACCGGTACATCGACCGCATTACTGCAGAAGCTGCACCGATCCGTCTGTCGATCTCACGCTCCTTCCTTCCCTCACTCGTGAACAAGACCCGAGATACTTAAACTCCTCCACTTGAGGCAGGAGCTCTCCACCAACCTGGATGGGGCAAGCCACCCTTTTCCGACTGAGAACCATGGTCTCAGACTTGGAGGTGCTGATCCTCATCCCAGCCGCTTCACACTCGGCTGCAAACCGCCCCAGTGAACATTGAAGGTCCTGGCTTGATGGAGCCAACAGGACAACATCATCTGCAAAAAGCAGAGATGAAATCCTGTGGTCCCCAAACCAGACTCCCTCCGGCCCCTGGCTGCGCCTAGAAATCCTGTCCATAAAGATAATGAACAGGACCGGTGACAAAGGGCAGCCCTGCCGGAGTCCAACATTCACCGGGAACAGGTCTGACTTACTGCCGGCAATGCGAACCAAGCTCCTGCTCGGTCGTACAGGGACCGGATAGCCCTTAGCAAAGGGCCCCGGACCCCATACTCCCAGAGCACCCCACAGGGCACCACGAGGACACAGTCGAATGCCTTCTCCAGATCCACAAAGCACATGTGGACTGGTTGGGCAAACTCCCATAAACCCTCCAGCACCCTGGAGAGGGTATAGAGCTGGTCCAGTGTTCCACGACCGGGACGAAAACCGCATTGTTCCTCCTGGATCTGAGGTTCGACTATCGGCCGCATTCTCCTCTCCAGTACCCTGGCATAGACTTTCCCGGGGAGGCTGAGGAGTGTGATCCCTCTGTAGTTGGAACACACCCTCCGGTCCCCTTCTTAAAAAGAGGACCACCACCCCGGTCTGCCAGTCCAGAGGTACTGTCCCCGACCGCCACGCGATGTTGCAGAGGCGTGTCAACCAAGACAGCCCCACAACATCCAGAGACTTGAGGTACTCAGGGCGTATCTCATCCACCCCCGGTGCCTTGCCACCGAGGAGCTTCCCAACTACCTCAGTGACTTCAGCCTGAGTGATGGGCGAGTCCACCTCTGAGCCCTCGGCCTCTGCTTCCTCATTGGAAGACGTGTCGGTGGGGTTGAGGAGATCCTCAGTATTCCTTCCAACGTCCAACAATATCCCCAGTTGAGGTCAGCAGATTTCCACCTCCACTGTAAACAGTGTTGGCAGGGCACTGCTTCCCCTCCTGAGGCGTCGGACGGTTTGCCAGAATTTCTTGAGGCCGACCGATAGTCTTTTCCATGGCCTCACCGAACTCCTCCCAGACCCGAGTTTTGCCTCCACAACCACCCGTGCTGCAGCCCGCTTGGCCTGCCGGTACCTATCAGCTGCCACAGGAGTCCCACAAGCCAACCAGGCTCGATAGGTCTCCTTCTTCAGCTTGACGGCATCCCTTACTTCCGGTGTCCACCACCGGGTTCGGGATTGCCGCCACGACAGGCACCGGAGACTTTGCGGCCACAGCTTCGAGTGGCTGCGTCGACAATGGAGGTGGAGAACATGGTCCACTCGGACTCAATGTCTCCAGTCTCCTCGGGATCTGGTCGAAGCTCTGTCGGAGGTGGGAGTTGAAGATCTCTCTGACAGGGGACTCGGCCAAGCGTTCCCAACAGACCCTCACAGTACGTTTGGGTCTGCCAAGTCTGTCCCGCCTTCTCCCCCGCCATCGGATCCAACTCACCACCAGGTGGTGATCAGTTGACAGCTCCGCCCCTCTCTTCACCCGAGTGTCCAAGACATACGGTCGGAGGTCAGATGAAACAACTACAAAGTCAATCATCGACCTCCGGCCTAGGGTGTCCTGGTGCCACGTGCACTGATGGACACCCTTATGCTTGAACATGGTGTTCGTTATGGACAAACTGTTGCTAGCACAGAAGTCCAATAACAGAACACCACTCGGGTTCAGATCAGGGGGGCCGTTCCTCCCAATCACGCCCCTCCAGGTGTCACTGTCGCTACCCACGTGAGCATTGAAGTCCCCCAGTAGAACGATGGAGTCCCCGGTTGGAGCACTTTCCAGCACCCCTCCCAGAGACTCCAAGAAGGCCGGGTACTCTACACTACCATTTGGCCCGTAAGCACAAACAACAGTGAGAGACCTATCCCCAACCCGAAGGCGCAGGGAAGCGACCCTCTCGTTCACCGGGGTGAACTCCAACACATGGCGGCTGAGCCGGGGGGCAATGAGCAAACCCACACCGGCCCGCCGCCTCTCACCGCAGGCAACTCCAGAATAGTGGAGAGACCAGCCTCTCTCGAGGATTTGGGTTCCAGAGCCCAAGCTGTGCGTGGAGGTTAGCCCGACTATCTCTAGTCGGTATCTCTCAACCTCCCGCACAAGCTCAGGCTCCTTACCCGCCAGCGAGGTCACATTCCATGTCCCTAGAGCTAGATTCTGTGTCCGGGGATTGGGTCGCCGAGGCTCCCGCCTTCGACTGCCACCCAATCCACATTGCACCGGCCCCTTACGGTTCCTCCTGCAGGTGGTGGGCCCACGGGAGGTCGGTCCCACGTCGCTCTTTAGGGCTGAGCCCGGCCGGGCCCCGTGGGGGAAGACCCGGCCACCAGGTGCTCGCATTTGAGCCCCAACCCCGGGCCTGGCTCCAGGGTGGGGCCCCGGTTGCGCCATACCGGGCGACGTAACGGTCCTTGTTTTTAAAACGTCCATAAAGGGTTTTGAACCGCTCTTGGTCTGGCCCGTCACCTAGGACCTGTTTGCCTTGGGAGACCCTACCAGGGGCATAAAGCCCCCGACAACATAGCTCCTAGGATCATCCGGGCACTCAAACCCCTCCACCACGATAAGGTGGCGGTTCAAGGAGGAGAAGTTGATTTAGACATAACTTATTGCTGCATCAAACTTACCTTACATAACTTTTACTTGCAATCGTTTAAACCTGTGTTTTATTTTACAAAGTTTTTACATTAAAGCTGAACTGTGGAACTTTTAGCCACTAGGGGCGCAGATCCCTCGACAGACTGTCTGTGTTGTTTTTGTGAAGAAAAAGTTACACAGTGCCACTCTAACTTTCATGAGGTTCATGTAAAGATTAATCCCTATATATTAAATTATGTCATAAATATTCAATGTTTGAAATGGAGGGTGATATATGTTAAATAAAGTGTGAAAAAGCCAAATGTTGTAAATTAAATGTGAAAGTTCATCTATGGGTGTTAGTATTGTATATGTTGATCCCACCTCCAAAAACACATTCAGAAATAACTGGTGTGAGACACAGGTTTCAGGCCAAATGTATGTAGAATAAAGTTGTAGACAGTATTTATGTAGTTTATTTATTTTCTTTTGCATAGCAGTACTTTGGTTGCATGTTGCTCAATCATCAGTTATCTTTAATCATCGAAATGACAGTGAAAAGTGTTGTGAGACGTGGAAAAGGCTGAGGAAGGAAGGGGTTTGGTCCGTGCCATGTGCAGAGATGATCTGTGTACATTGTGACATTTCCAAGTGGTCTCTAATGTCGAGAAGGCACACCTGTTTAATGAGCCTCTAATGATGGTGCTAATTGAACTGGGCTAATTTCTTCATCATCAGGAACGTGCCATATACAGCTTTGGAGGAATTGGATCCACAAAGTAGTACATAATCTGTTGTAGCCCCAGGCTCATAACAAAGGGCCACATAACAAATGAGATGCCAAAGACAATCACATTACACTTGTGTTGTTTTTGTTTATTTAATCTGTTTCCATTTAGTTTTTTTAAAATATTATTTTTACATTGTCACACAAAGCATTTCAATTATTTTTAAGAACCTAAAAATCTTAAAAAGATTTTGAGTTCAGCTCATGTTGTTTTCAAACAACATGAACTGTATTATGCATTTTAGCAAGTTAAATTAGGCTTAAACATTTTGTTCATTGGCAGCTGGTTGACTATACGCTTTATCTGTGCTGTCAGTGAGTGGGTGAAGAACATTAGCATAAGGCTTAATTTCAGACGCACTTTGGCTGCAAGCTACAAGTCTCAAGAGTAATCGAACTGTGTTATGGTGGTCATGTACAAAACACTAACATGTTAATACACATTGTATTAGAACCTGAGCTTCCTCATTAAACGCTGTTAAACCAAGTTCTGACTGACGAGATACTATACATACACATGACCAAAAAGATTAAGAATGTAATAAAAATGATCCTAAGGTAAAGTAAGATTAAATTATAATGACAACAGAAACTACAAATGACCCAGATCAGAAGTTCATTCCACCTCCATGTTTCACTGTAGGAATGGTACCTTTCATCGTAGGCCTTCTTGACTCCTCTCTAAATGTTACGTTTATGGTTGTGGCCTAAATGTTCAATTTTGATCTCGTCACTCCAAATGACTTTGTTTCAGACATTTTAAGGCTTGTCTCTGGGCTGTTTGGCGTATTGTAAGCGGTTTGTGGCATTTACGTAGTAATGGCTTTCTCAACCATGCATCTTTAAAACAGCCACATCACGTTTTTTTTCAGAGAGTCCTGTATTTCAGCTGAAGTTATTTGCAGGTTTTTCTTTGCACCCCGAATAATCTTTCCTGGCAGTTGTGGCTGAAATTTTTGTCGGTCTACCAGACTTTAGTTTGGTTTCAACAGAATTCCTCATTTTCCACTTCTTAATTAGAGTTTGAAAACTGCTGATTGCCATTCTCTCTTCCTTAGATATCTTTTTATAGCCTTTTCCTGTTTTATACAGTTCAATTACCTTTTCCCGCAGATCCTTCGTCAATCATTTTACAGAAAATCAGAATACAGAATGTATTCTGTATTACAGAATACAGAAAATCACTGGGGTATGTAAACTTTTGTTGAAGTTCATTTGGGTAAAAAAATAAATAAAGGGATAGATTTGATAGTTTCAAGCAGTGCACTAAACTGTCAGACTATGCTGCCTTGACAAACCTTCGGTAAGCTCATGTCCATATTTGGCCTTTTGCAGGGCGTTCTTTATGTTAATGCTTTGTTAATGCCATGTTAATGAGGACCAAGGGGCACTGAGTTATGCACGCAGAAAAGATAAATCATGCTGTTTGGGAATGCTTAATGTTTGCTGTGTTAAAAATTTGGATTGAACAACTACTCAGTTCACTGTGCCGTTTATTTAACTGAAATTAAATTATTAATAGCTGCCTGAGGAAAGTATTATTTAAAGAAACAATATTACCAACATACAGTTTATTATTTGACCATAATTTAGATATAACACAAAGAGATGTTTAAAATGATTATGGCAATACTTACAGAACACATACTCCACTGGGTTTGATTTTGTCGTGGCTTCATTTTCTCAATGTCAACCACCTCTCTCACCTTGTTTCCTGTCTTCTATACCGTCTTTATGAAATATAGCCTAAAATTAGCACAAGCGGTATGTAAATTGTTTACAGTGGGTTTTTTTTTTCCTTCTTCCCTGCAGCGATCCTTCTGTAATGAGCAGTGTTTTGGTAGGTTGGCTGAAGGTTGTGCTCTGAAGGATTGTGAGGCAGTGAACAGTGGAGAGTCATAGTTATGGAGAAGACAATCCCCTCACACCTCCAGGCGTTTCCATTATAGCGCTCTTTCTGGATCATATAACACAGAGAAGTGTGTGTGTTTGGACAGGGCTGAATTCACATCTGCAAATCCATCCATCTCACAGTTCATTCTGGTCTGTTTCATCCTGATGGTTGCTCCTAAAGCTTTTCTCTTATTGTGGTTAATATCTGTTGTTACAGACGGGGCCCAGTGACAGGTGAGTATTCATTTACCGAGAGCCACAGGTCTGAGAGCTTTGTGAGAGAGAAGAGCAGCAAGTAATGAAATTACTTTGTTGAATGCCACATACAGTAGGGCTCCTTATAACTTTGAGCTGATAATGGACACAATTATCATAGTTATAAAGATATTTTTTTTAAGATTTTGTCTATATTGTAAAAACAGGTACAGGTATAAAGCAATAAAAGGTAGTTTACCATCTCACCAGAAGAGTAATAGTGCAGAGTAATACTGAGTATGTTCAATAACTATTACTGAGTGCACCATAAGCTTTATAAAAATGTATCTTACAATAACGCTAAAAAAATATGAGTTTGGCTAATTACAGATGTATAGGTTTATAATCAAGTACATAAAGTATATTTGTGAAATATCTACAAACATTAGTAAATGTAAGAGAGAATTGATGACAGGAATAATCTTTATAGGGAATATACAGAAAAGAACAGGTCTGTGTAATAATTAAAAAAAAGTTAGCAATATTATATATATTATAGACAACTATTCTAAAGTCAAAATTACTCATCCAAACCAACAATGCTAACTTGACTTGACAACCCTTTTTGTGGAACACAAACCCCCACCACTCCAGCCAACCCCGATCATCCTGCTAGTCAAGAAAAATTTCATAAATCACTGATGACACAAGAAAGATGTGGTAAATGTACACATAATACATAATTGTGGGAAGAAAACGCTAGCGGGTTGTCGTTCACAAACAAGCTGGCTTCAAGAGACGATTCTTTGAAGCAAAAGAGAGGAGGAGAGCCGCATCTTCAGCCACGTCAGGGGCAGGACTATTTTTGGATGTATATATATGTGGCCAATCAACAAACAACATGGGAGGACAGACTAGGATCACGTGGCAGAGTGGTTAGCACTCCTGCCTCACAGCAAGAAGGTCGTGAGTTCAAATCCCGGCTGACTTCGGTCTTTCTGTGAGGAGTCTGCATGTCCTCACGAAAAAATGTGAATAAATAAAAAGATACCATTATGTGATAGAAGGAAGGGGGACATGTGCGCCTAAGATGGCAAGTATAGTCAATCTTTTAAGGTTAAGAAATGATCAATAAATGACAAAAAAGGAACGTCTTGCTGCATTTTAATAATATTTGTAAACACAATGTAGAGTGCAGACCTTGCTGTTGTTGTGTTTAATTCTTCTATTAAAAGTTGTATTCAAATGTTAAATAATAGGCTAGTAACAGTAAACATTCATAAACATATTTTTTTTGTGAAAACACAAAAAAAAAAAAAAAAAATGCTTGCCAACGCAAAAAATATTCACAATTGCTAAATTGGGATTAATTAATGGGCTCTGAGTGATACGAACTCAAGAGCCATTTTGGAGCCATAAACTCTTTAAAGGGGGCCAATCAAAAAGAGCTGAAACTTTGAGAAGAGCCGTATTTCCCATCACTAGAAAACGTTAGTTAGACATTAATGATAATGAGACTGGGTTGGAGTGTTTGTATTTCTCTGACCTGCAGTATCCCATCCAGATGCATTCTGCATAAATTGTATTGGGCCATGAGCAGTTGGTGGACTGTCCACACCTCTCTCTACCTCTAAATCTCCCTCAGTGCAGTCAAACCCTGTGTACTGTGTGTGTTGATAGACACTGCATGTCAGCGCAGGTTCCCCGGGTCAGTGTGTGCCTTCTCTCTCTTACCCACTGCACAGCCGCACCACTGTCTGCTGCCACACAAAGCAATGGAGTAATGAGTCCCATGACAGTCTGCAGGAATAGGCCCTGAATAGGTAATGATGGAGTCGAAGGGTTTAGATACACTGGCGCTGTCTGATGGTGGTTATAATATAGTCTTGGAGCATTCTTCCCTCGGCTAGTCAGTGAGCGCGGAGCTGGCACAATACCTGCTATCGAAAATTTATTGTATAACACTGCATACCATGTTCCTCACACTGCTCAGAAAATCATTTTGTGATCCTTCTGCCTGGTTAATGGTCTATAGTGCATCCACATATGTATGCTACATATGCTGCTAGATGCATAATAAAGGCGGGACATAGACTATAAGGCTTTATATTCTGAGGCAGTGAGGCTCAGGCTGGAGCTAAATGACTATTAGGACTCTAAAAACCTCGGGACCTTGACTGAATGTTCTCGTGTTACATTCAAAATACAAGCTTTTCTCTGCTGTGGCTGAAACCCAAACTCCCAAATTTAAAGGTCAATCCAAACGGTCTTCAGACAATAATATAGTTTTCAGGTTTGTTGAAACAGGTTTATATAGAATTTATGGATTTTTGAAAATATGTACCAGCCCCTGAGTAAAAATGCTCCACTTCATAAATTTTATCCTTCAGTGTCTTCTTCTCTGATTGGTCAATACGTTTTTTCTGTACATCCATGTCAACCTTTGTTTTTGTTAGTTTGTTTTTTTATTATTTGAGGTTATTTGAGGACAACATTCTGCAAATCTTTTGGCATCTAAACTGAGCTGGTACGTTGACTGAAGTGACTTGGCCCTCTGTAGAGCTTCTGACGCTCTACTCTCCTTTAACCGTGCCTTAGACTCCTAGGAGGTGGTCGTCTTATGAAATCTTGAAAATCCTTTTACAAATGATTTTTTTGAAGAAATGAAGAGTTAGGAATCACAATCCTTGTAGAAAAAGCCCATACTATCAGCTAAAATCTGGAACAGTCTTCCAGAGGAGGTGAGACAGGCCTCTACTCTGACATTGTTCAAGTCCAGGCTGTCCAGGCTTTTAATTTATTTATTTTTTTAATTTCATTGATAATTGTTGTATTTGTGTTTTTAACCTATTGCTCTTCTTTTTGTAAAGCACTTTGAATTGCTGTATGTATGAATTGTGTTATACAAATTAACTTGCCTTGGCAACACGACTTCAGGTTTGGACTTTTAAAATGACAAAAAGGGTCACATTATCTATGTTTGTTCCTGGTTTTTACCCTTTAACGGAACTTGAAGTAACTGTATTTGTGCTGTCAAACCCAATGGTGCTATTTTTTTTGTAGCTCTACCCATTGGATTGTTTTCACTAAATGACTGAATGGTTCTATTGTGTTAATGTCAGCAGTAGCCTTTATATGTGGCTCTCCGTCCACCTGTTTGTCCTCCTGTATTTATTTATTTATGTATTAATGCTTGGAGAGAGGCAACAGAGTCGGGCCTAAGGCATAATTAAAGCCCTGGAGTTGAGGCAGGGGGAATCAGAAACACCAGAGTGGACGTCGTCTCTGTACAGACCAGCTCAATAGAAATAGCACCATAACACTATATACCCCATCTCATCTGCAGACAGAGATGTATTCCGATTTATGGCTTATCTCATCATCATCGTTCTTCTGTTCGCCTCGCTGACCTTGAGTTTTCACCCTTGTCTTATGCTTGATAATCACAGTTTGGAAGGTTACATCTATTACTTGACCATTATCTGTCTGTGATTAGCAGCCTGGTGTAACTTTGGAATAACTCAATGCTCACTCTGTCTAATTGTTTTGGGATCTAGACTAGTACTCTGGATTACATTGCCTCTTAAAATCTATAAGCAATTTCCTTTGTTATTGATTAAGTGATGTGATGTTCTTTATATTAAAGATTCTAAGCAAAATGTTGTTTCAACACAGTTTTAACCCAAGGGACAATTCAGGTCTATGTTGTCTGGTGTTGTTTTAATCATGCACCACGTTTTCCCTCTGAACCCTGGGTCTGACCTGCAAATGTTTGGCTCTCATTACACTACAGTCAATTTAAAATGGTGAAGTCATTTGAATAATGTGCCAGACCACAGATAAAAACTGGTTATGTAGCAGGAATTGAATGTCTGTACCTTTGTTTCTGCTGTTTTTATCGGCCAACAAAAGACATTGTATACTTATGTGTAATTTGACTAATGAAGTGGTCCAGGCATTAAAGGTGTTTTTGTTGCATTTAGAGAAATCTATTTTAAATTTACCACAACTTTAAGTTCAGGAAACAGTTGCACACTTGGTTTAAAGCAACACTATAACATAGTAAGAGTAATGTGCTAAAAGACTTAGTAATGTGCTGAAAGAGTTAGTGGCATTATTTATTTTAAAGATAATTTTTTGGGCTTCTTCACCTGATAGTAGATTGTAGATAGAAAGGAAACAGGGTGAGAGAGAGGGGAATAAAAATGAGCACATGACTCAAACATGTGGTGTCAGCTTTTACAATGCTGCTGCTGTTGGACACAAATATTATTTTTTGATGTAGTATTTTTAATAATCTTTATTTTTAAAAGAACTGACCACTATGTTATGAATATTCATGAGCTCTTTTAAAAACCTTAAAACCACCAATGGATTTATGGATAAAAGATGGAATGAAATCTCAGTTGCTGAATTAACACAGAGAGGTTGAGAATACAATGTTGAGTTGTTAAAGTGTTAAGTCGAGACAAAGAGAAATTCTAACTAAAAATAACAAGAAAAGCCAAGTTAGACATAT
Source organism: Neodontobutis hainanensis (assembly GCA_024349245.1). Taxonomy (NCBI): domain Eukaryota; kingdom Metazoa; phylum Chordata; class Actinopteri; order Gobiiformes; family Odontobutidae; genus Neodontobutis; species Neodontobutis hainanensis. The sequence goes on from JALDNG010000005.1 coordinate 2,185,030, forward strand.
GCATTACACTAAAAATAAAACATTACTGTCCATCTGCACCAGTTGTTAGCTCATATATTATCTGACTTTTATGTCTCTATGTTTACATGATGCACGTAATTACAGCTGTGAGCAGTGTTACTGAAGCACGTTTCCTCCACATTCTGTGCTTTATTCCACGTCACAAACACCTGCTCGAGCTGCAGCGAATCATTCCTACCTCCAGTCCACTGTCTCATTTTTATTTCTGCTCATAATAAATACATTTTTAAAACACATCCTGAATACATCTCACCTTTTTCCAGATGGTAAAGGCTGCTTATGAATGCAAGAGTTTAATCAGGACCGGTGTGAGAAAACTCAACTCAACAATGAGCTTTTTAAGCTGAGGTCAGCATGATGAACCTAGGCAGAGTGAGAGGGAAACATGACACAAGAATACATAATAAGATCTACTTAGTGACTTTGGGCTATTAATCTTAGGACTTTATCTCAACCAAGTGGCAACAGAATGGTTGTGAGGGGCTTTACCATTAATGCCCATCTGTTAGCAGCCCGTCTGGTGTGGTGGGATCGGGGGGGGGTCCAGTTTGTGAGTGCACGCAGGTAAACAGCCCCGCTACGGCGCAAGTGTTTTCGATCTGTCTTATAGGTGGGCTTGCAAAGGCCAGCTGGTAAGGGGAAGAAGATTGGCCCCTCAACACATGGGGAACCACTCCAGTCACCTGAAGCTATTGATCAAGGATAATAGAAACAGGGAGGGCGTTAAGTGGACAAATTCACTGTGCAGGGTCTTTACAGCGCTGTAAGCAGCAGGGCACAGTTCATGTTACTTGTTTAGAAGCTCATGCATAAATACTGAGACTATTTATCTGCCCTCCTTTTCTGTAAAAGCCTCTTATAGATTAATACACACACACCATCTAAACTCGAGAATACGCACATTTTTCACTGTCAGGAATCTGCTTAAGGAAAGCACCAGTGGTAAGGTCTGCTGATTTCAGCAGGATGGGGACATAGGCATCATACCTGCACCCCTTTGTGAGTGTGAGAGGCTTTAACTCTGCTCCATAAAGTCATCCATAAAAATATGATTATTCTCTTGTGGAGCCTGGCAGCTCATGCTATAGGCTCCGGTAATGAAGACATCAGGGCAGACAGTGCTTTAGCAGACCGGCGGTAAAGCACATTGACCCTGTTTAATTTCCCCACCAGTAACATGGACTTCAGTATGATCTGAGAAATTTAATGTAACATTACAGTCACATGTAACTCTTTATGTTTAATTGGAGGTTAAGGCTAACGGACATTAAAGGGGGCCTTGTAGAGGGAACAGATCCTTCTACAGACTCTGTGTTGTTACGACCACAGCCACCGCCATATTCACAGACATGTGAATGTACAACAGTACACAACACTGGAGGTTTCTGTTTAGATGAAGGCACTGTGTCAGTGAGAGAGGCATAATTCAACCCATCTCATGTCTAACCATCTAAATGATTTTCGACTAAAAGTTATGCTGTTCCCCTTTAAGAACCTGTGAAAAATGTTAACATAACTGGGGAGGCATGTGGTTAGCACTTCAGCCTCACAGCAACAAGGATGTGGGACCAGCAGTGACCTGTATATGTGAGGAGTGTGCTTCTCCTGCCTGTGCTGGGGTCTCTCACACCTCTAACTACTGTCCAAAACATGCATGTAAACATAAATTGGCATAAAATGGGGAATTGGGGAGAATAAATGTGAATGTTCTTGGTTGTTTGTCGATGTTTATCTGTAAATGTCAGTCCTGTGATTAAATGGTCATTGTCCTGGGTGTGCCTCACACCCTGAGCAGCTGGGACAGGCTGTGGTTAAAATGAATGAGTGCTAACATAACCAGCTGAGACTCACATCTGGACCTTCTCCCAGGGAACACACTTATCTCCCACTTGTCAGCGTCCTGGGTTTTGTGATGTGTGCAGAGACATTTGCAAGGTATTTGACTAAGTGTCTGAGAATATACTTAAGTGCTTTCTAATTTAGCTAAATACCGAGCAACCTTTCACCTAAAGTGGATTTTGATACGTTGTTCGTCAACATCATACAGTTAATTAGAAAATCATATTTTAGTGGAATTCTTTTGTAGAATATGTGTGATAATCAACCTGCTTTTATCAATTTACCCAAAGCATTTGATTTCATTAAAGGTTTTCTGAAATACTTCACAGCCTTATTGTAAACAGATAACGCTGCAATGATTCCGACGGCCTCTTTATTGTTGAAACAAACAGGCCTTTTTCTTCTGGTTTATCTTTTAGATACACGAGGCAAGTGAGAAGGCACAGGAGTGATAACAGGGCTGTTGTCCTTCTAATTAAATAAGAAAAGAAATCTGTGAACTGTTTAAATATTTAAAATATCATTTTGGTGCAGTAAACACATCGTTTTCTTGGCGGGTTGTTGCTTCTGCAGTTTGTTGAAGTTCTGTGGAGCATGTGTGTGTTTTTGTCATCTGTTCTCTTGCATCCAGACAAACTTGTGAGTCCAATTTAATTAGTCAAACAGCTGCTTGTTTAACTTGTTTTTTAGTTGCAGATATTAGTGGGAGAGAGTTTCAGCCTCTGTGAGCCTTCTGCTTCTCAGGGAATGAGTAATGCTATTTTTATTAGTGAACCACTCAGATCTCAAGTGAGTGAATAATAGAACTGCACTAAACCAGCGATACAGTGACGATTACGCACCTAATGATGACTCACTCTGGCACGATTGATTAATGATGAGGCCTCGGTGACATTAATTAAATACAAAACTGTGGCATCACAATAGTAAAAGAAATACAGGTCATGATACAAGTACTCACTTATAGTTAAAAATCACAAATGTACAGTATATTGTGAAAATAAAAAGTATTTATTATTATTTATAAATTTATTAGTCACTTAATTTGCAATTGTGTATACATTTCTCAAACTACCACTTGCATGTGCCTGCCTAGAGAAATGTTTACTTTTAAAGCTCCACAGCACGCAGTCAAAGAGCTTCTTTTTGGGCCGAAGAGGACAAACTGAGCACTGCTGAAGGAAAAATTCATTAATTGTGAATTCTTAGGACAGTGGTGTCAAAATAAAAGTGGCGCAATAGTAAATAAGTAAATAAGAATTGTTTAAAAGCCCAAAGATTCTGACACTTACTAAAATTTTACTGTGTTTGAATACAGCTCTTTATTGTATATTTATATAAATATATTTGAGTCTTTATCACATTAGTGTTCTTTTTTTTCACATTCATTTTCTCCTTTTATGTCTAATTTTTACACATTATTTTGTGATTCACTTCAGTTTAAGACTCACTTTAAAATGGTTAAGTGTAGTTGTGTCTCTTTGTGGGGTGGCATTCTTACATATCTATATTTATCTAATATTTAAGTGCCATTTTTATTTATTTTTTATTAAAGTAAGTCCCACAAAATCCTTTACCAAATGTATTGTTGGGCCAAATAATAAATTGCAAAGGGACACATTTGGGCCCCGGGCCATGAGTTTGACATTGTTGACTTGGGACATTTATAAAACATATAAACTGAATCTGTCTGACCTGCCTCCAGCGACTTTGTTTAAAAACATGGCCTACCGTAGGTGCTCACAGGCTGGAGAAATGAGTGGTGACAGGTGTTAATAGCAATATGTTATGTTACAGCAAGCTGCCACCAAAAACATGTTTAAGTGGTTTAGTTCAGGGTTTTAGAATATGTTACAGACTTAATTTTTGCTTTTCTTTATATAAAAAAGTGTTTACTTTCCTTGAGCAATCCTTCTTTCTTTTTTCAAGCAAACAAACCTTGTAATTTTACTTCTTGGGAAGTTTGAAGTTGAGCTTCAAATTGATATAAAATGAGACACTTTGGCAGCACTGCAACTCTTGTACAAAAATCGATTAGCTGTTAGCCACCTGCCATATTTCTGCAGTTCACAAGATGCAGCAGTGGGACGTTACTGAGGGCTATGTAGAGTTTTTCGTTTTGCTTTGCTTTATTCTATACAATCATTTTTATGCTAAGAAGGATCATTTTAAATAACACCTGCATTTCCTACATTTCCTGACTTGTACACTGTTTAATATCTCTAATGTTTGTTTAGTCATATTCATAAAGCTGCCGCCTCCAAAATCCCTGTATCTCTTTTCTTCCTGCGAGATACACAACTACTCACCTACCAGGCAAGTACACACATCCGCGGCCATAATAGCGGCTTATCATTTGGAGGCAATTTCACAGCATCCCAACCCCTAATTGAACAGTCTGTTTGTTACACTTCCATTTTCCCCTCTCCAGCCTCTCGGCGAGCTCGCGGGACAGGCCTGAGAAATGACACTCTGCGCGTCTCATTGAGCACCCTCGAGCTCAAACAAAGCCCAGAGAAGCGCACGAAGGAGCCACGCGTGGACTCTTCGACTCATTGCTTATAGTTTGTGGAGAAACGCAGCAGATAAGATAGTTTAGCTGGATAGTCCTTTTTATCAGCTGCCAGTTTTGTTTTGTTTTTCTCGACATATTTGTAGTGGGGGAGTGTAATGAAGGACTTTATTACTGGACTTGAAGTGACTCAATTTGGCAAACTTTCTTTTCTTTTTTTTTTTTTTTTGACTTTCATTTTCATTGACTTTTCATTTTCATTGACTTTCATTTGCTGTAAACTGAATCACTGCAAAAAAAAGATCAGTAGATAATTTCCCTTAAAATAATATTTCAGATTTATTTTAATTAGGGTGGTATGTGGTACTGTTTTAGATCCTGGTCAATGCTGCTGCAGAACAAGAAGGATGCCTGACAGTTTTTCATTTTTGACATGGAGCCATTTACGGAACATAGTTCAACCACTAAACCAAGGTGGAGCTTAACAATGCACCCACAGTAAAATACCCAATACTTTAAAACTATTTTGTGCTCCAGGATTCTTATGCAAATCAGTGATACAAATCCAGAATATCCATTTATAGTCATGCTTCTCGACCTTTTACCACCACTGGGTGAATCTGATAAAACGGGACAGATTAGGATTTGGACAGCTTTGTTACTGACTTTACACTACAATGGTAAGGTTTTACCCTTTTTTAATTAAACGTTGAGTCCTTCCTCGACTATTGAATGTTTGCTCTTCAGACTCTGGTGATTATCTAAAAACAGGCCGAACTATACATTGGATGACCGGTAATCTCTCCACCCACTCCTCTGTACAACACCTCTACTTCATTAAAAAGCATAATCATGAAAAAAAGAAGAGTGAGATGTAAAGGTGACAGTCAGTAGCCTCTCGGTGGCTGGTCTTAATTAATATGGCTCTAATTAGGAGACAGATGAGTGTTCGCAGGAAGTCACAAAAATACTTAATTGGGCGAGTGATTGGCCAGTGCTAATTGAGAGTGTGAAGAAAAAGAAGTGACGAGCAGTGAGACTGGAAAAGCAGCTGATGGCATCGGTGCAGCACTTCTGTATAGTGTGAGATGTTCCAATTAAAGCCACTGAGGATGTGCCTTTCTGTTTGCCTCCTGCTCTGCCGATGCCTCTCCACTTGTTAATTACTGGTGCGAGTTTTCAACAATCTGTTTCTGAAGAACAAACTGTCCACCGTTTTTATGAAATTCAACAGCTTCGGTGGCAATGTGCTTTACTGTAGGTGGCAGTGAGAAAAAGGCGAAGGAGGAAGAAAACAATGTAGAAGTGCACAAGTCTTTCTCTTTCCTCAGACTGGGGCTGAAAGGTGATGAAGCGGATTTAGAAACGAAGAGGATTGCATATGAAATAAATAAAAATGTCTTGTGTCATCCACTCAACACATAGAGAGTTTCACAATGAGTCCATGGCTTTCTGAAGTTTCACTCACACAGACAACTTTTTAAAACTTGATATGGTTGTTGGCTTCTCTGTTCATTTATCTTCTATTGCTCATTTGTTATGAGGGTAGAGCAGTCGTTCTATAACCGGAAGGTTGGTGGTTTGATTCCCGCTCTCCCCACAGTTTATATTGCTATTGATTCCTTGGGCAGGACACTTAACCTACCTTGCCTCCAGTGGTGTTCCAGCGGTAACACTGGTGAATTGAAGCACTTTGAGTGTCTACTAGTTGGAAAAGCGCTTTATAAAATCAGTGCCATTTGTCTTAGACTAGGGCTAACTGGTCTGTGTTCAATTGTCCACTGTCCCTAGTTGTCTGCGCTCACATTGCAAAAAGGAGACCTGTGTCACAGAAGAACAGTTGCCTCTGAAGGCGGATGTCATCTAAACTTTTGTGAGAACAATATTGACTACGAGGCTTATTTACACCTTTAATATTTGTGAAATAAGTGGCCATGTCTTTACTTGTGCACACAATCCAGAACAGCACAGGGCCATTTCGAAAAACATGCAGGACTCTGCACTGCACTCTCACATGTGCTGTACTTAAGATATGAAATGTGCTTCGGCATGGAAAGCATTGTCAGTTATATTCATTTCTTATGTGCGATTTAGAGTGAGCCATTCACTTATTGATGCATGTCGTGTTTGGAGAATGGGAGGAAACTGGAGCGCTCAGAGAGAACACGCAGACGCCACAGAGAAAGGGAATTGTTTCCACAAACTTCTTGCTGTAAAGCACTAGCACTAATCACTTTATCACTGTGTCCCCTCTTTTTATTTCTTGAAACCAAAATTGAGGGATTTGAAGGAGCGTGAGCAAGTAATGTGTGTTTCCTTGTCTGCTCTATGTGAATGTAGTACATCGAAACTACAGATCTAGATAAAGAGGAGTGATGAGAATAGACATCCATGCCACCAAAAAGAATGGTTTTAGGTACTTGAAGGACCTATTTTGAGAACACATGCTCCATCATGCTACCATTCTCCATATGAAATTCAAAGTCTTCTTAAAAACAGACCATTTGCACTCAGCTTCTTAGTTTTGACATCTGAAAGTTAGATTGCTGTGAGTGCACAGTTCAGCCTTTTCTGCTGTTACTGCATAGTAAAACAATAGTTTTCAGATAGCATAAACTGACATATTAATCAAAAATACATTTGTCATTTTGCAAGTAAATCAGACATGGGCTGTATCTCGCCTCGACACAGGCTTGGCGGTGATGAAGACGGTGGTATATTTGTTATCTTGTGCCGCAGCTTGTGCCCGTCTGTGACTCTGCCAGCGCCGCGAGGGGTGGTCTTTTAAAAAATGAGGCGTGGCATTGTGCCGGCAGGTAAAACAGCTGATCTTAGTCAAAGCATGGGTTAATGAGCAGTGGGTTTGTGTTCTTTAAAATCCATTGCAGCTGAATTTAGGTAAACAACTATGGGCTGACGCATTTTTATTTATTTAATAATAGTTAAAATAAATAAGAAATCCTTTAAAATATTCTCTAAATAATTTGGGATTATTTCATGAAACATTATTAACGACTGACTAATCTACAGACTTATTTATCAAAGGCTTTATTGAAGCACAAAAGCACGGGTTTGTTTAAAAAAAATACACATAAATATTATGTTACAGACCAGACAGTGAAAGGCAAAATAAAAATATACATGTTATGATTGAGGAGAAACGGCTTTACATGACGTGAGTAAAAGAAGAATCGCTGTGTGGTTTCTTCAGTCTGCCAAATAAAGGACTTTAAAGTTTAAAGAACATGTCCAGACAGCTGTAGGTTTTGTTTTGTCGTAACGGAGGATTTGCACAATTAGTATTTTTCTAATAGTCTGCTCATCCCTTATTAAAAAAGAATGGCTTAACAATAAATTAATCAATAAAAGAGAATAGCTATGCATTATAAAACAGTCGAATGACTCTAAAATAATAATAATAGGCTGAGTTTATTGAAATGAATAATCGGTAAATGAATAATCGGTGCTGTACAGGAGGATACTTGCGCCGGCTCAAGACCTTCCTCTTTGTACCACTTCTTCGCCCTAAAAATTGGAAAAAGTAGATTTGGACACGCCCCTCAGTGATCTTCTGTTCTCCGCACCTGTGTTTTGATCGGGAAGATGGCTCCATGTGTTTTTGTGTTAAACTCCTGAGTTTTATTTTTAATAACTTACCTAATGGCAGCTCAATAAATGCTCATAAAACATACCTGGGCTGTTTAGACATGTCAGATGGTTGCTCAATTGTAACTATACATTTATTAAACTTCACAATACAAAACAGAAAACTAAAATGAAGGTGCTGTAGTAGTTTATAAATTGAATGAGAGTTACTCAATGATACTACAGGCCTCCTAGGACAGCACTTTCTGATTCTTCTGTTTCTGGCTTAATACAAAATATTGTGAAGACACTAATATTTAGCATTTCCCAAACAAAATACCATTGTTATTTTTATTCCGTTGATACATATGTTGCTACAAACAAGCGTTGTACAGTTTTTCAGTAGTGTACTTGTTAGAAGCACACTATCATTAATGTGTACCACCATCTGTTGACAGCACTGCCAATTATCCAGGAGTCACAATGACTAATGTCTTGATCAGATAAAGCCGGTAGAAGTCACATCTCCAGATCTGCAGATGAGTGAGAAAAGTTGTATTATTACTTCTTGTTACACGCTGCATTCTGACTAAAGTTTTCTCCATTTATCATCCTCCACCTCTTCAGTCCTCCTTCAGTAGCTCCTCGGGTGTGTTTCTGGGTTGTGTTGTGTGGCCCCCACTCTTGTTTCAAAGCCTGTCCACTCTATGATAAAGTGCACATATTGAGAGACTCTGGTTCCCATCTTCATTTCCCTTTATCTGGCCTGTTTGGAGTGTCAGTGTTATTAATGCAGGCCCGGAGTTCACGCTGCAGCACACAGAGTGAGACCAGCAGAAGAAGGACTAGTGTTAGACCGAGAGCTGGCACATATAGACTTCCAGCCGCAGTAAATACACAAATAGGACTAAGAGAAAAGCAATAGGTGTGTCGTGCTGTGATTTATTACATTGGTTTCATTAGGCTGCAAACAAAAGGTCAAGGAACCTTAAGGTGGGCCTCAGAGAATGATGGGAAATGCAAAGTATTCTTAGATACTATTAACCTTTCCTTTGTCTCAGGGCTCCTCTCTCGGCCTGTCGCCCCTTCCTCTCAGTCTGCAGCCGGCCCTGACACTTATTACACAGCAATCTTACAGTTTCCCATCCCTACTTTTTCACTATACTAGTTTTATTCCATTTATTAGCTCTTGAACTTGTTCTTCTTTTTGGTCTGCCATATTTTTTGACATCCTAATTTACGCTTACATCCAGTGCTTTCCTCACAGGACTTTAGAACAGTGACTTCTGAAACGCTGTGGCTCTTAAAAATATAGACCTAATTAAAATGCTCCTGGGTTTGTTCCAGCGCATGGTTGTTTTTCTTTAAAAAAAAACAAAAAACTAAATGCATTAAATTCCAGTCACAAACATGTTGTTGTTTCTTGAAATAAACTTCTGCTTTAAGGAGGTTTCATAAAGTGGAAAAAGTGGAAATTTAAAACTTCAGTAACTCTGTATATCTGGTTGGAAAATACTAAAAAGCTACTTTCCATCTTCAAAAATTAACTGAAGTGTCAGTCTGCATTGTGTTTCAGGTACCCCAGGTGAACATTTGACTGTTACTGGACTACTGTGCTAGTCACAGTTTGTAGGCCGGAGGTCGTTGATTGACTTTGTGATTGTTTCATCTGACCTCCGTCCGTATGTCTTGGACACGTTTGGCCAAGTCACTGTCAGAGAGATCTTCAACTCCCACCTCCTGCAGAGTTTCGACCAGAGAGATCCCGGATACAAGCGGCCAAAAAAGTTTCCTCTGCAGGGTGGCAGGGCGCTCCCTCAGAGATAGGGTGAGAAGCTTAGGCACTCCGGAGTAGCTTTGAGTAGAGCCGCTGCTCCTCCACATCGAGAAGAGCCAGCTGAGGTGGCTCAGGCATCTAACCCAGATGCCTCCTGAATGCCCTCCCTGGGAGGTGTTTCGGGCGCGCCTCAAATAGAGAAGGCCTCAGGGAAGACCTAGGACACGATGGAGGGACTTTGTCTCTCGGCTGGCCTTGGAATGCCTTGGTATCCCCTCGGAATGAGCTGGAGGAAGTGTCTAGAGAGAGGAGGTCTGGGCATCTCTGCTTAGGCTGCTGCCCCCACGACCCGGGATAAAAGGAAGAAGATGGATGGATAAATGAAGAGCAATCTATAAGTTGTTGTTGCTCAGATAAATCAACAACATGCACAATCTGTTGCACTAGTTTCAAACCACAGCTTCACCTTCCTTGCAAAGCATAATGGTATTATTCAACTACTTTTCACCCAAACAACGACACAGATCAAAGTTTGGTCCAATAATTTCCTGAGGAGTGTCTCTCAGCTGTAATTTAGTGGCTGCATTAGAGCCCTGTGTTAATCAGCGAGCTAATCAGCGATGTGTTATCTGCGTTCACGCTTCTGCAGTGAATCCCAAACTGCTGTAATAAATCTGTAATACCTTTCAGAGCCTTTACTGTTATTGTGGATAATTAATGATGCTGTTGAAAACCGTCTGCACTTTAGACACATTGATCACCATTTGGAGGGCATTAGGAATAATTGATATTGGTTTGAAGGATCTGTGATTGGTATCAGAGCATGAAAAGAAGGGCTAACATTTGTCTAGTGACTAATCTAGTTTTAAAACTAAATCCAAGGTGAGGGACCAACGTGTTTTATGTTGATAACAAATAAATATAATAGATGATAAACTTTGTACAACAGTAATAAAAGAAACATATTCATTAATAATGGCACTAATGACATAATGGTGGAATAGACAGTAGAAAAAAGGTAAATAGGCCTTAGCTTAGGTTTAGACTCCTATAGGTGAAATTATCAAAAAGTGACAGCACTGACCCAGAATCAATGCTTGTGAGCTGTACCTAGTGCCGTATGAGCTCTGTGCTCTTGGCCATGTGTGTAAAAGTCACGCTCTGGGACGCAGAGACTTAAAAATAACAGCAAGTATATCTCTGTCTTAAAAGTTGAAGATCTAGTTTGGTATCCACTTAGAAGGTACTTGTTAGGTACTTCCTGAACATGGTGAACTCCAAACTGCAGTGCGTTTACAGTGGTTATTGATGCTCTTAAATGGCACTATAAGGCAGTTCCCTGGAAACAGATGCTGAGATAACTGCTAACTGGCCGCTTAGATGAACATTTGTGGCTCTAAAGCGCCGCGCTCATTTCATACCACCACCTGTTCTCTCCACATCCAGGAAGTCTGTCACCTCCCTGCACGTTTTTCCCTCTCCTGCCAGCCCAGTACTTTACACTGTCTGTTCTACCTTTTTATCAGTGACACTTGCTGTGGCTGATGAAAAAGTAAAATGTTATGAAAGTACATGCTACTTCTGTGTAATCTAACACACAGGTACAGCTGGTACTGTTATTCTGAGTTGCTCTTCTCATGCTCTTTGTCTTTGATTAACAGATGCAAAGAACAAATATATTAACAGGCAACATTATCCAAATACAAAACAAGGTATTGTTTTTGTATTGAGCGGTAAAAAAGTGTCCATTAAATAAGAAAACCTATTGAATTACATATAAACACAGTGTTAGCGTTATATTAAGCACAAATATTGCATTTGCTTTATTTTTTTATGCCTAGAAGCCAAGTAGTCTTTGGTTTCAACTTCACAATGCACAGTTTTTATTCTCTTTGCACTACTATTAAAACCTGGCTCTGCGGCAGTAGCTCAGTGGGTAGAGCAGTCGTCCGTCAACCAGAAGGTAGGCGGTTCAATTCCCGTTCTCCCCACAGTTCATACTGCCGTTGTGTCCTTGGGCAAGACACTTAACCCACCTTGCCTCCAGTGGCTGTAACACTGGTAATTACTGTAGAACAATGTAAGTCGCTTTGGATAAAAGCGTCAGCTAAATGAATAAATGTAAATGTAAAAATGTAAATATATACTGCTCCACAGAACCATCTGAGAGAGGTCTCGTTGAAAAAGTTTATAAAAGGGCACATTCTTTAAATGAATACCTGCTCGGTGATTGGATTAATCAACAGTTGTATCCAATCAGAGCAATGCCATGTAGTTTACAGCCTGGTCCAATCAGGTTTGGTTTTAGGGGAAACTCCTCCCTCTAAAGATATAAGCTCAGCTCTCTTAACAGTTGATCTCAGAATTGATAACTCTCTTGGAATTAGAGACGAAACATCTTCACCTTGAAAACTGAGTCCAGGTGCTTCTGCTTGAACCTTTTCTTTTCTTCAAGATCTGGATGACTGAGAATCTCCACAGTCATAAATACACTGTAGTTTCATCTACCTTCACAGACCTCACCTCACTTTTACACAACTCAGTCCAAACTTTGTAGAAACTGCAGACTACTTCATTTTAGAAATTTTAAGTTAGCTTAGTTAAATCTGTTCTTCCTGTCTTTAATGTAAGTATTTACCTTGGCTCTGTTTAGACATATTTTTCCATAGCTTCTTTTACAGTTGTTATTTCTGACAGCTCTGCACCTGGAAATGTTCTGAGCCAGAAAGTGACTTGTTATTACAATGACATTTTCAGTTTGCAGTTTATATCCCAACTTATAGAAGAAGCATGGTTCAACATTTTACACAAATGAAAATGAGAAAACACAGCAGTGGTAAAAACATGGTATATATTCTGGGTATGATGATGATTCCAGGAGAGCACTGTGCTTTTACTCGATAAGCTGTGATATTTAACTTTACATTACCAACAAAAAATAGAAAAAAGGTGGTGTAGAGCTGATATTAAAAAAGTTAAAAATAAGCAGAAACCATGAGTTGCACATTTTACAGGGTTATTGTCGCTCTGGCACTAATATTACTGCTTTCTTCAGTTCAATTGGGTAATAGAGTAGCACCCAGACTTCCACTGGCAGCTGCGTTGTGATAAATGAAAAAAAAATACTACTGTATTTTAATGCAGCATTAATTTTACATTTGGCCACACTAGAAGCATACTTTTTAGTGATTTGATTTTGATACAAGGGACGTAAAAGACCATCCATCTGTGCATCACTGAGCAACTCTATGTTATCTATTGTGTTTATCTAGAGCCAGACAGATCCATTGGTTTCATTCAACATTTGAATGTTTAAGAAAATACAGTGGGTCTTTTTCAAAATCACTTTTTGATCACAAAAAAATCACACTTTTGTGTTATATTCCTCTAAACAAATTAATTAATGAGCTAAAAGGAACACACTATTTAGGACAGGAAAGTCCCTATTAGTGTTTTCCTTAAGGTTAAAGGGCAGGGGTCAGGTTTTGGAACCAGGTTTATTGGATTATTATTCACATCCAGAAATATGAACGTGCTTCTCCTCTAGCATTGCTCAGTTTGCTAACTTTGGGCAGTTATTTGAAAAAAAAAACAGAACAAATGATTTGCTATTAATGCTTTTTCTTCAACATTTTCTTGCCTTTTTTTTCTCCATTGCTTACGCTCACAGATTGTCCAGGAGGCCCATAATCAAACCTTTGTCTTTTTGTTGCTGCTGAAGGTCTCCTCTTGTCCGGCACATGGCTGGTGTATTCATATCTGGGCCTATATTTGTTTGTGTGGCAGCAGCAGTGACTTGTCAGTGCTGAGGCCAACAGATGGGAGTGTGCCCATCTGTGCTTTGGTGAATACACCAGGCTGTGTGTGTTTGAAGCAGAACAGAGCAGTGCGCGGTGACCTTTTGCTCGGTGTAGAGGTGGCATCAGTGTGACAGTGTGACAGAGCGGGCCTCGGTCAGGCTGTAATGGATGAACACTCTCAAGGTGAACACTCTCCTTCCTCTGCTCTCTCTCCTCTTCCCACATGTCCTCTTTTCCACCGAGACTCGCTGTGTGTGCTGTGTCTCCTTTCTGCTGTTTTCATTGAATGTGACTGAGGCCACTACACTGTATGTTTTTTGCTAAATCTGCAGTAGTTTTTCTCAAATAAATGGTTTGATATGAGTATAAGCCATTAAATGCACAAATATTACACCCAAACTTATTATTCTTTAAAAACTGGATTTGTTTTTAGTGGCATCTAAAAATACAGATTGCATTTTCACAGTCTCATCCCTCATCTCTCCCAGCCCTGCAGGTGGAGATAGGTTTCTAAAGCAGGAAGCATCATTAATCAACAATAAATAATCAAGTCATAGATGGAATTTTTATAATTTTATAGTTTATTTTACAGTTATCATTCAAAACTAAGACATTAATAACATTATGTATAACTTAATAGTAATTATAAAACTTAACTAATACTATAGTGTACTTATGACATGTTACTTGTATTTGTCCTAAACTTGTGTTAAAAGAAAAATGAATGTGCAGCTGTAGAAACAAGAAGAGGAAGAAGAGAAACTTCAGATGGGTTGTATGGAGCTTTGAAAGTCTATTGTTCAAGATGAATAAGTGCAAAGGGTGTTATTTGAGGCAATTTAACACAATTGGACACCTATTTTTATGCAACTGTATACAACAATATTTTACACACTGCTCTTTTAAATGTGCTTTTACGTCCCACGGAGCATACTGGGCCAATTAAATTGATGTAGTCTTGCAGAATATGGGCTATAATAGGGAATATGTGATAATGATGTTGACAATTCCTCAGAGAGCAGAGGTGCGATGAATGTTTTGGGAGGGAGGGCTTCACAATCTGTTCATGTTATTGATCTAAGTCGAGGGGACACGCATGGCAGGTCACAGCAATATCCACGTGAGATATTGATGGGTGGGCAGCCGTCTGCCCACTTCTCTGAGAAATGGACCCTGCTGTTTGTCCTTTGGAGGGATCAGACTGTGCTATCCAAGACTGTGTGTACATGTGTGTGGAAAAAAACTAACTCTTAACTAACTTAAAACTTACTCTAAAGACTCACTGCTTAAGTATCCAGTATGCAGGCCCATGTACACAATTATGCTAACATAACATACTCCCATGTTTGCTAGACTGGATAGTGGTTACTGTGTGGGCCTCTGGTGAATTATTTTGCAGCTGGGTTGGAGAGATGGCAGAAAGACAAACGCAGGTCCATCTTCCTTCTGCATTAAGTGTAGCATTATTAAAATCGCTATATCTTCAAACCTTAAACAGACCTGTCAGTGCTGCCACATCTTTGGTCACACCGGCCATTTTTTTTGCTACGGTTCAGACACTTGGAGCAGTTCAAGATGGATTTTCGTGAGTTGGTCAACTCACAAAACTCTCGAGAATCCATCTGCAGTGCAAGGGTATAAAAAAAAAGGGGAGTGTTTAAATTAAACAGTTTTCTGGACCAGTGCAGTGGAGCATCTACATCCGTTGGGAAAGTAGACACATAAGACAACAACCAGCACTCCTCAGGCTCCCACACCTGCACTTTTTCTCTGTCTGGTAACATGTCTTCAGTAATAAATTAGTAGATACAGAAACAACTATGGCTGTAAATAAATATCAAGAACCCTGTATAGACCTGAGTATATTGTTTAAACATTGCCTGATTAAAGCCACTAGAAAAGAACCAGAGTATGATTCAATGCAGGGTTCTTTTTACACAATTTCGAACAAATATTCAAGAAAATACAGTGAATAGCAAGTTATGGCCAATGTAATGTTAAGTGCTTTTGACTGGACTTCCCCGGTGTTCCTTAAACACAGCAGTTTTACTTTGTTGTGCTGCGCTGTTTGACACAAAATGACCATCACAGCAGCTTTGTGTCACTTCATCTTCACAGATACAACGCATCGCTCAAAGATAATTGAATATGCATCGGCTTTGTCTTAATCGTATAATACGTTACTGTAAACAAGTCTAACAAGATTAACATTTACGCGGGCTGATACAGAGCATTTGTTATTGGCGCGCTGTGTAGTCAGTTACTTAATTGTCAGATCATTAACCGTTAATGACATGATTAGGGCAACGCTGGAGCTGCTCCGGCGCGGCACACGAGGCCTCGCCCTGAACCGGGAAACAGCAGAGTGATTTAAAGAAGATTGCATTTGTGACAAACACTATCCCCCACTCATCCATCATGCTTGCCAAACTTAGACATTCATTATAAAGTTTGCCGATGGATGCAGCCAGTTCTGCTCGGCCATTCATTTTTTACACCTTCTCACTCACTCTTCCCCTCTTCCTCATGTCCTTCCTTCCCTGGTTTTGTTTTTGTTCCAACTTCCTCTTCTTCTCTTTCAAAGATGCTGAGCAGAGATGTAACAAAAGAGGCAGTGCATTAATTAAATACAGCAATTTGCTTTCCACTCCTTTATGTTGAGGGGACAGCGCCGCAAAGATTGATGAGACACTGTCGGAGCCACAAAAAGCCCACTACATCTGTATCTGAAGCAGATTGTGATGGAGCGGCCATTAAATGGCTAGTATGTATTAAAATGTCAGCTTTTCTTTTACAAACGCAGCCACTTTGTTTATTCGTATTTTATTTATTTATCTTTTTGATGATTTTGCATGTATGCATTTTTTTGAGTCAAGTAGCTCTGCAGGCTTTTTGAAAGGTGCAAGAGAAGAGCTACAGTGTAGATTTAAAAATGTCTTCTTCAATCCTTGAAGAGTTAGTATGAGCATTGCTGCAAATAAGCTGCACCTGGATTTCCTAGTCCTGTCAGTGAAAATGCAGGCATATGTTTGAAAGCTTAGCACAGGATGGCAAAAAACCGGGCCTCAAAATATGACAATATGACCTATTTCTACAACATCTTGACAGTCCAGATGCACAGATTGGTAAGCACAGAATGTTGTTATTAGGGATCAATTCAACATTGATTGTGGAGATTGATTGTCTTCGTCTTGCTCCTGTGAGTTCTTTTCAAGTCCCAACATCCAAATGTACGTATAGGACTGTGTGTGTGTGTTCTTACCATGTTTGGTTAAACTAACTCTAGTGCAGTTGCTCTTTTTATCTGGTTCATATGGGTAGATGGTAAAACTGCTAAACATCTCCAACATTATTGTTTTGCTTCCATCACAAAGAGTTCTTGTGCACATGTCATTAAAGTGGCACTATCAAGTTTTTTTTTTGCCAGGCCTGTCTCCAAAAGCACGTTACCTGCTTTTCTTTTATTAAAAAAGTAAAAGAAAAAAATCCTCTACAAACTACTAATACATTACACCAAACTGAAGTATAGAGCTTACCATAAAAATTTACCTTCAACTTTAGTGTCTGAACATCCAAATATTGCATAACTGAATTGTGAAAATGTATCCCGATTTTACGTAGCATCACTTTTCTCTGTTTATGTTTTATTTTTTTGCACAGTTTTACTGTAAAAAGATGCATCTAGCACTAAAATGACACTTTCTCTATTTTAGCGGTAGCCATTTCTTGCTTATTGACATTAGTGTCGACCAATGAGAGTGAGCTGTGATTGGCCAAAGCTCTCGTTCAGGACTCCATTAAAATCCTTGGCAATGAAGTCTAGGTATCATCTTTTCACCTGATACCTGTTACAATATGCTCTTAGTTGATTAAACTGTCAGCACCATTTAGGCCCATTTACCCATAATTAATTAATATAGTTTTTAATTAACTGCATGATTTGCAACACTTCGTTTCATGACCAATGCACAAGGTAATCCTGAGTCTGTGTGTTGTGACGTCTGCTCAGTAAACAAAAAATATAACTCTGATCAAGACTAGACTAATTTGATGTTTGGATTGAAATTCAAAATGCCAAAAATTATACCAGAACTTTTCAAATTAGATAAATTATTTTCAGTTTTGGTTCAAACTTAAAGAAGTATATTAGAAGTTTAAAACACAGCATAAGTTTTGAATGTGTGTGTGAACTTGCTGCAGAACAACTTAAAACTTAGTAAATTGATATCTTTGAGTGTTTTTAAGTTAAAAATTAAATGTTTTGAGTTGGCCTCTCTCACATGTCAATGTTTTAATTGAGATTTTATTGTAAATGCATAATTGTGTGTTTTTGTAGGTATGTAATGATGTGATGGAATTCAGCTGCCTATCTTGGCCAGGTCTCCCTTGCAAAAGAGATTTTTAATCTCAATGGGCTTTTCCTGGTTAAATAAAGGATAAATAAAAAAAAAAATAAAAAAACAGTATTCATTCTTTAAGTGTTAGTGTTCGTCCCAAAGCAGACTCTGAGTAGCTGGGATAGGTTCCAGTCCAGAAAAGAATAAACTAACTAACAGATCCACTTTGATACCACAACATTGTGTTCATTTGGACCAGTTTTGTCATATCTCAGGTAAAATAAATAAGCTCTGCTCTGATAATGACATTCACAGGAAATAAACTGGAAATACCCAAAATAAGTTACATTCTGGTAAGTTACTTTTGATTTTTTGCAGAAAACGAAAAAAAAATGTTGGAAATCCTAGATCTTAGTTTAGTTTATTGAGTAAATCAAACAGACTAAAAGCCACCTCTGCTTTCCTCCATGTGTGTCTCCTGCTACATGCAGATCACAGTGTTTTACAATCGTCTTATTAAGATTATCTTTTGTTGCATGCGTCTGATACAGTCTCTTCTTTTCCCCGCGTCACTTTGCCTCTGTGTCCCTCGCTCACCTCTGGCCTCCCTCGGTGTGCCTCCTCACTCTAATTGATAGGAACAGACTTAGTTAAGATGTCACCTGAACACATCCACGGCCCTGAGACACGCCGACAGCCCACCATCGACAGCGCGCCCGTGCCGCACTCACACTAAGCGCCGGTTAAATTGGTGTTGTAGGAGGGTCAGCGGCGCCCGCGTCCCTGAGGGAACGTTTGACCTCTGCTGTCGCACTTTCACAAACTCACGCACACACTTCTACACTTGAGCCAAAGAAGCAAAAAGGCTCACGATCTATTTACTCCCACAGCAGCTCAATTAACAAAAGAGCAGGTTGTACAGTGTTTCCACAATGCACATAATTACACAGACACTCAGGGCTCGCTGCAGTGATTGTGATTGGTAATTGCTGTTCTGATCAATGGGTGTGACCAGGTGATTAGACAAGACAAGCGCCCAAAGCTATTGATTAAAGACATCCATACCATAGGATATAGATACACGAGGCCCTCCGCTGCACAATGAGTCAACCCGGTGGGATTTCTTGTGTAAAGGTTACAAAAGGGTAGCGAATCTTCTCCTAAAGGATTTTCATTTCTAACACGATACGAGTGACCTTTTCAACAAACTTTGTGAGAATAGTAAGGGATACAGTAATTGCACAGCATGCATCTTTAAAATTCACAGTATGGATCGTAGTGGCAGAACAATGAAAGCACATGTTTTAGACGCACTGTAAATGACGGGAAAGTAATGCTTCTTCATTTGTGATTGTCTTTAAAGCCGTTTTTTCACTGGTGGTATGCATGGATCTAGTCAGGAGGGGTTCACGGTACGACTTTCCAAAAGTGTGATACAGTTACTAAAAAAGTGAACAGAGAGTAACTCAAGCAAAACCTTTTTTTTTTTCAGATTTCTTTTTTCTAAATGCTGCCTATATTGCATAACACACAAGAATAGCAGAAGTGAGATCCTTAAATGAAGAATGGAGTACAGCTATTGTTTCAGCTTCAGTAGAGCACTACAGTTAGGGATGGGCAGTACCAAGATTCTTTCTTTTGTTACAGTATTAGTACAGTATCGGCATTAATACCAGTACAGTATTAATAACTCTCTTGCAAAAGGCAATATAAACTTTAAAACTCATACATATAAATACTTGAATGAAATGCATATAAATTGATAATAAAATAGCTTTTAAAGAAAAGGTTAAAGCAAAAGCATCTGGACTAGGTATTTCAAGGTGAAGACGTTCTGTCTTTTTCAAAAAAAAGTCACTTGTTATAAGAACCTTTTCTTAACCTTTAGTTTTTTTTAAATACCTTTGATCTTGGGTAAAAAATAGCACCAAACTGCGCTCACTTTTCTCTCTCGATCATCCACGCTGTCACTGTGCTGCTGCTAAACGCTCTTGCTTAACTAAGGGTTAACATCTGATAGGCTTCCATAATCATGTGACACTGAAGATCATCTAAACGCCTGGGCTGGTTTTCACAATTAAATGTATGCCTAAAACTCTCAGAAGTGGCCTACTGACCCAACCCATACTTTATTGTTGGCTGAACCTGTGACACTGTCTTGTGCCTGTCGTGTCCCTAAGGCAAGAATTGCAATGTGTTCTTATAAGCCCAAAATGCACCTTGATTTTGAAGTAGTTCCTCACTTCAGAGAACACATTATGTTGAACTGAATTAGAATCGATCAATACTGTACAGTTGTTATTGCTGCACGGAACAAATCAATGGCACATAAAAGTATTGTTTTTGTTAAGAGTCGGCTGATACTGTGCTGAAGCTGAGGTTCATTAAAGTCTGTTTGTGTTTCTACTAAAGCTGTTTTAATACATTCCCAAAAGCCAGAAGATATAGTCATAAAGGGTTGCAAGATGGCTGTTTTCAATGCCCATATGGATACAGTACTAGGACCACAGCATTATTAACATTACACTTTAGACTCGCGCTTAAGCTTCTCTGTAGCAAAAGTCCTGTCACACAATCAATTATTCCCTCAGTGGGGCTTTTTGTTATTCTCCTATCATTTTCTTCATGCTTACATACTGTGCATAAACTCTCGGGTTTACACATAAGGTGAGATCACACTCACTCAGGCAGAAAACACAGACTTCTTTTTCCAAAATGGTTATTTACACCTTTATTACCTGCTTAACTTTAAATACCACAGTCATCATCATCATCATCACAGCAGCTCCACATCTGAACGTGTCCAGAGGGGTCAGGGGTCACTGTCAGGACTCACTGTAGTGCATTTAGACCTGCAGTTCTAACAGGTGAACAATAATGATTCAATTCCAAACAATAATCCCAGTCTTAACAAGGCTCAGAAACACAGCAATCTCTGACCTATTCATAAAACAACAGTAGTTTACTTAATAGCCATTAGTGTTATCCTGCCTTCAGTAATAAATACAGTCTTATTGAGTGTTTTATAGCTCGTGCTTAAAGACGTAAATAAAAACAGCAGAGTCCACGGTTCGCCTGGTTTCAGCAAAAGTGTATCTCCTGAAACTCGCTGTCAGACAAAATGGATTGTGCTTAATTTCCAGTGAGGTGCTTAAGAGCGATCCCTAATCACGGCTTTAATTACAATCCCCTGGTCATTAAGGGGAGATAATTCAGTGAAAGATACCTCTGCTCTCTGTGGGAGCAGCGAAGCAGCAGCTGGGCTAAAGGTGCACACACAGAACAATCCCTCAGCCCTCTGCAGAGCGCACTGCAGAGGGACGAGCTGCAGACTGTAGAGGCCGGTTAGTGCCACTGGCTTTAGTCATTATTCAGAAACTTTTTTTAAACTGATTTATTCAATTTTATCCATTTTTTTTTAATTGTCCCATTTAACTGGGAACCAATGGGGATGGTTTATTCAAAAACACTGACCGATCTGTTAGGTACAAAGTAATTGCATGTAGCACTGGAACCAACAGGTGGTCATTTTTAATATGCCTTTTCATTTTTACATAAAAACCCTACCATTTCCCCACTTGAAGGCATCTTGTAAAACGTGTTTTTTGGTACATCTAGTCAATTCTGATCCGTCTGTAATAAAGAAATATAATTTATCCCTCCATTTTGAACCAATTCATAAAACACAACAGAATCTCAGTTGCCGATAGCAACAAAGACACATTAGTAATATCTCTTATCTAGAGCAGAAAACACAGAAATGTTATCATACTGTTCCTTCAACAAAGAATTCACCTTATGTGTAAACTGTCCTCTTTCTCAGTCAGTCCCAGCATTCTGTGTTATTTTATCACTCTTTTATTGTGTTTTTCTTTATCTGTTGGTTTAATAACCTTACACTCAAAGACAAGAACAGTCTTAATAATATAGTTAGATCTGTTCTAAAATCAAGGAACTTGGCTTTTTTTAGTAAAGTCTGAATAATACATTGTATTAAGGTACATCAATATCTACTGAACTTTTTATTTTAATAAATGGGCATCTTACACGTTTGAATTTTGTAGTTTATCATTAGTGTGTTTTTTTCTCTGTGGGCCTGCCTATATGATTTGTCTTTTACTCGTGGCTCTGAGATTCAATCAGTGACTGTGAGTGTGCGGTGGGTAGATAAATATAAATATATAGTGGCGTTTGTTTAATAATCTCCCGAGCGTTTCATTACAGTAATCAGGCCTGGGATCGGCAGAGGTGGCAACAAGACTTAGAGCCGGGGTCTCGGCTCATTAACTCTGTGTGACCGACGACCACACCGGCGACAAATTGGAAAAACCTCGGCCCCAGACTCAGACTCTTCATTCTTTTCCACGGCGAATCCAGAGAAAATACACATTATTGCATGTCCATCCTCACTGATCCGCTCTGTCCAGATCATATCTCAGATCATGAACGAAGTCTGCAAATGCTTTTTCTTCACACCCTAAACTAATATAAATGCACAGACCTATTTTATTATTCAAACTCCTCCTGAGCACACTGACACAGTACGCACCCAGTTTTAGACATTTTCCAAGGAAATCCTGGCCTTTTAACAACTTCTATAATAGTTACCACTGTATATTCCAATATCAACACCATAAAACAGAGGTCTCAAACTCAAATTACTTGGGGGTCCGCAGGAGGCAGAGTCTGGGTGAGGCTGGGCCGGATCAGGTATTCCACAAAAAAAGCTTTGTTAAATCCTCTCAAATGTCATTACTATTAGATCTTTAACTTCAATGGGTTCTTCTGAACCTGAGCTATCCTGAACTTAAAAGGAATATTGAAGAACTGAGTGGCTCCATTGGATGTCCACTCCCCTCGGTGATATTGTCAACAAAACATCAGCATTAATTTGCAGATTCGTCATGATAACAAATCCGCATGGATAGTGGCGATCAAATTGCCATCAACTGTTAAACAAATCAGCCCATTTCAAATAATGGGAAAACAAAATACAATCCGCATGATGCCAAATCCAATGCTGGTAACTTTGACTTTGTCCAGCTCAAAGTCAAACATGCTCATTTCAAACACAGTAAGAAGCAGTAATTTTATGACGGCTATGTGATGTTACACAGGCTCCTCCATAGTTGTTAAATGTTTCTCTGCCTGCATCAAGCCCAGCCAATGGCCCGCCCCCAGGAGCCATATCCTCCACTGTGATGGTAGGTTGGTTCAGTTCCAGCTTGCACAAAAACGTGGTAACGTGCCATTCATATAAAACTCGCAGTGCGCACTAACATTAAACTTTCATATCCTGCGGGCCGCAAAATATCGTCTTGCGGGACGCAGTTGGCCCCCGGGCCGTAAGTTTGAGACCACTACCATAAAATAAAAGATTTATCTTTTTTGACGATATACTCATTCTGCCTGATTGAGACACCCATCAAATAAGATAAAGGCCCAAACTGTTTGGCTGTGATACTAAACAAGAGGCAACAGCAGTCCTATATTTTAAAGCAATTTCAGACACTACTTGTACACGTACCATTGTTTTAGAAATTGATAGAAAATGATAATATAATTTGTGTCTGTCAGTGGGCTGGGTCTTCTAAAAAAAGTTAAAGCAAAAAATACAAAACCAGGTTATGAAGATTATGGGCGGCAGTAGCTCAGTGGGTAGAGCGTCCATCAACCGGTGGGTGAGCAAAACATCCCAAAACATCATAACATCCCACTCTCCCTCACAGGTCACACTGTCGTTGTGTCCTTGGGCAAGACACTTAACCCACTTTGCCTCCAGTGGTGTCAGCTGTAACACTGGTAAAGCTCTTTGAGTGCCTACTAGGTGGAAAAGTGCTATATACATACAGAAAAAAAAAGAAAAGATTGACACAAGAACATTTTAATTGTAACTCAAATGTCCCACTATTACATGTAACAGCCTGGGTTTTATGTCCAAACCTGTCCTGACCATTTTAAAAAGTAATGACAAAACAGGAAACTCTAGAAATGGAATTTGAAATTGTGTATAGTGTTATAGTATAGGACACTAAGCAGATGCAGAGATACTAAAAAGGAGAGTGTTTTAATATTTACTTGTTTCACTTTTATGTTTAAATCACAAAGTAGCCTCTTTCTTTTAATTCAAATGCTATTCAAAGAGTTGCCCCTGTCTGCACTCTTCTCAACATTTAAAGGTTGTGTTTATCTTTTTGTACATTATGCAGCATTTATTGTATAATTTCCTGCGTCCAATAATTCCGTGTTTTGAGAAATGCTCTATTAAAAAAAAAAAACTTGGTAAGCATATTTCACAAGTGGCGGTGAATGTGGCCTTGGGTGAAATAGTTTTTATTCATTAGGCTTCACTAAGTCCCACTTGAATCTGAAGAGAGGCACTTTGGAAAGGCTTGACCGACGTTCACCGAAAGAGCTTTTAATGAAAAGGTTTGCGTGTATTTGTTTGGTTTGTTATTTCTTGTGTGTGTTTTTGTTTGGATAAATACGCCCAAGGCTTAAATAATGACCTGCTGTTGCCCTTTGCCCTCAGAGTACACTTTAATCAGCCCCTGTGTGACGTTCTTCAATTTAATCACCTGTTTACCAAAGAGATTCATACAAATATCACAAATCGGGGATTGTTTTTGAACACCACGGCTTACTTTGACAAGTAAATTTTACAACACCTATATTTGGAGACCTGAGCTCACATCTCAACCAAGTTTTTTTAAATGAATCAGCATTTTGTGACCACTCTCTGAGCCTAAAACAGTGACCAAAATCATTAACACAAGTGAGGACCCAACGCCACTCGTCTACTTGGTGTCATTCAAAATAAACTTTTCAAAAATAAACTCTTCTTACAGTGAGAAGAGTTTATTTCTGAAAAGTTTATTTTTGCCATTCAATTCTGTCCGCTTAGTCCCTTTAGAGGTCGCGGGTGACTGGAGCCTATCCCAGCAGCTTTGGGCCTGAGGCGGGGTACACCCTGGACAATGGCCAGTCAGGTGCAGGGCTGACATTTAGAGACAGACAGTGACTGACAACCATTATTTCTCACAATCACTCACTAGGGATACCCGCCCCAGCAGCATGTGGGACGGACTGTGGGATGGTCTCTGTTCTTTGACATGACTGACAGCAGTTTAGCGTGCTGGTAAATATCTATCTCTCTAACAGTTCATGTGTTTGCTGAGGTCACAGATGCATAACTAAAAGTCAATGCGAGTCATTTAACCGTAAAAGTTTTCAGTGAGCCTCTGTTGGAGTCCTCTAAGCAGGGAGCCTCTTCACTGTGACACTTCAACGTTATAATCCTGGCACTGCATCTCTCTAGAGAAACTAAATAACCTCCATATTTTCCCTGTGTAGATGACACTAATGGGACCCCCGCTGCGTCGCACCAATCACCTCCTCGCCTGCCCCACACGCTCAGTCATGCTCAAACTACTGATTGGGTTTGTAACTGGGGTCATCTTTTTTCACACTGACCACAAGCCGAGAACAAAACTTCTATAACCCGCTGGGCTAACGCAATTAGTATCCAACAGCCAAATTACTTACAGCAGCCACAGTGGTGTCTGTGGGGGGAGCTTTAGGTCTATCTCTGATAAACACACAGCAGGTGTGTATCAACCCAGCAGCAAGAGGTGAACAGTGCATCATGGGATATAATGCTACCTCAGAGGATTTAACCTCACTATCAGGGCTATGGTATAAAATACAGTTGTGATACACTTTCAGAGATCAGTTTAGTCCTTCTAGCCACATTAGGATTACACATAATGAGTATTAAAGAGATTAAATGTTACTTTCATTTATTACAGATGATAGTATTGAACGAGAATATAAAGCATCAACAAGTCCTTGTCACTGATGTCAGACTAAAAAAAAGTGTGTTTGATCATGAACAGAGGCGTTAGCCTATGGCTCGATTAGATCAAGAGAGCCCTGATGGTCCTTTACATGTAAGTGTTTCTATGAATTTTTATTTTTTTTCAAGACTAAAAACATTTTTGAAAAAATGATATATGATAGTAAAAAATGTATTAACAATTACGTTTTAAGTTTATTCCCAAACACACACAATGTAAAATACTTTCTAAATGAGAACTTTAAGAATTTGCATTTGAAGGCGTATTATAAATATGTATCGGGGGCCCCTATGTACTTCCTGCTACAGTCTCTCTCTAGAAAAGCCTCTGCTCATGACTCCATCTAGTGAAACAAACTGGTATAACAGGCCACTTTAGTAGTAAAAAAATATTACAGTACTGGATAAAAAGTGTAATTTTTATAAACACTGATGATATTTTAACCATGTTAGAATATTTAAAATGTGAAACTATGTATAGCTGCTTTAGTTATTGTTTTTATAATTTATTTCAGTGACATTTTTTATTAAAACATTTCATGTTACCCAACTTAGTTTGGACTGTGTCAGTCATGAAGATTGTTTTTGTAAAGTGCACATTAACACTGCAGTGGTAAAAATATTATTCAAACATGGTGTTAAAGGTCAAATCTAATAATGGTTCCTTTGTTTCAATTATTAATGAGTAAAAATGAACAACAATAGCAGATGCATAAGTCATTAATGTTAACCGTCACATTCAAACTCCACAATCGTGCGTTAAAACCACAAAGCACTGCTGTAACCACAGCACAGTCTTAATCTGGTCTTTAGTTCAGCTCCGACCTTCTGCCTGATCCCAATCAGCGCCTGACGTAATTAATGAGGTGATTAATTGCTGAATCGATCCATTGATCAATCAAATGCACTCGGCTGGAAATTGGAAATCCAAGCCCTGTGTAATTATAGGGAATATTAGGAGCTTAATTGGATTCAAGCAGGTCAATCTCTGCAAATGTTTTTTCACTTTTAACATGTGCGTGTGAAAGGTTTTTGCTACAAGGATGAGTAAAAGCATTCATAGTGTTGTACAAATGTGTTTTACATAAAAACTTTATGTATTTATCTTTGTATAATCGATAACCACTAAGGCTTTTATCTTTCAGGTTTTTGTTACACACTTACATTTAACTAACTTTGTGGTAATGGGATGTTAAACAAGGAGAAATTAATTTGTTCATTATTCACAGCTACATGTATCTCTTTAGGAAATGTAGGACTGTATCAGATGAACAACTCCGACAAACTGAAAATGAACACTCGTGAATGAAAGGATATGATTCAAAAAGCCTGGTTGAAAAATGGTTTAGAAAAGTCTGATATTAGTTGTGGTGGAGGTGGAGGCTGGAAGGTGACCCTGAGCCGTGGACCAGGCTGTTCATTTGGGCCGAGGCTGGAGCAGAGCAGTGACAGCGGCAGAGCCCTGGAGAGAGCCACTGTAGCAGATGGAATAAGGAAAGTGGGATTAAACAGCTACACTCCGCACAGTTACACCATTCACACTTTACAACTCAAGCATGTCACCATGAGGAACATTGGTTAAATCATCCAGTAAATACCGCTGTTTCATATTTGATTAGGTTTAAGGGTAATTCAGAGCTTGTATTTGAATGTGTCAGCTTATTAAACAAATGTGAGCGTTTACTTGCACTGCGTTTATCATCTCCCTAAACCCTAAGCCTGGACAACGGGGTGTACAACTATTTCTTTTAGTGCCGTTAACATGAAATATTCTTTGTTGTAGTGACTATTTTTTATACTTTGTTGGGTCTTTTTATTACAATTACTAGAAACTGCACATTTTAATCATCATTTTGTTTTGAATGAAATGTTTATTGAGCATCTTTTTGAAGGTGTACAGGAGAGACTTCTGCTGACAATCTGAAAACACATTAGACAAACCTTTCAGTTTTCAATGACCTCATGTGGGACTCCAAGCTGAACATGAAAAAGGTGGTGCTTTAAAAAAAAAAAAAAAAAAAAGTTCAGATTGAAAGTGGACAAGGTTGGCCAAACTCATCATGACAGGGCGAGGGCCGTCTAATTTTTCTGCTTTATTCCCGTTCTGCGTTTCAGAGACAGAGGCAGGAGTCCTGTGTGTAATGGCACCCAGACACCAGCAGTGTGGACGTTCAGCCTCTGATTACCTCCTACCACACTCACTGATCACATCACAGCAGGAGGCAACAGGGCTGAGGCTGTAGTCGAGAGGTTTCTGTGAACTACATACGGTGCAAGAGTTCATGTTTGTCTCACATCCGCACAAATGAATACAACAGTAAAGACTGACTGATTAAGAAATGTCAAAAAGCATCATTTACATCTGTCTCTGTTAAATGTTTATAAAATTTGCAGTAACTGGGAGGAACCTAGGGCCTGTGGCTTCATTGTGACTACTCAAGCTGCGCAGATCATTTGACTTTATTATCACCATCTTTGTGCATTCTTCATGACAGAACCATTTCTCACTGCAACACTTGCTTCTAACAAATTCATTTTCCTGAAACGGAATTAATCTTCCATTATTCCACACAAATGGAAACACAATCCTATTTTCCGTCAATGAAAAAGAGGGAAAAGAGGCTTTTGTGGCGAGGTACAGCCTAATCGTTCTTTGTGACAGTGTCCCGATGATCACATTTGTATGTAAACTGTCAGAATTGTTAATGTGCCGCTGACGACTCATTCATTTTTATTGTCACATGTTTGATATAATTTTGCATTTTTGTGTGGCGTTGCCGTTTTATTTACCCACAAAAAAAATAAATGCTTGTCTTTTATGTGCCACTCTATTTATGTGGGGCTTTTTTATTTTACTGGGATAGGCTCCTGTCAACCATGAAGAGAAAGAAAATGAATGAGTGAATAATACGTCTAACTTTTTATCATAGCTTCAAAAACATTAGTGTAAATGTTTCAAATAAAAATATATGCAATTCATGCAAAAAGTTATGCATACATAGCCTTGAGATACAGTACTCATTACTCACAGCCTCTTATACTTGACCTTCTACATTTGTGCTTTTATATTTAAACAATAATAAATATAGAGCAAACTGCAGGATCATTCATGTTAAAGACAAGGACAAAGAATGGCTCCTTTAAAACAAATCACTAATAAAACATCCAAAAAAAAATCTGTGCATGATTTGTGTGGTTCTTGTATTTGAGTACAATTACTCAAACGTAAGAACTCTTTCTGGAAAAAGTTGTATCAAAACATTTGAGTTGGGACACTGGACGTATAACTACTTTTCTGAAGTTTTGACTTGTTTAATCACTTGTATAAGTAGTTATACATGCCTATAGGTCATGCTTTCAAATCCAAATGTAAAAAAAAAAAAATCTCAATAATCTGACCTAAAAGACAGATTTTCATCACAGTGGGGTAAACCAGAAGTGTCTGGTGCTCGAGGCTTTATTTCTGTCTATACATTTATTCACAGTGCTGATAGACCCACATAAACACACTGACTTCATGACAGGCCACGGACACACGTGTGTAGTTTGTGTCCAGGTGCAGACAGATTTTTCACATGATCCGCCCCGAGTCGTTTCTCCTACTTTTACACTCCTCTCAGCGCTCTCCTGTTTCCTCTCAGCACTCCATCTTCTGCTCGTCTGTCTTTTTGTCTTTTCTCCGTCTGAACCTCCAGAGGCCTCGTCCTGATTCATTATTTCTTGTTCGACGTGTGTCTCCTGCGGCCGACCGTTCACTGGAGACTATTCTCCAAACTCACTTGAGCTGTTTATTGGATACAAAACCCTCTATTAATAAATGTCTGGAAATAACGTGGTACCAATGGTTTCTATTTAATTTTATGGAAACACTGGACCTCACCAAACATGAAATGATAAAACAATAAAAGCCCTGAGCTGGAAAGAGAACCAATTTGTCTTTCACCAGCTATGAGCTCAGGTAGAATAAACTCCATTTCAAGAAACACAGAACCTGTATATGATTATTTCTAGAAACAAACATGCTTTAGCACCATCTTTGCATCTTTGGTTTGTTGTTTTACAAACTATATTGTTTAAAACCTAAGTGTATCATCTTTACTGCAGCTGACGTTCTTGCGTACTTGGAAACATGTGAGAGAGAGATGAGATGTGATTTATCTAAAGCTTGACTCTGAAGAGGATCAGCGGGTCACACGGGGGAAGGCCACTGTTCAATAAATACTGGCTTGAAATGATGTTGATGACATGAAGGTGTGTGAAGACTTCAGATGTGTTTGACTGTGGTGTAACGGGGGTCACAGCCTCATGATGTGACCACAGACCTTGGACGGTCACGTTTTAGAGCCAGTGGAGACCATGAGATGGTTAGAGCTGCCGGACAGGTCCAACACATCCAACACAAGACAACACATTACTAAAATCAGGTGTGAGATCGACTTATCCCAGAGATCCATCACAGTGTGGTGTTGACTGTGTTCCTCAAGGTTAACTCTCAAAATTAAACAGCTATTATGTGTTTTGCCAATAGTTGACATCCAGTTTATTGTACATTGGCGGCATCTATACTTTTTGGCTTCATCAAACCAGAGCATTCAGAATGTTCTGGGTCTGTTTACACCAAAGTGTGGGGCAGCAGGATAAAAATCAGAGCCCCCAGGTCTGAGGCTGTGGAAGGATGAATCTACTGTATCCTACCTTCACCTATGGTCACAAGCAGTGGGTCGTGAATGCCATAAACCGGATCCAGTGCTCAGACAGCTGCCTCTGTGACCTGTGACCTCAGATAAATGAAGAAGCATCATCTTACGGTCACTAATTTCTAACAGTTTAGAGGAAAAAGATCTGTAATGGTTCACTTTTTGGTGGCATCTAGTCCCAACACTGCAATTCCACACAGCTCTAATCCATTATCAATAATACAGCAGCCCTGCAGGGACATAAATGTACATAAATATACTATAAATGTCCTGAGAATTGAACTTCTCTCTCCATTGTGCACATTGTGCTCATTATCCACAGATAACATTAGTACTAGTTACTGTGCTTTCAACCCCAGTGTTATTGATAAAACGGTTATTCCAACACTTTAAATCCTACACTTGACTCTTTCTCATATTCATTTCTCATCCCACTGTTAGCATCCTGTTGTGGTGAAGGTCGTTCTGTCTCTGACACAATAAACACACAAAACACAAACGATATTTCAACAGAGAGACTTTAAATTATAGGTCTTTTCTCTTTTCTTATTAGATTCATCAGAGGAAACAGGATAAATTGATTTGAACAAAAGGCAAATATGGGGCGTTGCTGGATGTCCCAGTGTTGTTGTCAAGTCAACAGCTTTCAAGTCCTCAGTGTTCAAGTCCGAGTCTAAGTCACCAAAGACTAGTCTGAGTCGAGTCAAGGTCATGTCATCATCACTAAAACAGTGGCTCAGTGGAGGAACCAAAGTAGTCTGTGATAAACAGCAAACTGTCGTTCATTTGATTATTATTTTTAGTCAATTTAATCTAGAAATGAAGTTTTTTAGAACTCAAATTCAAGATGTATAAGCTCAGAGCAATGAGGCACTAACAACACTTAGGGATAATATATGTATTATTACACTTTTTATGATGCATCTCAGTGGAACATGAAACATTTTTCCAAGGGTTTCCACCAGGAGCAGCTTTTAATCAACTCTTTTGAAAGACTTTGTAAATCACATACTTTTTTGTTGAACTCAGCTCAATTTTTTCGCCCACAACCTATTGACCTATTAACAACAAAAGGTATTTATTCAGAGCCACAGTATCTGAATTTGAAAAATAAAGCATTTTTATCTCAATTGTCTCCAAATGTACAGATACAAAGAGCTCTGCCTCCCTGTATTTTTATTCTATGAGATTAGCTAAAAGGAAAAGTAATATTGTACAAAGTACTTAAACAATGGTTCTTGTGAACAGTGTCTCTTCACCACACGCTCGGCCTTCTCCTAAGAGGAAAATCATCTGAATGAACACAACTTTAAATCAACCATATTTGTTTATGATGCAGCTCCTGGTCCCATTAGACCCAAGTCCAGTCATACAATTAGAAACAGCAGTCAGCTGGGACAGCGAGACTCTTCGGAGGATTTATGAGTCACACTCATAATTGAAAGTTATTTAGTGATTTTTGATGATATTATATAATTGATTGTGTGTTTCTTATCTATTATCTATTATTAGTTACATAGCATTTGGACAAACAGACCTCTTGAAAGAGCTTCTGCTGGAGCTCTACGTCACGCACACATTATGAGAGTGAGTAATGTCACAGAGGATAAACAAACCGAGTGGAAGAACCATTAGCAGTGAAATGAACGGCGCACATTTCTACAGAAGAGGTGTCATGTAGCTAAAATAACCCATGAGTGATCAGTCTTCTTTCTTTCTACAGAGCTGCTGACGTAGCCACAAGATTACAGCGAATCAAGTCAAGACGTCATCTCTTGTAATCTTGAATCATCTTTGAAGTGGCACATTCTCTCTTGTTTTGTTTGAACCTGATCATTTTGGCCATGCATACAGGAATGAATGATTTTGAAACTGTTGTGTGTGTGAGAGCTTTCAATCATGTGAGTCTGCAATTTATTGAATTTTGCAAACCAATAAAACCTTTTTAATAGTGTTTTCTGTTTCAACAAACAATTTCCATATTTACCACTTTGTATTTGAATAAGGTTTTATTTGGGAAATTATTTAAAAAACGACTCATATTGTGTTGGTCCTAAGCTGGAAGAGAGTAACAGAGATCTTAAGTCCTGTCGTCAAAATGACACAGAACTACTGGCTTGTGATTGACACTCGCCTGTAAATTCCTCTTCCACATCGGCTCGTGTTCACAGAATAAAATCAAAAACAGCCTGGCAGTAGTGTGACTATAACAGAGCAATGTTTCTATTAAGTGTAAGATTGAGCTGTGTGAACATTTGTCTGAAAAAATTGACAAATAAATAGTGGTTAAAAATTAGTTTTGTGTGTTTTTTAAACACTCAGTCTCCACTGGGCTGAGGACTGGCACAGATCTGTCAGTCAAAAGGACCAACCATTTACATGAAGCACAATAAACAATAGTGTCAATGCTGCTCAAATGTGAAGTAAAAATAGCTCAGCACATCAGTAGTTTATAAGAGCGGATTGGTATGGTGTGATTTTTAGAGGTAAGTTTGCAATAATGTCAAACAAATAATGGAAAAGTTATGTTAAATTTGGTAAAGTTAAGTGAGCACATTCTCGTGTGTAACAGTGTCAGACGCTGGAGTTACAAACATACACTGCTGCAACAGTAAAAGCAGGATTTTGTTCCTGCAAAATTTCTAAATTCTAAATGAATTCAGAGCGCTACCACAGTTTACACATTTTAGGAACTTACTAGTTCATGTCACAAGTGTTTAATCCAATGTATTCAGCAAACGCAAATGTTTTTAATTCACAAAGTATGAGCCATAACAACTATCTACAACTGAACAGATGTTATACAAAAAAAGAACAACATTTAGTGTTATTTCTGAACCTATCCTTTTTGTTTTGTAGATTTTGGCTGCAGTGTTTACCTCTAATTTCAAGTACGACAACAAGCTTCTCTTTTGCTTGTGATCAAATATTCAGTGAATAATTAGTAAGTTGTCATTTTACAGCTTCTATTTTAGCAGCTTTCGAAATTTAAAGTTTCAAAAGTTCTGAAGGAGTCAGAACAATCTTCTGTCAATCAACTGTCCACTCTTTCCACTGTTTCCTCACTCAGTGTCAGCTGTTTGATTGGTTGACACTAAAATATGTATATGTAGCACTCTTCTAAAGGCATATTCATCTGTACTTTCCTCTGACAACATATACCAGTTTAACACCACTACACTCTGTCTCTGAACCTGGTCAGTTCTCCAGACTGCATGTACACATTCAGAAACTACAGGTAATAAAGTTTATCCATAAATAAGCCAAACTAAATTATGCAACATCAACTGCTTTTTCGATGGTGGCATAAAATGTGCAATAACAGCAGTGTTACAGGTGTAAACCGTGAGAAACAGTTTGAGCCTGAGTACAGGAAACTGTTTAAAATGCTGTCTTAGACACCGCACCTCAACCTCATATATATATAAAAAATAATTATAGCATGATAACAGTTGGTGTAATTGTTTGATTTTCTCACATGATCACAGTCACATTCTCTGGTGTAATAATATTCAGATAGAAAACTGATGAGGGTGTAGGAAAGATATTTTTATCAACTTTAATAAATAAATTGAGCCATATCTATTCACCGACATGAATGTAAACTACAGGCATAACGCTGCATCTTCTCTGTATACGAACAACCAAGAACGGAAATGGGATCTTTCAAACAAAACCTGTTCAATATATTAATTCTCTCTTTATTATTAATTTTGCATTGCAGCATGTCTTAGCGAGAATGCAAATATGACTTGATCATTATGAGCGAGCTGGGGTTTGCATCACCTTCAGACACCAGGAAGGCCACGCTCTTCTCATAAAGCAAACATGGATGTGATTATGGCTGGAAGAGAAAAGTAGAAATGTCAACACAATATGAATAAAGAAGACTGAAGAGTGGTTAGCTTTATGATTGAGATTAAAAAAATAATAAATTGTTTAGCCATAACATGAGTATAAAAACCCAAAGCTCACTATTTTTGCATTAGCTGTTGAAATCTTAGGACAGCTTTAAAAGGAATTGTAAACCTTGAGTTGTCTGTTTGCAAGAGATTATCACCAGACTTGAAAATTTAAAGCAGGTTTTTACAGGAGCAGCTAAAAATATGTACGGTACCACTAACTTAACCCCACTGCTTTAATTCCAACAGTGTGGCACAAAAAGATGGAGTTGCACACTGCAGTTTATTGATTGGATATAAAATATACATTCATTCATTTTATTTTTTTTATTTTCAACCACCTGGACACCCTGGACAATGACCAGTTAGTCGCAGGGCTAACATTTAGAGACAGACAACCATTCACTCTCATATTCATTCACTGCCAGTTAACCTGTACATGCATGTCTTTGTTTGGTGGGAGGAAGCTGGAGTACCTGGAGAGAACCCACGGTAACACGTTGAGGACACAGAAAGACCGGAGTTGGCCGAAAGAATGTTTGAGTCGGCCGGGTTTTGAACTCACAACCTTCTTGCTGTGAGGCTATTATTGTACCCCAATAAGGCCATGCTCTTCTCCTAAAGCATAAAGAATACACATTCACAAAAATGAGACACAAATTGAGAATACATTACTGCAATGTTTCTTCAAATAAAGCTTCTGTTTTGCTTGTGATAAAATATTCAGTGAATAATTAGTAAGTTGTCATTTTACAGCTTCTACTTTGTAGCAGCTCTCTAAATTTAAAGTTTAGAAAGTTCTGAAGAAGTCAGAACAATCTTCTGTCAATCAACTTACAAATATCTCGGGACATACTATTGACAGCGAGCTGACCTTTGATGAGAACACGCACATAATTTTGAAAAAGAGTCAGCAGCGAGTCCACTTGCTTTGGAGGCAAAGAAAACTCAAATTTTCTGCAGCTTCTACATCGGCCACATAGAGCCTCCTCTCCTTCTATTTCCTGGCCTGGTACAGAGGGCTTTCAGAGACGCCACGCTCCGCAGAGTGGTGACTTTGGCCTCCAAGCTCTGTGGAACAAAGTGCTCTCCTCTCCATGAGCTTCATGAGCTGCAAGCTGCTGCTAACGCTATTAAGATTTTAAGGGACACAACACACAATCTGAGCAGCTGCTTTCAACTTCCGCTCTCTGGGACGAGGTATTCCATTCTAGTGTTCAAACCTGCTTCATTCCCTCGGCCATTAGACTGCTGAATAAGATGAAGACTGTACACAAGAAGGCAGAAGAGTAGCAATAAAAAGTTAAGTATTTGACCATTTTTAATACTGTGTTTATGGATGTGTGGTGGTATGTTGAATGAATGATTTTCACTTTGGGGATATAAACTTCTATCTATATAGCTTGTCTATCTGATTTACCAGGAGACGGCCATAATTCCAGCAGTGTTTTTAATGTTTTGCATTAGCACAAGATATTGGCATATCTGATTATAACATGCTCTTGTTTTTTTTACAAGATAACGTTTCATATTATTACAAATATTGGGTTATTTAGTGCAGCTGATGATATTATGTTAAGTCCAGACGTTTTTTTTAAGAAATAATCAGACATATCTTTCTAGTCTTTACAATTAAAGCACTAAATATGACTGACTACATTCATCTGTTCAGGAAAGAAAATGTTTGAAATGCACACAAACTGTTGTAGCTACTGCTCGTTGGTCAGTTCTTCAGATGCATGTGCACAAAAAAATGACCACTGGAAACACACTAGTACATACAGCTCCATTTCAAAAGTAAATTAAGTAGTACACTTTACACAATGAATGACATAAAGAAGAAGAAGCAGAGTGGAAACTCTGCTTCTTCTTCTTTATGTCATTCATTGTAGGAAAACATATTCTGTTTCTATCGACGTTTAACCTTATATTGTTCATGATCATGTTTATGGAAAGAGGATGGATACAACCTGGAAAAATAACGCCTCTGGCAAAAACTGTCATCGAGGCCTAACAATAATAGAACCATAAATCGTATAATGACATGTGACTCAGTTAAAATGATTTGGGTTGGAGCTAAAAGCTTCTATAAACTCTTGACTTGTGCTCGAGTAAATGGCCAGGGGCTTTTTATGACATTGACAATCCGAATGACAACTGAAAACTTGTTGGTGTGATATTTTTAACCACTAATTATTTGTCAACTTTTTTCAGACAAATGTTCTTGTCACAGTCTTTGGTGCGAGTCCTGTTGAGCTGACGACATTTTACTGAGGCCTAACTTTATCAGAACACATTAGATTGACTGGACTTGAACTGAAATACTGAGTCACAATATTAGCTGTTTATTTAGTAAAGAATTAAACACAAATGTAGTGACGAGGTTGCTTTTCTTAAACAACTAGGAGTACTTAAAATTACTTATAAAATTACTTAATATTAAAATTTTTCTGCAACATTGATTTTTCTTTTGTTTAATGAGTGACTTGTTTTAACGTTTTACCATAATTAGAGCATTAATGCAATAATGTTTTATGTTTATCATCATAAAAGTTACTGGAGTGATTAAAGCAAACGACATTATCAAACAAGAGACTCTGATACCACCGAGTACTGGTACCTGGACAAGCCTTTACAGATACGTAGAAGGGAAACTTAATCCTGACTGTCAAGATGGTCTGTTACACACAAACACCTGGGAGGGCTTCTTCAGAGAGCCTTTACAAAGGGCCGGTCCCGTAAAAGAAGACCTGGTCATTGATTTAGGGGGTTCACATCACAAGGTAATTTATCCAAAGTAACAATGGTCTGTCGTCAAACTTAAAAAAAAAACATTCAACATAAAATAAATGATTATGGAGCGACAAAACAATAGAAAACACCTTCATCCAGTTTTGTTTAGCTTTTATCTTTTTGTTGTAGCTAATATAACCAGACTAACTTTAGCCTTGACTTGACTAAGCTTTTCTAAAATGCTTACGCCGGATTCTGCAGACTCTGCTCATCTGCATGTCCTGAGTGATGATCGATGGGGTAAATGTAAAGAAGAACTAAGTGGGTTTGAGCCGAGATGCTACATGACTCAGACTTGTGGAAATGG
Source organism: Neodontobutis hainanensis (assembly GCA_024349245.1). Lineage (NCBI taxonomy): Eukaryota > Metazoa > Chordata > Actinopteri > Gobiiformes > Odontobutidae > Neodontobutis > Neodontobutis hainanensis. Next base: position 2,222,455 of record JALDNG010000005.1, read on the forward strand.
GTTGTGAGTCTACAGCCACCAGTCAACACACGTGCAACACACATGCAGCACACTGAGAAACAGTCACGTGTTGTGTTGGCTGTATGCACAACACACACCGCTGCCTCACTGCCATTTACTTTACACCACCAACCACCAAAGTGTGTCCAGTCCATCTGCCCAGAGAGGACATCAAACGAGTCGGCCACAGCGACTCCAAAAGAGGGAGAAAATATACAGACTGACAGTTATTTGTTACAGTTAAAAGAGCCAAAACATGCTAAACCAGCTGTCATATAAAAGGACAGGTTTAACATGCAGTATTGTTCAAAATAATAGCAGTACACAACTTACCAGAATAATCCCATTTTTTTGTATATTTTTTAATGCTAAGTGGCAAGCAAGTTACCAGTATTTGCAGTAGATTCTGAACAAACAAGACCCAGCATTCATAATATGCACGCTCTTAAGGCTGTGCTATTGGGCAATTAGTTGAAAGGGGTGTGTTCAAAAAATATCAGTGTGGCAATTCAATCACTGAGGTCATCAATTTTGTGAAAAAACAGGTGTAAATCAGGTGGCCCCTGCTTAAGGATGAAGCCACCAGCACTTGTTGAACATGCATTTGAAAACCTGAGCAAAATGGTTTGTTCTAAACATTGTTCAGAAGAACAGCGTACTTGGATTAAAAAGTTGATTGGAGAGGAGAAAACCTATAAAGAGGTGCAAAAATTTATAGGCTGTCCAGCTAAAATTATCCCCAATGCCTTAAAATGTAGAGCAAAACCAGAGAGACTTGGAAGAAAACAGAAGACAACCTGGATCGAAGAATAACCAGAATGGCAAAGGCTCGGTCAATGATCAGCTCCAGGATGATCAAAGACAGTCTGGAGTTACCTGTAAGTACTGTGACAGTTAGAAGACATCTGTGTGAAGCTAATCTATTTTCAAGAATCCCCCACAAAGTCCCTCTGTTTAAAAGAAAGGCATGAGCAGAAGAGGTACCAATTGGCCAAATAACCAACTGGCCTAAAGAGAAATTGTTCTTTGTGGGTCCAAGGGCCACAGACAGTTTGTGAGACGACGCCCAAACTCTGAATTCAAGCCACAGTAAACAGTGAAAACAGTGAAAACAGTGATGACAGAGAAGCAAGCATCATGATATGGGCATGTTTCTCCTACTATGGTGTTGGGTCTATTTATCACACACCAGGGATCATGGATCAGTTTACATTTGTCAAAATACTTGAAGAGGTCATGTTGTCTTACGATGAAGAGGACATGTCCTTGAAATGTTTGTTTCAACAAGACAATGAGCCCAAACACACGAGTAAACAAGCTAAGTCTTGGTTCCAAACCAAAAAAATTAATGTTATGGAGTTTGTATTGCTATTATTTTGAACAATACTGTACAAACATGTAACTAGCTGTTTTTTTTTTACAAGAAAATGTTCTGTACAATTACAAATATTGAGTAACTGTATCTTGTAAAAATGTGAAAAGATCTTTATAACAATAATTTATCTTGAAACAACATTATATGTTTGCATCTTGTAAAAGGTTTGTATCTTGTTCTAACAAGAGACATATTACATTATAATGTGACACTAATCGACTTCTGACCTGGGAGCAATACCACGGCACCAACATGTGGTTTGTAAAAATGCACAAGAGAGTTTGTGGTGATTCCTGTTAGTGATTAGTATTTGTTTGTTGATGATCAATATTTGATGTTAGGTTTTAGTATATACTGTAGCTTCATTCATTCAGGTTAATCACTTGCCTGCTCCCGGCTCTGATTCCAAACTAATCCAAACCAGGATAAAACTTGTACTTAACCCAGAAAAAAACTCCCAGAAGAAAGGGTTCATTTCCCAGTCATTTTGAAGATCTTTGTCTTTATAAACAGCTGAGATTATGTCTATAAAACTTTTATTTGAGACATAAACACAAAAGGTCCTGCACTATTTCACTGGTAATGAATGGCAGCTTCCTCTTAGACATATCTAACATGGGAATGTGAGAGAATGGATGGTTTACAGCCAGGCACTTGTGTTTTTCCCTCTCTTCTCTGTTTGAGCTTGTTTCCACTTTGCAGCATGTGTATCCCTCAAAAACATGTCAAAATGTAGAACTAGACATGATGGGAAATGTTCATACCAGAGAGGAGAAGTGCTGCCATGTGCTTAGAGGGTAAAAAAGACCAAAATAGAGCTGTTTGTGAGTTTATTTTGAGCTCCATTACCTCTATTACAGATGACGATGTGCTCTCCAGCCTCCTCTAAATGCTGAGGATGCAGGTGGCCCACTCCGGAAAGCACCTATCAATCTCTTCCCTGGTATATCTACCTTTCCCTGTGCCCATTTATTCATCAGCTCATCTCATGACAATCCACCCTTTCCATCTCACTATTCTTTTGCCTCTCTGCACATCTTTCAGATAATCAGTCCATCAGTGCATCCATCTGTGCACCCGTCCAGCAATTCATCTACCCCTCCATTTATCTGCCCATCATTCATCTATTTGTCTATCATCTATCCATCCGTCTTTACACACAGCGGCTTTTACGAGTTTGCAGCAGCTCCATCAATGCTGTTCCGCACTTTTTTAAAAGCAGCAGCCATGAACAACAGTGGACCAGGAGAGGAAATACACTGTGTGGTGATCAATAAACAAACCAAACTGTAATCATGTCCTCGGTCAATACTTTCAGAAAAATGCTAAATACAGCAGTAACAGACAGCAATAAATGCACTGATAAAAAACAATGCAGACATTGCTAAAATATTAGTTCAAACACCTTTTTAGAAACACATTCATAAACAATACTGTGTCCGGAGTGTTGTGAGGGCAATAAGATGGCCCTCTGGCATCAGGAAGGAGAAGAAAACTACAGAGAAGACTGTTGGGAAAGCACTACATTTCTCTTCTACTGATGGTCCTCATGCAGGCCCCTCAAAGTCAGTTGATTATAAGGCGTTTGAGCAAGTTAAGCATTCAAAGTATGAACTTCAAATTCACAAACCCGCCTGAACAAGCAAAACTAAGTTTGTCCGTCTATAGGATGAAAAAGCTAAATTGTCATCAACTGCAAGGACAGCAAATAAAACACAGAGATGTTGGCAATGTTTACAGTTACATTTACTGATTTAGCTGACGCTTTTATCCAAAGCAACTTACATTGTTCTACAGTAATTACCAGTGTTACAGCCACTGTAGGCAAGGTAGGTTTAGTGTCTTGCCCAAGGAAACAACGACAGTATGAACTGTGGGGAGAGTGAGAATTGAACCGCCTACCTTCCGGTTTAAGGACGACCGCTCTACCAACTGAGCCACTGTACCCCACGTTTAAAGGTTAAGAAAAAACTAGGATTGCTACAGTCTAATGGTAAACTCAAAGCTCAAAGTTTCAGGTAAGCTCTAAACTTCAAATGTAATGTAATGTATTAATGTTTTGTGGTGAAAATTTGGCCTGGTTTGAACTTTACTACTCTGGTGTTTTGGTGAGTGGTGAGGCTGACAGCAAAAACTAAATCAGGTACTGTTGCTTTAATTCTGGTGTTCTGATAATAATTTTCTGACTTTAAAACTTATCTATTCAGTAGTTTGTTCCACTAAATGTTTGCAGTTAAAACTAAAATATACAACATAAATCAGAGACCCACTTCTTAGTCTGTGCAGGAGTTCATGGTAAACAGAGACTCTGAGCTCATTTGAAAAGAGCCGTGGGTCATTCACACCTGACACAATGAAACTGACTGAGACACAAATCAACTGGAGCTAAGCTTTGCCTGGCATGTTGCTAACGTGCTAATGACTTACAGCTTAAGGTGAAATTCAGATTCATGTTACGGTCATCAATCTTTCCACACAGACACTGCAGAGTCCCTCTTACAGCTGTAATGTTGCAGTTACGGCTGGAGATGCTCTTTTAGTAATGTTATGCAAATATATGTATGTGTCTTTCTGAAGTGAGAGTCAATACCACAGGGTCCATTTAGGGAAGTCTTCCAACAACGACTTTAAATAATAACACACACTAGGCCAAAGATATAACGGCTTATAGGATGGCCATAAAAGCAACACAGGCAGGATAGAGAGGGAATGAGGGACATTTGCAAGAACCTTTGTGCACTATTTAGTCATTACACCATTTGTTGTGGTGTCTGAATTGGTGCGCACTAGACGTAAAAGTAGACCATAATGCTTTGTTTGATTCATCAGATGAAAACAGTGAACACATCTGTAAATAACATGTTTGGGAAAAAAATGTTACATACTACAGTTTGTGGCCTATCAAACTCTGCTGTTGATATCATAAAACTAACCCAGTGCATTTGCTCATTTGGTGCACATAAGGCATATATGCACCAATTATCTTTACAACCTCTTTAAAGACTGATAAGTAAAATTTAGTTCCATGGTTAAACAAAAGTGATTGAGTTGTGGTAAAATATTAAGTTGAATCAAGACTGAACTGTGTAATTCCCTTTGATTATTTAGTCCTTTTTACAGAACCAAGCCGTTCAAATTGTTTAAAAGGAAACTTGAAGAGACACCTGCAACCTAACATACTCTTCACAGTGTTGTTAACCGTTTAAATGTAATCGATCACCTTTTTGAAGAATAATTGTTATAGTCTCACATATAACATTTACACTACTTTTTTTTAACTACACTAACATCATGACTCACTAAAACAGAATGCGTATTCTGTTTTATAGCTACAGTATATTATTCCAAAAACCCTGTATGTTGTAAATGAGAAATGTTTTCTTGGGATTCCACATTAACAAATGTACTAAGAGCCATTTTGTTTTATTAAGTTACAGAAGAAAATGGCAACTCAAACCAATGTGTTTTTTCTTTGAATTTTTAGTAAAAACATAACTCGAACGAAAAAAACACATAAAGGCAGGACAGTGATCTTGAAAGTACAACAATCCAAGTTTTTTACTGCATTTTCCAACTCAGATAGTCATTTACCTAAGTTTCTGAAACCTCATCCACCAAAAGATTTCATGAAATAAAAGTACAAGATGCCGGAGGAAACAAAATATCTGAAAATAATGTTACTTTTTCCATAAATCCTTGTTGTAGGATGTTTAATTTGCCTCAGTGGAATACAAGCCAGCTATTCACAATTGTCTGCTATCTGAGACAATTAATGAATTATTGACTTCCTATTGATTCATCCGCTGCGTTCTCTCTCAATGGACCGTCTCACAGTTGTGTGAAGAGCAGCCTGACTGGTAATATCAGGAGGAAGAGGAGAGACAAATGTGGAGAGAGGGGCTTAGCTGCACATGTCATTCTGTGACACCCCTCCAGGCCAACCATTAGCAAGCGAGCGGCATCGCCATTTCATCAACGTTCATGGCAAGGCCTCACCCTCGCTCTCTTTTATTCATGTCTGCTTTCTTTGGAGTTTTGTTTTTCCACATTTTCTCATTTTTATTCTGTTTTCATCACTCTTCTTTGAGCCTGTATTTTATCTTTCTCCGCGGTGTTGCTGGATGCATTAATTTGACTGAGGAATATGACCCTAGCATGAATATTTCTACATGGATATCACAGCTTGTGTTGCAAATCATCAAGTGCTACGAAGGTTTTACCTCACGGCTGCATGTATGTGCACCATCTTTCCAGCAAATTTAACAATTTCAAAAGTCTACTTTTTGGGGCGCAGTGGCTCAGTGGTGGAGTTGTCATCCTATATATAAGGTTGGCGGTTCAATTCCCGCTCTCCCCAGTTCATACTGTTGTTGTGTCCATGGGCAAGACACTTAACCCTCCCTGCCTCCAGGGGCACAGTACAGGTGTATGAATGAATGTGTGTGTTCAGTGGTGGTTGTAGAGTCCTAAGGCACAAAATGGCTGCCAAGTCTTTGTTAGTTTGCCCCAGGGCAGCTGTGGCAGCAGACGTAGCTTACCACCACCAGTGTGTGACTGTGGAGTGAATTAATAATATGAAGGTCACTTGGATGATGGGTAAGACATTATTATTAAAAGATCTGACTTTGAGTTATCGTCCGAGAACTTACCAGAAATGTGTCCGGTCACATGATGTTTTTGAGTCTTTTTAAAAGGGGCACCAGGTAACGTTTAGCCCAAAAATAAATATTCTCAAAATTATTTAGATGGTTCTTAGACATGAAATCTGTAGACTCATGCCTCTCTCACTGACACAATCCCCTCAGCTGGACACAAACCTTTAATGTAACTTTCCTGTCACTATAGAAGGACTAATTGCAGACAATGCGAGTGAAGTTATTTCCGGCTCAAATATACGGAACAGAAATAGGCCAATACATTGGACCCCGTTTCAGAAGACGCGTTTTTTCTTTTCTTTCAAAACTCCAAACCAACTGGCACCTCTGTCCTAACATCACAGTCTGTAGAGGGATGTGCGCCCTCTACTGGCTAAAAGTTACACAGCGCTGCTTTAATTGTATGCTTTAAACTTTACACTTTAAGTCTGTGGTGTGTTTTTGACAGAATCTGTTGGAAGACAAACTAAACAAGCCTTCATTCAAAACTGTGGGATCATAGGGAAGAGAATGCACTTCTGCCAAAGTGGTGCTCAGTTTGTTCACTCTGGGCATCTTCTTCCTCTAGGTCCTACAGAGACTTCAGTTACTATTTCTCTTTGCCTGAGCTGCCATTACAAGTTTTGTTCACTTAAAACCACTTTAAAGCTGATCAAATCCACGTTGAACCAATTTAAAAATGTTTAAAGTCTGTGTTGAACCAAGTAAAACCCATCAAAATCTGATTATAAGCAGGTTGAATGCCTTTAAAATGGCTTACAAAATAAAGCTTTTGAAACTGATGGACTAACTAAACTACTGGCACTAATGAGGAGTAACACTAAAACAATAGTTCCATCAACTGACCCAGGTGTATTTTGCAAAGTGTTTTTTTATTGTTGCCTGAATTTTGTTGTTGGACACACATCTTTTAAGATAATTATGAATCGTTTTCACATTCACATTTTCCTGCAGCACATATCTTGCCGTTTGTGTACATAAACCCTCCCATGTGCGACCTGATGTCCTCTGATGGCAGTGGAGCAGTGCGTGGTGGAGAAAATGTCCCTCTATTACAAGCCATTTCTCTCACTATTGGACGACACACACCTGTATCGTTGTCTTATCGGCTCAAAGCAGCTCTGACAGTGGTGGCCCTTCTCTCACACTCACTTTGTCTCCGGGGCACAGCACATTACGAAACAATTACTTCCTTAATTGACAGTTAATTAATCTAAAGTCAATTTGACCTTGTAGGCTAACCTTGAGATTGAGAATCGAGGTAGTCATGACACTGAGATGAGAGCCCACACTGTTGAGGTGATGGAGCTGGGAGAAAGAATGGGTCGACTTATCTTTAAGATGTAAAAAAAAAAAGTTACAGCATTCTATCTTATCTGCACAAAGATAATATTATTATGCGTTAGTGCAAGGTGTTTCTGTGAGGCAAAGCTATTATTACACTACAAACTAGATTATTTAAGGTTAAGGCCCTAAGGTGTTTTTTTTATAAATGCATACTTTTTTCGGGCCGAGTTTTTTTTTTTTTTTTTGTGGTGAAGAGATCTGTTTTATGCGACTGTAGAATATCGTTATAAATATGTAACACTCTAGTCTGGACAGAGATCTATAAACAGAGACAAAAAGTAAACATTTCAGTGTAGCTCAGGCCTTAATGGAAAGACCAAGAAAAAGGCTAAGTCCATTTATTCATGAGTATTTTTGAAAGCAGATATTTTCCAAAGAGCTCTTACATGCCCTTGTCCCACTACAAGATGTTCAACAAAATGTACAAGTGAACAATGTCTTGATTTGTTTATTTATTACAGATGAGGTTTAAATGTTTTGAAAAATTGTTCTAAAACCCAGAACTTCAGCCACCGATATGGTTTATGTTGTTACCATGGATACGCACATGCTCAGTACACACAACACATCACTGAGCATGAAAACAGCTCTTAGGGCGTTGGCGCTCAGTTTTGTTTTGTTTTACGTTTCTTTTGCCAGTTCCTCCACAGTTCTCAATGCCTCTCAGTTTTGAAGTCCCATCAGGTTTTTGTCTCTTGGCCTGGAAGTTTTTACCGGGCTCATGTCTTAAAGTCATTATTTTCATTAATGAGATTATTTTTCTTCAGTCCAGGACTAGCCCTTTCCCTATCAAAAGTTTGTAACTAATTATTGATTTATTCGCTGTTACGAGTAATCAGCTATAATCATAATCATTTTCTTCTTAAACTCTGATTTGAATGTGGTTAAAGATTTATTGCTTCAATCATTTACCGTTATTTATTTCATATTTCTAGGATACATTTCTGATGCATATTTAAATTCTGTCTAGTTATTATAGCCTATGTGTGTATGAACCCTGTCTGTCAACAATCTCATGTAACTTTACCTTTGGCCTAATCCTATCAAGAATATACAACCTACAGTTTTTAAAACATGGTGACACTCACTCAAGGAAAACTGTTCATATGTCTCTTGATTTATTCTGTTTTGAACAAGCTAAAAACTTTATTTGCACACATCATGCATCATATGCTCCAAGTATTATCATAACCCATTAACATTAATTGTATTCAAAATGTTAATTGATTCTACAATTACACTGACTAGGCTCATTGTTTAGGTCATTCTACTTTGACTTGGCCTTGTCACAGCTGTTGTTTTAAGGCCAAATCATCAAAATAACATCACGTTCGACCTTTAACAAAAAGACCTCTGCTTATGTTGTGCACTGTTCTCTTTACAAAAGCCCACACACTGTTTGTATCTAAGTCTACGGCTGGCGCTGGATAAATCTGTCTCCACTTTGTGTTGCTTTGACAAGACAGAGCTCCAGCTTCATGGCCGACTGAATTTGTGTGATTAAAGAGACGACAAGCAAAACCATCTGCTTGTCACATCCATCTGTCATCGCCCAGCGTTCGCCATCAGCTGCACATCAGTCAAAAACAACAGCGATGCTACCACTCCGCTGCGAGAGTTTGAGGCTGTGAGTGAAGGTAAATGAGGGAGTGAAGAGGGAAAAATAAAAAAAATGGAGAAAAGTGTGTAAAAGCAAAGATTTGTGGGGCGTTGTGTTGAACCGACCTGATGATAGAACCTAGACTGTGATGGTTTTTATTCATATTTTTTTACATGTGCAATCATCTCAAAGACATAGGAGCTTAAAAACACAACAATCCCTGAGCTTCATTGTCCATCCATCTTCTACCGCTTATCCGGGGACAAGTTGCGGGGGCAGCAGTCTAAGCAGAGACACCCAGACTTCCCTCTCCCCAGACACTTCCTCCAGCACTTTCGGGGAGATACCAAGGCTTTCCCAGGCCAGCCGGGAGACATAGTCCCTCCAGCGTGTCCTAGGTCTTACCCGGGGTCTCCTCCCGGAGGCATCCAGCCACCTCAGCTGGCCCGAGCCACCTCAGCTGGCTCCTCTCAATGTGGAGGAGCAGCGGCTCTACTTTGAGCTCCTCCCGAGTGACCGAGCTCCTCACCCTAACTCTAAGGGGGCGCCCCTCCACTCTGCAGAGAAAGCTCATTTTAGCCGCTTGTATCCAGGATCTTGTTCTTTCGGTCATGACCCAAACTTCATGACCATAGGTGAGAGTAGGAACGTAGTATCGACCGGTAAATCAAGAGCTTTGCCTTAAAGCTCAGCTCCTTCTTCACCACGACAGACCGGTACATCGACCGCATCACTGCAGAAGCTGAACTTTATTGTGTGTTATTCTAAAGCAGGGTTGCCCAAGCTTTTTTTTGTGGAGGCCCAAAACAGAAATGTTTTGCATGCAAAAAAAGGAAATACTCTTCCTCTCAGGTTTGTTGAAAAGTCCTTTTGTCTGTGCCACTGCCTCTGCCTCCATTTTGTTCTGATGCGGTAGAACTTAATTGGAAGCCTGCAAACCACTGGCTCCTCTTTAACAGAACCTCGCTTTACTTTTCCAAGAAGTCTACTCGACTGTCACTGCAGTCTACAATTTCACAAAACATGAAGATCACCAGCGGGCCCAATCAAACCCCTAGGCGGACCAAATTTGGCTCTCGGGCCCCACTTTGGGCACCCTGTTCTAAAGTGTTATAACATTATACAATGGGTTGCACTAAATATCCCAATATTTGTAATAATATGAATCTATAAATGCTTGCCTAAAAACGTTATTAAAGCATTAATGCATAAACATTAAACATTTTGAAACATATACTTTATTTAACCATTTTGTTTTTCAGATCTGAGGCTATCCTGCGCTTCCACTGGTACCACAGAGATTCAGTCCCTCTGCCTCTGTCAGCTTCTTTCAAACAGGTTTTTCACAAAAACACCAAAAGGGAAGAGAAAACACAACATCCAAAAACAGAGACTTGGTTAATAATACTTACTAAAGTCTATGTGCCTTTAGTATTGTGTAGTATTTTAAACTTCCACTTGTTACATTTATGTTTATTAAACCATTTTGTGATAGTGTGTAATGTGTTTTTTGTTTACTTTTAGTGCTCCAATACACACATACTTGGACTGGTCAACATATTCCTATTGCATTGTATATCATGTACAGGTCCTAACAAAATGGTAGTGTGCCCCTAAGCTGCATGTGCATAATCTGGAGGCACAATTTTATTTAGATCTATGTTATAAAATTATGAAATAGTCAAAGACAATTCATGTAGCGCTCATTCACTTTACAGCAATTTGGATTTTACAAAACGCAAAAAAAAGAGACAGGAGCCACACTGTTGGTCAAAGGCACGTGAAATAAAAATACTTAATTACTGATTATTATAGATTCAACATGTTTTCACAGTAACAAGAGGGATTGAGTGTTAATAAATCATGTTTTAATGCATTTTTAAATAAAATTAAGTTGTGGACTCTTCATTGAAATTGAATCATGAGATGCTTTAAGTGTCCCATCACCACAAATATGATTATTATTGTTTCTCTGTAAAACTGACATGAAAGACAGTGGCATGTTGTGACTACACATTACTTTTTTATGGCACATTTGTATTCAGGGGCTTCAGTACTTCAATGTATTTATAGTAGTTTTATATGATTTATATGATTTATTTTTTTCAAACGACTGTGCTTCTTGTTTGAGACAATCATGTTCACACATGTTGTTCTGAAGCAGACAATGTTGCCTTTTTTTTTTAGTTTTTGAATCATTTTCCTTTTGCACATTCTCCTTTTCTCACCTCAACAATGTCCTCTCATCCTCAGATAAAACCACAGTCAGCACCGGGGCCTTTGGGAGTTTGTGAGAAAACCAGTGCTCATCTTTCATCTCCCTCTTCCTGTAGAGTCTCCGTCTCCTCCTCCTCTCTCCCCCAGCTACTTTCTTTCCATCTTTTTCTCTTTCCCTCCCACCAACTATCTCCAGGATTATCGATTTAGCGTAGGCTGTGATTGAGTCTCGCTGGGTGTAATGCAGGCCCTAAGGTGTCTTCTGAATGGAGAGCATCATGAGTTATGGACTAACTATAGTCACTCTTCCACAACACCTGAATCACAGACAGACACACCATCCACTGACTCACACACACTCACCAAGAAACAAAAGGCCCTCTCCAACACCAGCTGGCTGCTGTGTGCCATCATTTTATCAAACGTATAGAACAAATAAGTGACTTTCTAGAGTGGTATGTGAATTACATTATGTACTGTAATGATTGAATGTGCATATATTTCAGTTAAATTATACAGTATAGTCATGTGCAGGTCAGATTTAGTGTTTAATTCATAGACAGTAGAAAGGATTTGTTGTACAATATGACTGAAGCTTGTGGTTTGTCAAACATTAAACACATTCTTCTATTTGTGAAGCTTGACTCTATTGTACTAGCTGTTGACTTTACTGTAGCTAGAGCTAACTTTGATCAAACATTTGCTTCCCAATGTTTCACCCCTTTTACCCAGATATTGTCTATTTTCTGAACAGGCCTACAGTTCACAAAATAGAACTGTTGTGCTATATAAACGCCTCACACTTAATGCAAACATTGTGTACTGTTTTTGTGTCATTGTGTAGTGATGTGTAAGTATATGTGTGTATGTGTACGGGGGTCTGTGAATGTTTTTTTGTTTGCTGTGCTTTTATTCTGAACTTTGAGTCTAAAGTCTGATGATGATTGATTATAAGATGAGATAAGACAGTGGGAAAGTTGCCTACAGTGAGGAAATTGCGTTGATTTCTTGAAAATTGTTGAACATAACTGTAGTCTAATGGAAACTTGATGTTTAAATGTGGTTTAGTACATCTTAAAATATACAAACCTATGGCTAAATGCAAATGCACGGCTTTTAGCTTCATCACAATAAATAAAAGGCCAAACAGATTAATAAACAATTAGATCACGTCACATAAATCTGACATGACCTCTTCCCCTGAACAATGCATTGTACAAGGAGACCATATCCATTATTGATTGTGATCTGGGAGTTTATAAAGCTGTGAATTCCTGTGCTTCAGTTAAGCACAGGTATTCACTGTCATTGTTCCTCGATGTATGCATGCTTTTTATCCGTGCATTAACCCTCCCCTCCACACTGAGCATCCTATCTGCCCCCAAAACCAAGACACTCATTGTAATTCGTGAATCCTATTAGGATTGGCCCCAGAGTCGGCCTCTGCTTAGCAAATAAATAATGGTAATGATGATGATCCCTCATCTTGTCACTGGGGCGCTCCCCCGGGGGCCTCACATTGCAGGTGCACACAGCCTCTTCTGGCCTAATTGGTTCCAACCCTGCAGTCTTTCTCTCCAGTCCTTTCTCCCAACTTCCCCCTCCTTTTCACATTCGCTCCCTCTGAGCCTCGGGACTCACTCTGTAAACTTTGTGTGTGTCATCAACATCTTTAGAATGCTTTTGCTCAGGGATGAATCTACCTAACCTAGCCAGCCATTCTAACTGTTATTTACAAAGAATTAGTCTGGTCTGTGTGGGTTGGAACTGGATTTCCAGAGAGCAGTGCCAACAGACATTAAAATAAACTCCCTTTGGACGCAACTGAAAAGACAACCACTCAGTGAAATAAAGCATTGTATAAAACCAACACAGTTTTAGATGTTGTAGTGCTCTCAAACACTGCAGGTTGCTCACACACACCAGTGTCCCCTTCTCACTGGAGCATATCAAAGAAGAGAAGCAAAAGAAGGCATCTAAATGATTACTCAGTTCAAATGAAAGTAAACCTTGTGTTATTTTTTTTTGTGTAAAATAAAACAAATTCATCAGAATATTTCACATCAAGGTAAACTTCTTGGTTTTCTGACATGAACAGACCTGCACTAGGCTCACAAGATATTCCTCTGTAACTGCAGAGGACCAGATCATGTAAATGTATACTTTTTCTGAGACATAACAGTCCAATTATAGTGTTTGCAGTATGGTCACAGAAAGAGCCCATTAGTGGGTCTAAATCCTGAAACATCAAGTTGATTTAACAAAAAAGTCAAAAGATTACTCAGTAGTTTGTAAGCCTTGAATACTTTCTCTACACGTTTTCTTTACACAGCCAGATCAGACAGAAGTGGTACCATAAGCCCTGCTTCAAGACACACGTCAGACACGGTGTCTTTCATAGTGTTCTCTGTGAAGATTTCCCAAAGATTGTCTAAAAATGTAAAATAAAGTCAGAGACTGTATCAGCTGCCCTGTATATTTACAGATAAACCATCAAACCAAATGTTTTTAAAAGAAGAACTAAAATGGAATCAAAAATAGTAAAAGTTCTTCAGAAGAGTACAATAATACTCAGGTAAGTTATTCCTTAACGTTGGCAGACAGGAAACGGTTTTCATCTTTATCAAATCCATGACTCCGACCTTTGACCTGCACAGAGCCCATCTCCGTTCCTCACCATACCTCATCACATTTCCACTTTTAAACAGACACGCTTTTGTAACCCGTAAGACTCCCAAGTCATTGTGAACGTACGAGTAATGGAGATTAATTCTCACTCAAATCAAGATAATTGAATTTTGGTGTCTCAGTGAAAAATGGAGGGAATAAAAGGGGTGTTTTTCTGCCACAGTTTTTAAAAGAAAGATGTCGGAGTTTTAATCTATCGCTTCAGTGCTTCTGTCGGGAAACCTGAAATTTGATACACACTTGTGATTTTATTCACAAACAACAAAAACAATGACAAACTTAGAACAAAACAGTAAAACACTTTCCAAAAATATGCCTGAGCTTGTGTTAGGCCTAAATGTTTTTGTGCTTTGAGCAGTGGCCGAAGAAGCAGCATTTAACATTGGCTCCTGGAAAAGACTTTCTAAAACATTTTTCTAAAAATCAATAATGGCTTTCTGCTAGGCAAAGAGGTTATCTAATATAGTTTTACGTCATTATTTTCTCTCACACATTGCAGCATTCCTCAGTGTCTGGTGAGAGGATGGATTTTCTCTTTCGACTGGATGCTAAATGCGATTGTGGTGGGTCAATGAAATGACGCAGAGAGGGATATGTTGTATGTATTTTTGATCACATAGTACTACAAGTTTAGGGATTTGAAAGTAACATGTTTGCAGCTAATTTAAATGTTTGTGTCTTAAACGGAAAAGGCTTTAATTGACCAAAAGAAAAATGGCCTAACAATTTAAAAACAAACTTGTTAATTGGATTCTAAACTACACAAAAAGCCTCTAAAATACTATTTCTGTTCATAAATCATTCCCTCTTTGACCTGCTGTGAAGCTGTTCAGGAGGAAAAGCCAGAAGACATCTGCTAAATCTGGTTGAACAAGGACCTCTGTCTGTCAAAGGACGCTATTACATGTGATCCTGGCTTCTGAACGAGCGCCTTGTCAAAGAGAGGTGTTTGTGAGGTCAACAAAGGAAATTAAAACGTCACTTGTAAAATCTATCTTGCCTTCTCTCAAATCAATTTTATACAATCAAAAGCCCAAAGTAGATCTCTTGTCTGAGCCAATTAGTTTAACAGCTGTCTCTACAGGTAGAAATAGAAATGTCAGATGTGAGCGTGACGTTACAAGCTCCTGTTCAGTGGTGTTAGTTTTTTGTTTGTAATGGTGTGACAATAAATAGACTGGCATTATTAGTGTCTTTGAAACAAATAATAAAAAATGTGTTTGTGAAACTTGAAAAATAGACCCAATACAAATATGTAGAAGGGGCTTTTAGTTGCATCACTTGTTATTCCTACAACTGCCCAGATCAGACAAACTGAGCCCAGATCAGACAAACTGAGCCCAGATCAGACAAACTGAGCACTTCTGGACCTTTTTTAAACACAGCGCTTGCATTAAGTGTGATGATAAGTGAACTTATCATCAGATTTTTTCCCTTATGGTTGGTTCATAGACAACATGTCCCTTCAGGGCTACCGTAGTACCCAAAGGCTCTGGGAAGAAGAAGTGTGAGAGCGGAGTTTCCAACACATGTCACCAATAGATGTTGCCAGAGACAAGGCGCTTTAAAAACAGTAGAGGTTACCTATTCACATTTTGGTTTTGAAAATATTAAGTTATGCACTTCTCAAGGATCTGCAAAGTCCCAAAACTGTTTTGTGGTGAAGCTTTTGAATGTTTTACTAGATTTACAGAGGATTTATTAGATCCAGAGACTCCTATCTGTCTCCCATTAAGAATGTGGTTCCCCTCTCACACACACACACACACACACACACACACACACACACACACACACACACACACACACACACACACACACACACACACACACAGCTGCCCGTTTGAAGTGGCAGGGTCAGAAGGTCAGCGATGACAACATGGCAGCTCCAATATCATCCACGCAGCCTCACGGTCGAAAGTGGCACAAGGCAGGGACTGTTTCCTAGAAGGAGGTGACCCGTGTCTGAAGGGGTGTGCTGTCGTCCAATCAGAGGACTGCTGGAGCCTGGCGGCGCTACCTGCTCGGGCCAAGCTGTTATTTCTCCTCTGACAGACAACAGAGGCATCACCGGCAACTCATCCTCTTCATCTGAATGGAGCGGGGGAGTGAGGGAGGAAATGAGAAGGGAAAAGATGCAGGCCATGTTCACACTGCTGACAAAAGTATCCCAGATCAGATTTTAAGATGCTGCCCGTTGTAGATGTTCTGTTGTAGTGGTATCACAAGTAGTTTTTTCCATTTGGCCCTGCAAGGATAACATAGGTGGCCACAGACAAAGAGAGAGGACAATATGTTTATATCTTTAATAATAAGTCACATGGTGAAATTGTTCATTTTGCTTCGCGATGCCACTATAGGGCTGTACACTGGGCGATGAACAAGAAAATAGGGAAGTGTTATGCGCCCTTTATTGGAAAGTATAATAACAATTGTAGATAAAGTATTTTATGTAAAAAACTAAATCATTACAGAAGAAGAATCTGAAGTCACAGGATATTATCAGGTGCTGTTAACACTGTCAAGCTCAATTAACGTTAAAGTCAGATGGCTAACATGATAGGACCACCCATTAAAGGCTTCAAACTAAAAATGTAATAATTGTTTTTTTATTCAAAATAAAAACAATCAATAAATAAAAAAAGACTAAAAATACAAATAACCCTGCACAAAATTGATTCAGATCACAAACTTAACCCTTGCGTTTTTGCAGTGTGGTGAAATACATTTTCAGGACGAGGCAGGATGCACATGATGTATGTCCTCCAAGAATTTCTTGACTCTGACAAAGTATGATCTAGGTTTTTGAGGACACATGGGACACCTGAGACCAATCTTTCAACAAAACAAATGGTCATTAGAGAGTATGTGTACAGTGCAGCTCGTTGAGAGGATAAAAGTGAGGTTGTATTCATCTTATTCAGGTCTGCTGTCGCCAGTCACATTTTCCTTCGGACCTCTAGATGCCATTCTCTCCATTCCTGGTCTCTGAGCTAGGTCTTTACACAGTAACCCTCTGCGCCGCTAATTACACTGCACTCAGGGAAGCTGCGCAAAATAGCTCTGTATCCTTTTGACGATCTGCAAATGCCACAGAAGTATTTGAACCCCCTATTAAATTTTCACCTTTGTGTGACTGAGACCAATGACCAAGTGATAATCATGTTTCCTCCTGCTGCTCTGTCTACGCAGACAAAGGCACAGGGTTTAGTAAATGAAAACAGTGATAGCACCGTTGTGTGGAACATTTGACTTTACAGGGAGCAGCTGGTTAGCTTAGTTTAGCACAAATAAACAGAGACATATTTAGCTCGGCTCAACTGCACAGTAGCCAAAACCAACACAACACCTGCATAGTTCGTGCGCTGCATGTGCTGTATTTCTTCACTTTTAAAAGGAGCTACATGTGATACTTTTCTATTAAAGAATTTGAAATTAAGCACACAGCCTTTGCATGCCATTAAAGTATAAACTTAAAGTGTTGTGTTATGTCAGGTGGACTTCTACAGGACTTCATACACGGAGCTGGGAGCTACTGTAACAGTCCTCATTACCCTCAGGATGAAAAAGGAGGTCCCTCTGCCACAAGGCCTCTCAGTAAGTTCTTTTAACAGAACTGATAATTGAGTACTTGCACATGAAGTACAGTAGCTAATAATTATGAACCACACACAGGTTTTACTCAAGCATAACTATTATGTTGGCAGTGCTGTAAAGAAAAAAATTGCTTTTATTGCCGCAAATGCCAAACAAGAACGACTCCAGAGAATATCAAGTATTGGCATCAGTATTGACACAATTGATTTTTTTTACATCTTCTAAAGCAGAGATACTTTTTATATATAAATGTTCACATTCACAAAAAAAAAAAAAAAGAAATTGTGATTTACTGCAAGGAACATGAAACCGACTGAACCTGAGAGTTTTGTAGTTTGGATTTGTCTTCATGTCTTTTATCTGCCCGGTGGTCTTAATAAATATGTTAAATGTTGACCCCTTATGTCCATGACTTCTATTAATGGTGTTTTATAGAGTGTTAAATACATCCTCAAATATCATCAGTGCCAGAGAATTACACAGTTTAATTTAGTCACGTACAGTTCATACAGTGGACAGTTTTATAAAGTGATTAATAGTTTCTATGATAATAACAGAATAAAAAGGTGAATGTGGATCCCAACGTGAACACAAGTCAGAACTGCTATAACTCGATCTGTGCACATGAATAACAAAACAAAGAGCGCAGGCAACGCTGACATTCAAAGTGTTATTGCTGTTTTGGAAATCCTATTTGGTAAGTTAATGTGTCGCTCGGAGATGCTGATCAGATCTCCTGCAGCAGATTGGCTGGAAAGAAGCCCAGCTTTCGGCCCGTACTGACCTTCAGGTAACCGTTCACCTCCTCACCTTTCTTCACCACAATCTGCACACAAACAGGACACGCATATAAAAGGTGTGTAAGTGTGGCTACGTCCACATGGAACCAGTCATTTTCTCAAGAGGATTTATACAACACACTCTATTCACACAAAACATTTAATAAACAAGGTAATGAGTTGTACAAACAGACCATTGTGGTTTAAAGGTTTTAAAACCCCTAACCACGGCCGCCATTAATGTTTTGTTGTAGCTACGTAAATGCTTGTTACAAAAACTGAGCGGAAACACTCTATTTACCTGTTTCCATAAATATAGTTTTTATTTTATTTAGAATGTCACTTAGCTAATAGAACAGCACAATCTAGCATATGTAGCGCCCACACTACTCGCAATTTAAGGAGCTCTAACAAAATATAAAAATAAAAATAATCTTGAAAC
Organism: Neodontobutis hainanensis; assembly: GCA_024349245.1. Classification (NCBI taxonomy): domain Eukaryota; kingdom Metazoa; phylum Chordata; class Actinopteri; order Gobiiformes; family Odontobutidae; genus Neodontobutis; species Neodontobutis hainanensis. Next base: position 2,241,155 of record JALDNG010000005.1, read on the forward strand.
ACCATTAAAAATGTTTAAATATAACATTTTGTGTTTACAAGTCCAAGGTTGTGTTTAAATGTGGAAGGACAAACACTAAAATTGAATATAACAATGTGGGTTGTCTTTGTTGCTTGGTTGTCTTACATTTCTTACTGACGACAAAAAAATGTGGGTTCATTGACAATCAGTTTATTCTTATACATCAGCCCTGCACAATGACTTCTAAAACTCTTTCATTGTAAAACACTGTTTTGTATGAAAATGCTCTGTTCGGTGCAAACAAACCCTACATTTCCACACTAAAATGCTATATTAAAAACCTAAAAGTGTGGGTTTTCACCTGGTCCTTCTTTAAAGTGATCTGGCCCATCTCTCTGTTGCCCACAAAGGACCGTGTGACTTTGTAGACCCTCTCCCCCGATCGAACGCGGATGATGTAGTTGGCAGGGATGAAGCCCGTCCTGTCTCCACTCTTGCCCTACGAGAGAGAGAGCACATGCTTTAGCAGTCAGCTGTTGCACCCCCCCCTTTTGTGACAGACATACTGCACTTGGCTTCACTGTTGAGTGTGGACAGCAGCAGCTCAGGCAGAAACAGCTGAATGGATCATAATGACGAGACGGCTCTTATATCTAGTGGTTGTGGACATACAAACTAAATGTCAGTAGCTTCTATTTAATATTAAGTAAATATGAAGCGGGTAAAACTGTGAGAAATGTCAGGAAAAAAATCTAATTTTGTTCTCGTCAACAGCCTTGAAGGAAATAAACAGCTGTAAGCAAAAAAAAAACAAATAGTGACTACGCAAAGTCCATAATATAAACTTTTCCAACAAAAACAGAAAAAAATGGTCATAGTTCATTTAAATTTGACTATTTTCAGTGAATACATTAGATAAGACTTTTGATATTTTCTTATGGAAATGTGTCTATTGCCTTGGATTCTCAAGTGGGACTTTTTAAAGACATGCATCATCAAGGCCTGCAGTTTCCCTAACACTACTTTAAATAATTTTGGACACATTGGAACTCACCTTCCACCATTCCTCGTTTGAGTCGTCTATCACAGTGATGCGGTCGCCAGGACTTAAAAAACAGCAAACAGTTTTTTGTTTTTTTTTGTGATTCAGCAATTACGGACATGATTAAACAGTAAACAATTAAACTCACTGCACGTCCAGGTCGTCCTTTTCTATGGCCTTAAAGCGGTAAAGAGCCAGATAATAGTGAGACTGACTGAACACTCCAATCTTCCCCGGCTGAACTTTCTTACTCTAAAAACACAAATAAACACATTTCTAAAGACAGTCGACAAAACAATGACACATCAACAGCATTCTTAGTCTTCTTACATCAATACAATCTTTTCTGGCTTTACCTTGTCGTCAGCAGGAGTTTTGTCTCCCTTTTTGTCTCCGTCTGCGTTTGCTACGACATAATTACAGTAAACTCATCAACTTTCCACTGACACAAAATTGACAAACTATTTTTTAGATGAACTTAGGAACGACAATTTCTATTTCCACAAACTGACCTCCTTCGCCCCCTTCCTCCTCTGGTTTTGGCTGGTTATCATCATCCTCCATCATCATCATCATCATCTGGATCAATCAGTGAGTTCATTACTTAATGCAGACACTAGAAACTACACAACAGCCGCATGCTTTCCATTACACATAGAAGTACCTCGTACAGATCTTATACAAAACAGTCACTTCATTTGTGTTCACGTTTTGAACTTTTAATTAAGCGCTCATTTAGTTAACTTTGTTGTTTTGAGGCATTTCAAATAAATATTTATTTTTACCAAACGTGTGGAGATTGATTGATCAGGTATTTTTTTGTCTCAGTGTTTCCTCCTGGTTTGAGCTTAAGATACTCACTCACACTGGCTGTAGCTGTAGGTACTCACTCACACTGGCTGTAGCTGTAGGTACTCACTCACACTGGCTGTAGCTGTAGGTACTCACTCACACTGTCTGTAGCTGTAGGTACTCACACCGGCTGTAGCTGTATGTACTCACTCACACCGTTTGTAGCTGTAGGTACTCACTCACACTGGCTGTAGCTGTAGGTACTCACTCACACCGGCTGTAGCTGTATGTACTCACTCACACCGTTTGTAGCTGTATGTACTCCCTCACACTGGCTGTAGCTGTAGGTACTCACTCACACTGGCTGTAGCTGTAGGTACTCACTCACACTGGCTGTAGCTGTATGTACTCACTCACACCGTCTGTAGCTGTAGGTACTCACTCACACCGTCTGTAGCTGTAGGTACTCACTCACACCGTCTGTAGCTGTAGGTACTCACTCACACCGTCTGTAGCTGTAGATACTCACTCACACTAGCTGTAGTTGTAGGTACTCACTCACACTGTCTGTAGCTGTAGGTACTCACTCACACTGTTTGTAGCTGTAGGTACTCACTCACACCGTCTGTAGCTGTAGGTACTCACACTGTTTGTAGGTAAATGCTCTTCCTCTTCTATGATCTTCACCTGCACTATTGTAGTAGTATTTAGCACTTCTTTTTCTATTTTCTCCTAGGGTAAATCCGACCTTTGACCTCCTAGGTAATGTGTTTGTAATTATACTTTATTATGTGTGTTTCTTTGTTGTTTGTCCTGGATTGGACACATTTATTGCACAGCTTGTCCTGGGAGTAGAGCCTGCAGTGTTTACCACCGGCCACCAGGGGTCACTAGTGGTTAATATGGGGGTTAGGCTGAGCTCAGTAAGGAGTCAGCCACATGGCTTTTGTTTGACAGTTGTGTATGTCAGCATGGTTGTATTAAGCTCATTCATTCATTCATTCATTCATTTTCTACCGCTTTGTCCCGTTAGGGGTCGCGGGTGACTGGAGCCTATCCCAGCAGCTTTGGGCTTGAGGCAGGGTACACCCTGGACAGTGGCCAGTTAGTCGCAGGGCTTACATATAGTGACAAACATTGACAGACAACCATTCACTCTCACATTCATTTATACATATTATATAATCCCTGCTATACATGTGAGAGTGGTCAGCTTTATCTTATTTTGTTATTTGCATATGTCTGCAGGGCTTCCTCATCTTTGTCATTAAACATACAGCTTGACATTGAGGAGTGTATTTCTTCAGAGCCCTCTATGGTTTTCCCTGAGGTGTCTCTTTTTTCACAGCTGGGTTTTCATGTTTTGTTTTGTTTTTCCTCACTCTGCTGGAGCATCTCAGGACAGGGGATGTTGTCTGGTGCAGTCTGTAAAGCCCTCTGAGGCGGCTGTTGTTGTGATATTGGGCTATACAAAAATAAACCTCTTGTCTTGTTATAAGTCTTCACTGGTGGTTTTTCACTGCATTTTAAAGTCAGCTTCATGATTAGTTGGGGTGGAAAGCCCACATAAAACACAACTATGTGATTTCAGATATAGATACAGATTTCAGATATGTCTACAATAACAATAATATAAAAAAAATCGTTGTATTTGTGGAAATCTGGTGGAACTATATCCCTAGATTGACAGAAAATGGATCTTGTGCATAAATGTTTTGCTTTGTAGTGTAATCTTTAATGTAATGAGTCTTAAATGAACCACTGTCACATGCTCGTAGTTTCTGTCCCTCTTTCACACATACAGTATCTCTGACATGTCTATATCGACAACAGCCTTTGGAAAATATCACTTTTAACAAATATCAAGTATCAGGTAACACATCACAAAATTTTAATAATTTATACATTTTACTTTTTACTTACGTTCTTCTTGTCGTCTGAGCCTTTCTTCCGCTCTTTGTTGGCCATTATCACGCCGATACGCAGCGTCTCAAAAACCGGATCAGTGCGGTTGGACTGTGCTGCTCATCCCAATGTCACCAAAGAGAGAGAAAACCAGAATTAATAACAAAATAAAGCCCTTACAGTAAGCATATGAATGGAATGGAGTTACAATCGGTCTCACTTTAACTGTAGCATTTCTGTCGGATGTGTGTGGATATTTGTTTTGTTTTATGGTCATGTCAGAACAGTGTAGAAGTCCGACTCACAAAATGGCAGCAGCTGTGAGACAGTGGCGTTCTGCTGACTGCTGTACAGAGGAGAACTGTAGGCTCGTCTGAATCCTGGGGGCTGAGAGGAAAAGGACACCAGACATTGACAGATTATTGAGCAGTCCTTCACAATATATTTCAGTTTGTGTAACGTTAAAAATATATATATATGAAGCTCTGAAATATGAAGCTCACAATTTTGCCAAAACACCTCTGAAACTCCACATAGGACTGACACTGGTGATGGATGCTGGTTTTGCAGTTCTTACATCGCAACGCAAACTTATTGTTCACTGAAAAATAAAGAAGGAGAATTACATCCAACATCTACAAAACGTGTTCAACATAAAATAACAAACTTACAAACTATCATCCGCGCACACACGTCGCAAAACTTTGGTTTCTTGCAGTAGTGGTCCTTGAACTTGTGAGGTTTGTCGTTGACAGGTCGCACAGGCTCCGGAGGCAGGTCTTCTTTCTCCTCTTCTTCGACCTCTTCATCGTAAATAAAATATACCTGCAGATGTGAGAGGACGGAGGTTAGAAAGGACAGCAGAGAAGTCATGTGTCACTGCTGGACTAAGCATCAAATAAAAACTAAAATGACTGTTTGTGTACTTATTTAAATCGAGCAATCTTAAGACTCTGCGTCAAACACAGGGTAAACCCATCTATATTCAAAGTTTCTATTAATACTGAAGCCTGCTGAGTCATTCTGTGCATACAGAGTTGATCACACCAGCCAGAACAAGACTAACAATACAGAGTGAGATTTACCTTCTAAATGAGGACAGTTTTTATACCCATCTTCTGTTTCAATACTTAAACACATCCAAACCCTATTTCTACCTACATCCCACCTCCTGGATTCAAGTAGAAAGACATACATTTCTACAAACAATACAATAACAAACTGATGGAGATGGATTTAGCTTATGTCCAGCAGTAGCTTGGGACAATTGGGATAGAAATGCTTCATATTCCAGACTTTATATGGTGTCTATCAATATCAAAGATCTATTAACCAGAGCAACCAAACAGTCATATTCAGTACAAGCATTTACAGTATATTCATTTACAGCGACTGAACAATGGTGTCTCTGCTGAAACATCCTTCACACCAGGTTGACAGATTCCTGGCTGAATGCTACAAAGGTTGACATAAATACATTAAACAATAGAGCCGTCATATGGAGCCCTAAAGATGAAACACAGTCACATGGTGAGCGGCGGCTGACTGACTGCAGTGGATCTTGAGTCCTGGCAGGATTAGAAATGCCCCGTGACCAGAGGATTTAGGCTACAATAACTGTTAACACCAGGGACAGTTCACACATTACAGCACAATCACTTAGCTGCCAGGATTCATGACAAACTTTCCACAACGCTCCAGTAGTTGTATTACATTAAAGTTTGATGCTAAAACTTATTTTGTTATGTTTTAAATGACTTCTGTCAAATCTTCATTGTACGCAAACCAAAGAAATATTGTTTACCTTCTGAGGCATATGTACTAAATTCAAATAAATAAAATAAAGTTACCGTTAGCATGAGCAACTCTCAAAGTCTGTACTTTATAAAACTGTACTTTAAATAAAAGTTATTAGGTGCGTGATCAGACATAAATCCCACAAGACAAGACAGAAGACCGGGTTCACGGGAACGAGACAAGAGTTTGACACTATTTCTAGACGTGGCTGGTAGAAGGCTGTGGATGTTCTGTATGTGTCTTTGCAGAGTGTTTGTGTTAGCCACAGACAGGTTCTTACAATGTTCACATATTGTTTGTGTCTAGTCTATCACTTCGTCACTGTTTTTTTTATTTCCACCGGAAAAGCCAAATGTTGCCAGACAAAGTGGCATCTTGACACTAATCTCACCCTCACACAATCTGTTTTCACGAAACAGCTCTTCATCTTGTCATGTTTTGAGCTCATAAAATCTTGTCACAGCTTAATAGTTTATATTAAGTGCCTTTCAGCTTGTTCCCATCCGGAGTAACTTGGATGCCTTTCCTGACGCAACCTTCTCCATTTTTGAAAATAAAATCAAACTAAATAAAATAAACATGACTGAAGTTAAACTAAAGGGGGTAAAATCTTAAATCATTAAAGGGTAAAACGAGCATTTAGTTGCACCAGAAGAGCACCCTTTTCACTTTTTTGAGTGCGTTTCTCAACAAGTCCAGCTGACAGAAGAAAAGACAAATATTGCATAAGGATATGAAAGGAAGACAAAGTTGGAGACTGAATGAACCTGTCCTTTGCTTTTACTGCATCCAGAGCCCTTAAAGAGAGGAAAGGCCTCCCAGCCAAGATCATTTACAGAAATTCACTGGGAAATCCTGCGAATGATGCCTTGAGGAACTATTGTCTCACCGTGTTATCTTCCTCTTTCACCACGTTGTCAGGAAGAGGTGGGTTATCATGAAAATCCACCGAGTCCTTGTCATCCAACCTGTAAAATGTTGGAGTGACAAATGTAAACAGCGACCAATGTTGCTTTTATGATGTTAAAATACTTCTCAAGTCTAGTGATTTTAATAAATAGTAATAATGTTTGGCACACAATCACAGCTTGCATCTTTACAAAATAAACTCACGAGTCATAATGAGCCATGCTTTTGTCTTGTACTTCAGACCTGGGACCAGCAGGGGGCACCAAAGACAGAAAACAAAAAAGCATCAGTAACAAAAAAGAATAAAATTAGAAATGGCATAAATTATAGTTCAAAGTCTGCATGAAATGGGATAATGCTGACAACCTACATAAACCTACAAAAATAATATTAAAAAAATATATGTCGATATAAATAAAGGTATATTAGCCTGTTCTCCACTTTTTAGTTTTATTAAAAGAATAGTACTCCTTAAAACTAAAATGATATAATAACAGGTAACTTTCTACAGTAGATAATTGTTAACACAGTTTGGAGAAACAGACCAGTAATAACAGACTCTGACACAGACAACATATGACAGTATTTCTTTTGTCCCTCATTTGTGCATCAGTTTGCAAGGGCTATTTATGAAATGTGGACAACATTCAAATGGACAAGAAGTACTTCAGTGTTATGAAAGTTAATTAAAGTTAGGTATTAAAATACGTTGTTTTGTTTCTGGTCAGCTTCTCCAAATTGTGGCTGCCAGCGACCTACTGAAGGGAATAAATGACCTATCCCTAAATATCTCAAAGCCCCTTTTACAAAAGTTGACTATGCTTTTTAATAATCCAGAAAGATGGGATTACAAATCAAGTTAAAAGTATGGAAGGCTTCATTATACTTTGACTAACCGTGATCCTCGACAATGACTTCTTTCTGGTCTAACGTAGAGCAGACTTAGTCCAGAAGGTCTCTGTTTGAAGTCGTTTCTCTGCTAGTGTCACAGTTCAGTCCTTTAAACTGTAGGCTTTCCAAACGAGACGCCAACAGGTGGGTGATTGTGATGAGTAATGCCACAAGGCCAGTCAAGCCCAGGCCTGACGTGGGCGCATGTGACTGCTTGGGACAGCTGAGTGCTTTAAATGCTGACAAGCTCCAAAACCTGGCTTTGAGTAAAAATAAGATTGGGTTTAGAAATATATAGGCAACAGAAATGTGTTTTTATTGAGCATAAGTGAGTTCCCCGTGTTGGCCCAGTCCTCCTCTAGAGGCCGAAGTTCTAAGGAAAAAAAATTGCCCAGCCAAGCTTTAGAGCATCTTTTCCCAAACAGTGGGTCGGGACCCAAGCAAGGGTCGTGCTAAATTTTATTTGGGTCGCCAGAGAATTTCTTTTTATACAATTTCAAAAAACTTGAAGCATAATGGTGACGAGTTACTGGGCATTTAATTTAAAGAGTTGCCTTAGAGAATAGGTAAAATAGCAGAAGCAACATAATTAATCTAATTAAGACCAAAATGACATAGAACCAAAAGATTTACCTTAAAAAAGGTTCAAAACTAGAAAAAATAAATAACCATAAGCATCATAACGTTGACATAAAAAGTTTGGGTCATAAACTAATTTAGTAAATATTGTAAATGCCAGAAAAATCTAGTGTCAAGATTTAACAGTGGACAAATTATATTTACATAGAGTATAGTATAAAATATACATTAAAATATAAATTATACAGTAAACTGTGCAGTTAAAAACATTTTCAAGGACAATTCACTTTGACTTGAAAAACAGGGTGATAAACATTCCTGCACACAACTGAAAGTGTGAGTTTCTCAGTTTTAATGTAAAAAATACTGGAAATGGCCTAAACTGTTGATATTTCAGCAGATGACTGAACACACGGTGAGGTTTGAGGAATAATAAATTGCAAATATAATAATCTGTTGTATTAATCTGACTATGAACATTTATATTTTGTAAACCTTACATTTATACTAATGCCTTATTCTTGCATTTTGTGTTAAATCTCAGGAAATCCAAAATACTATTATGCAGTACAGTACTGGAAAAAGATTATTACATTATGTACTACAAAATGTTACACTAAGCACCATTAATTAGTTTAAAACTTTGGTTAAAAAAAACATTTAGTAGTTAGTCCCAAATTTTATTTTTAAAACAGAAAGTGTATCTCTTCTTGTTTATTGTTTTCTTTTTCCCCTCAAAGAAACAGCATTGCCTTTTCTTGTATAAAAATAAGGCTCAAACGACATAAACCTTTGGACTTCCACAAAGTGAAATACCATTTTGACTTAAATTTTATAATGAAGCGCATGACACAAGATGTTTAGATAGATTTTTCTCGACTTTTATATTTTTAAAAACAAACAAAAAGTAACAGATTAAATAAAATTTACAGTAGACATATGCAATCATTGTGCACTTTAACTACTTTTTCTGATACGTTCTGCACAGCTGTCAACAAAAAACGCAAACACAATGGGTCGTCTGGGGCTGGAGCTAGGGATGAGGAAGAGTTGTGGGAGAGGACAGAAAGAGTGAGGTAGAGGGCAGTTCGGAGGAAACAAATGTTGGAAAGGAGAGAGGTATGAACGGGTAAAGAGGAAGGAAGGCCTAAACTTTTCACTCGGGAAAGAAAAATCACTGAATATATAGATTTCTTTTATTCCTTACATCACTTATATAAATATATTGAACCCCAAAAAAAAAAAAAAACAAAACAAAAAAAACTGAGAAATAACAGCGCAATACAGAAACCCACAACAGCAGTAAGGCAAACAGAAAGCAAGAGGACAGAGAGAGTACATGAGAGGGACCGAGGAGCTGAGAAAGATAGGAGGCAGCGTAGGACATGGCAAGAAAAGACAATAAAGCAGACTGTGCATGAAAGTTCATAAATATGTTTTGGGTGACAGCTGAGAGAGGCAGAAAGGGATGGAGAGGGGGAAGGATGGGAGGAACAGGCTGAGACTGAGGTCGACTGTCCAGTGTGTTTCGTTATGTGCTACGTGACCCTGTTGCCTGTGTCGTGTCTGTGTGAGTCTCGCGTTTGTGTAGCGTTGCATGTTCGTGAGTGATGGCAGCACACATTCCACGGCAACAGTGAAACACATGCTCACGTGTCTTGTGTGCTCTTCTGCTATATAAATACAAAACAAAACAAAAAAAGGTGATAAAAACAAACTAATCATATTTGGAACCAAACACCAGCCACCTCATGATTCACACCTTCTTCCCTTTTATACATTTGACACATCAACTCAAGTTTTTTTTGTCGTTTTTAAAATTGTACACTAAGAGCAGTCCTCCCCAGTCCTCCTTTCTTTCCCACCACTCGACCAAGAGTCTCTGTCTGTCTCTTTCACTTTCCTTCCACTCACTCTCACTGAGAACTGGCTCGCTCCAGCACACGCAGGTCATAGTTCTTTTTGGCAGCCCGAAGTTTGAAGAGACTGCCCCCACTGTTGTTAAGTTTGAAGGAAGCACTCTGGGCAGCCATAGTGCTAGGAAACACTGCCACTACAGTGTAGAGGTGAGCCGGGTCACTCCCATCCATCCTCATTCCTCCAGGTCCAGCTCCTGAGGAACAAGGGCCACAGGCTCGGGCTCCGTGAGGCTCCTTCAGCCACTGGATCTTGGCACCACACATCGAGAGCTGGTTGAAGAGCTTTTCAGCGTCTGGACGTGAAATCCCCTCTGGCAGGTCTGTTACCTCCAGAACTCGACTTAACACTTGGGCAGAAAAAACAACCCCATTAAGATCTGAGTAAAACACAATCACTGATCCAAACACAACTTAAGTTTTCTCAAAGGTACTTCCCTACATTATGTATTTTGGATCAAGTATAACCCAAAAAATATGAACAATAAAACTATTTGTTTATGGATTTACTTTCAGAAACACTAACACTGACGTTTTTAACACCGACGTTAGATCTTTAACAATGAACTGCAACTTACCAACGTCATTGGTGCCGAGGTCTGTTGATGCAGATTTAAGCGTCTGTTTTTTCCCCCTCGCCCCGTGTTTCATGGCTCCTTGGCCCTGTACAGGATTATTATAATACAGTCAGATTCTATTTAAGAGCTCCTCTTTCAGCTAAAGGCATGGTTTTCTGTCTGACCTGATGAGAGCTGTAGGAGGACTGGCCATGCATGAGGGGCGGAGGACACAGGCTGTACTGAAGAGGCTGTCCCAACAACGAATAGCGACCATCACCTGGGAAAAAAAATTATCAACCTTGGAGGACAAAGAAGCAGCCTTTGCGCCACAGTGTCAAGTTCACACAGAAATGAATGTGTATGGATAAATACACTAATTAAATAAAACCTGAACTGAATATTTGAGAGATTGTTAAATTCTTCTCAATTGTCCAATGCTTTTTCTACCTTGAGCGGGTCCTCCTGGACGTGGAAACTGGGATAGAAGGGGCAGTGGTCCCAGGCCTGGACAGACGCTGCTCACGCTGCCTGACTGGGACGGGGTTGGGGACTGGGTGGGAGAGGGCAAGGGACTCGTCAACTGAGTTGTGACCTGGAAATTAAAATCGATTTTTATTTTCTTTGTAAAATTTAAGCCCTTTTTAAAATGCAATTTAAGATTAAATTTAATGACTGCTTTACACCCACGCTCGCAAAACATAATTTTTTAAGCCAAAAGGAATGACTCAGAAGTATTGTAATATCTAATACCACCAGCCACTGCTTTACACTTATTCACACCCAGAGTGAATATTCTATTAGTGTTAGCCTGGCATTGTTATAGAGGACTTAAGGACATAAACATCGAGCCACACATCAGTGAACGGCTACTGTCTACAGAACATTAAACTTTATATGAGAGACAAAAGCCACAAGATTTTAACCCGTGTGATATCATTCCAATCAAAGAATTAGAAAATCAAGACCTTGGTAAAAAAATACATTGCACTTGTTTATTCTGTATCCCTTGCTTATACACACACACACAACAATACTGATGTCCACATAGTATTCTTTCGCTTTGTAAGGAAATAGTCATCTTGCGAGTCCATGTGTGTCCATTGTCTGTTCAATTTGTACGGTCTCTATGCTACATTAATATGCAAGGCAGTAGCTCAGTGGGTAGAGCAGTCGTCCTTCAACCACTCTCCCCACAGTTCATACTGTCGTTGTGTCCTTGGGCAAGACACTTAAACCACCTGCCTCCAGTGGCTGTAACACTGGTAATTACGGTAGAAGTGACTGTAAGTCACTTTGGATAAAAGCGTCAGCTAAATCAATAAATGTAAATGTAATATTTGTTTTTTTTAGAACATAATACCTGCTGATGGCCACTAGAGGGCCTACCTCCACACAAATCAACAAATCTTTTTTTTCTTTTTTTTTTTTTTAAATAGTTTTGTCTAAAATTTCTTTGACATTAAGTCAAGACCCACATTTCAAAAAAACAATACACACACATACTTTTTATTTTTGCATTGAGAGCATATCATTTGAAAATAAATGTATTTTTATTTGTACAAATATAGAATTATCAGCAGAGCAGAGGTTCTCAATTATGTTCTAGATCACTAATATAAAATAAAAATAAAAGCATAAATATATTTGAAAAGCTAAATAAAATATATAATGTATGTGTTAGCTTTTGCTGTTCACCAGCATTACTTTATCACCTAAACCATACTCCAAGTGTCCTGTGGCGCTCTCAGAAAGCACTGATCCTGTACAGTTCTTTTACATCTTTCTTCTTAGCCTTAGATTGTGGTGGTGCTGTGTTGTTCCTAGAAAAGACTTGTGTGCTTCAAACTAAGAGGCTCAAATTCATAAGCTAAGGCCAGTGACCAAATCAAAACTCATGCTGCCGCTGAGGAAATCCCAATAGCATTTTTACAAAGACTGTACATTTACATTTAGTTATTTAGCAAACACTCTTATCTAAAGCAAATTACAAGAAGCTTCCAATCACCAATGTTACAGCTGGACCACCACTGGAGGCAAGGGGGGTTAAGCGTCTTGCCCAAGGACACAACGACAGTATGAACTGTGGGGAGAGTGGGAATCGAACCGCCTAGGGTAGATGACCGCTCTACCACTGAGCCACTGCACTGGAGCTGGTTGAAAATCTTTCTGACAATGTGTGCGTTCAGGGCTGGAGCTCGCGTTCTTTAACGACCTCTGCAGCACGAGGTCCAGGCGGGAGACGTGCAGGTGAACTGTACCTGTGTGACTTTGTGTACAATGTCACACAGAGTAAAGCCAACTGAGGGCAAATGTTGACGACGAGCCACCGTCAGTGTCTTGTTTCATGTGTGATTTTAAGACGATACTGCTCTTGCCCCTCGTGCCACTGATTATACCAATGTGTGCCAACAATGACCTGAGAGCTTAGGTTACCAACCTGTACTATAGTCTGTGCTGACATAAACAGAAAGACACTCAGTTTACCGTACTGAAGAATGAATTTGGGCATGTTACAAGAGATAATAATCTATGTTTGTTAGTGGTTATTTAAGTGTATGGACTCAAATAAGAAAAACCTCAGATTAATGCATAACCTGCCGTCTGTCATGCCCCACCTGTAATACCTCTATTCCTCACTAAGGGGCACGCCCTGTAACACTGGACTAGCGGGATTACACAATGTAATTTACCTGTGGAGTGTCAGTTTTGTAGAGCTCTCCCGGTTTGCTGGGCCGCTGCTCTATGCTGTAGTATTTGCAAGTGTTCCACTGGACCAAAGGAGGATTCTGGGTCGGCTGCGGCCCGTTGGGGACACTGAGCTGCATTACCATTACCCCAGGACCAGGAGGCGGCACACCTGAGGAAAAAACAGATCCAGGATTTATTTTTTGGAGTTGTCCAGGTATTGATAGCAGACCTCAGATTGGAGCCGGTTGTACTCGTAGGTCAGACACTTTTGTTATTCTTGAATTAAAGAATGGGTATTCGCTAATATATATTCCTTTTTAAGGATTTATGTCACTATAGGTCGTTGAATATATATTTTCTTAAATTAAAAAACAGAACTATTGCCAAAAAAAAAGTTATGAAATGCTCTTAATAAAGCATTATTGTATTTAAGACTTACAAAGGGGTGCACAGCCTATAATCTTTGCATCCAACTTCTTTAAAAGAACAGTGTTTTCAATGCGTTTAAGGCATTTTAATGACCTATTAAGCATTTTATTGTCTGAAATAAAAATACAATAAAAACATTGCTGCAGGGGCAATAGCCTCTACTCAAAGTTGATTAAACCAGAGGTAATATTCAATCACCTGAATATTGCTGCTGCAACTGCTGAGGGTTACATGGGGCTGGCGACTGTGTAATCTGATACTGCTCAGAGCTGGGGGGCTGCAGGTAACCTACAGAGGGGCTGTAAAACAAGTGGAGAAAGCATAAAGAAGCCATCACCATCATTCATATACATACAATACATGTGTAATTGTTTTATCTCCCATGTGAAAGCTGTGAACCCAGTTTTCACTCATGAGCCTCTATAAATATTCTGACTTTACAAATAATGACTGGCAATGTGAAAATCTACACTTCATTAACAACTTGTTTAATTATAAATTCATTGTGGGAGTGAACAGAAGCAAGAGGATAGAAACACTATCACTAATTTCAGTAATCTTTTTTAAGGTCAATAGCTTGGTTACACATACACAGATGTCTTTTTCTCTACGTTTGGGTTTTTCTTGTTCATTTGCAAACAGATTTTGTATACTCTTATAAACTAAAGTAAACTCATATTTTTTTAATCACTCACTAATCATGATTGCCCTTTGACCGTTTTGAGTGAAGAGCCTTGAATCACAAATTAAGAGTTGTGAGCTTTGATAGTTATAACTTTGTGGACAAATTACAAACATACCTTATGATAAAAGTACTACCTCAGAAAATATCTCGCTTTCAAAGTACCAAAGTCTAATATTATTCATGGTACTGTCTATCAGTAAAGTTCAATTAGCAGTGTTCAGACAGACTGCTGAGGGAAACCTGCTCGAAAATGATGCACTGAAAACAACATTAAAGCTACAGAGCATATAGTACTTAAAATATAATAATCGCATAGTCATTTAAAAAAATACCGTATAATAAATCATCCAGACGTAGGCTACATTTACTCAATTCTCATTTAACAACAAACACAAATAAATACTATACATTTTTATGATCTTGTGGTCTAACAATACTTTTTTTTTCTTCCTGTCCCTTTTCTTTCTTCTTTGCTCACTGGTATAAATGTGAAGTATTGATTTTTTTTAAATGATATCACAAGTCATAGGTTTGATCAAATAAAAAAATAAAAAAATTATTCACCAACTAAATTGGTGCTAATGAAAACACTTAGTGACTAGTAACTTTTGAAAACAACTGGCCACAGTGGCCAGTGGGCAAAAAGGTCGCTGCAGAGCCCTGCCTACAATAATAATATGAATATCACGATTTACAGCCTTTTACAATTCTGCTGCTAGAGACTACATTTCCTAAATGTGTGCCTTTTGAAGCATGTTTTTTTAGGGGTAAAGAAAAATAGAGCATTTAAAATGGTAAAGTTGTAGTAAAAGTAGTTACTAGTAGTATCCAAGTACCAATTATAAAAGCAAATGTTCCACCAGTGGCACTTGTTCCACATCTTGAGAAGCACAGGACATTAAAAAAGCTGCTAAATCAGGTCCATATTGTTTCTCACTGGAGGGTTGTTCATCCTCCCTCAGTGATGCTTGATGGTTATAGCTGTGTGACAGATATTTTCCTGCTCTTGTTTATGTAAATGTCTGTGAACATGGAGCCTGGAAATAGTTGTATCAAACACCAACCTATATTTTCACAAGTGTTAATGAAATGACTCACTCAGAATGAAAATAAAATGTCCCATGTGGCAAGCCATACCTTGTGCTGTTCTGCTGCGTGGGAGTGATAACACTGTAGTAGACGGGCATGGGGCCTTGGACAGACTGACTGACTGGCACCATCACCTGCTGCTGGTACTGCTGCTGCACCACCGGCTGATTTTCATTTCCCACCGGAACCTGAGGGCAGGAAAGATGAAATGGGTTAGAAAAATGTCTCTGAACAGAAGGAGTTTGCTTGCAATATCCCAGATCCATTTTTTTTAAGTATCTGTTAAGTTTCTGTTGTTTTGTTTATCAGAAGTCTGAACACATTTTTAAGACACTCAGCTGTTGTCCATAGAAAACTCCAACAGAAATCACTATAATGTGTCTTGAAAAAGCACTATCTTGGTTTCTGACAGCTGCTGACAAAAATGAACAAACAAAACAAACTGTAACTGAGGAATGTAATAAATAACTTGTATCTGTAAAACAAAACTGGGAGTAGTAAGAATCAGTAATAAACTCCAGAGCACTAGTGGATATGAATATCAGGATTCTCTGTACTCTTGTGAACACAATAAACAAAATATGGTCATAACTAAAAAGACTCACAACTGGGATACTCAAAATGTTAACGTATTCTTAAAATCTATATCAATATCCGTCCACAAGATGGAGCTGTTTGAACACTGAAATGGTCCTTACCTGATATGAGGGCATCTGTGGATACTGAACCATTATACTCTGCATTTGTCCTCCCATGGCTGGCCTCTGCGAGTTTATGAGTGCCGGGTTTTGAGGCTGCTGGACCCCCATCATACCCTGGTAACTCGGCTGCTGGCTGGTCATCATTGTCTGAAGACCTGGAGATGGCAGAATCAGAAATATTTTTGTGATTAGTAAAAGAAAGAGGCAATGTTAGAGAGTGAAGGACCCAGGCTGATGTTTCAGATTTATAGTTAAGTCTACTGCTTGATATAGATCTTTAAAAAAGGGTAGATATATCTATTTACGTGCCATTATTATTACACTGTGGTTCCCAAGCAGAGGAGGTACTGCTAGAGGTCATCCATATCAGTACATAATGAAATTTATTATGAAAATCTTGAAAATCTTGTTTAATATGTTTTGGAATAATATTTGCAAAAAAATACTTTATATTTAATATAGATTAAAAGTTTATGACTGGGGACAGGGTTTTCTAGGGGATGGGGGGGGGCACAGCTTTCTCGACTTTGGGAATAGCTGCAGTAAACCGTATTTCAAATTAAGTAGTCAGCTAGTTTAATTATTATGTTACTAAGCATACAGAAATATAGATTCTAAAACCAACACTATGGGACCAAATCTATCAGTGTTTGACCAACTTCTATAATCTGTCTGGGTTAAATAAAACCCAGACAGATAAAACTTTACAAAGAGAAAGATCTGAAGGCCTGCGTAAAAAAAATAAAGGATTTGAATAATTAATATTTGTAAATGCTTTTGCTCATCCTTTACATTATTTCCCAGAAGTAAATGTTTTTTGCAGACACATTTCCTTGAGGTTTTTTCTTTGATAAAGCGTTTAACATTAGACGCACTGCTAACACAAAAAGACGGATATTTAAATGGACATCATTGTGTTTCTCATGTTTCTCGTTCTGACCTGACTGCTGCGTGGGCTGAGGCATGGGCTGTGGGCGCTGGGCAGGATAAGACACCTGGTGGGACATGGGTTGGGACACACGGTACTGCTGGCCTGAGCTGGGATACTGCCCAGGAGGGTAGTACGACACCTGGATCTGAAAAGAGAAAAAGGTGACGTGGTCAGAGACAGCATAAAGCACTAGTCACATTTGTAAAAATAAATATCCCGTTGCAGCTCAGGGGACACTGGACAGAGGTGGTTCCAGACACTGCTCAAATGGAGAAACTAACATTTGGACTGAGAGTGGCTCAATCGTGGATGGACTTTATGGACACTAGGGGTCGTATCTTGCACAGCGCAGGTGCGGTTGATAGACAGTTGGTATATTCCATCTTGAGCCTATAGCTTATTTATCATTTTTTACAACCACTTTATTGAAGCATGAAAGTGCTGGCTAAATAAAATATACAAGTTATGATTGAGGCAGAGAAAGAGTAAACATTTTGCTTAAACAAGGAGAAAGCGGGGCTTTAGAAGCAGAATACATGCGACACCTGTCTGTGCCGTCTGTCTGAGACCCGCACTTCTTTCCACGCAACGATGCTCCAGAGCTTGTTTTGAAGCTGTGTCCATGTGATTGAGACAAATTAACTGCGTGAAACAAGGAGGACAGCTTCCCTGTGTGGTTTCTTCTGTCTGTAGACCACAAATTAAAATAGTCTACAACGCAGCAGTAAAAAATATTCCACTTTCTCGTGTTGAGACAGAGCATGTCCAGGCATGTAGCTTTATGTGTCGTTGTGCAGAAGTTTTGTACAATTAAAATGATCACACATAAAACCTTAACTTAAAAATCCCAATTCTGCCCAAAAATATTAAGTAAGTAAGTAACTTTGTTTGTAATAAAATGAGTGATAAATATAGGCATGTCTGAATGATTAGTATTTTTCTAATAGTCTGCTTATGCCATATTAAAAAGGGCTTGACAATACATTAAACAAAAGAAAATAGTTATGCTCTATAACACTGTCTAATAACTTAATAAAAAAAAATGATAAAAGTAACAATTTAATGATGATAATTAGCACTGCATTGGAGGAAAGCCCTGTGATTGGTTTAAAGCAAAACAAGTCACATTTTTTATATCTGTGCTGGCTCAAGTCCTGCCTGTTTGTACCACTGTCTTCACCCTGAAAATTGGAAAAAGTAGATTTGGACACACCTCTTAATGAGCTTCCGTCTCCGCCAGATACAGTGCATCGGCATTTTGAACGGGAAAATATGGCCTTGGTCTTAGACTAATAAATTCGGTTATACTTCGTTTGTAGTTCAGTCAAAGGATTTGATTCCATTTTTGAATGTTTTCAGACACAATAATCAACATTGTTCGAACATTTCATTAACAAGATAGTGTCCAACATGTTTAATGCTGGAGGATGGAAACTTGTACAAAACATCAAACAGACAAAGAGAGGAAAGATCAATATTTTCAGCCTCCACCTTTATCTGCATACCTGACAACACTCAAGTCCTGAAGCTGCATCAGTGTCAATATTTGCTCTCCTGTTACACTGTTGACCACCCACACAGTGAACAACACAGCACTCGCTCTCCTGCCAATACGGTTTATACAAGTACAAAAGAGCCAAGAGTGAAGCCCATGTAGAAAGGGGTGTGGGGGTCAGAAAAGGAAATGATAAAACACTGACTATTTTCGTCAAGAAGACTAAAATCCAACCAAGAAAGTTTCTTACATAATTAAGTTTTTACTAGATTTATTGCGAGGATAAAACCTATTAGGCCTTAATGACGTTATATTTAGACACTACCTCAGACACTGAAATGTTATTTGAGCACATTACTATCCTCAATTAAAAGTCTATTTCAAGGTTAAGCAATTAAAAGTTTAGCATCTTTTGAAGCCACAATACAAGACCTAATGTCTCCTAAAGGGTGTTTAATGGCCAGGTCAATTTAGTGCTTCCCTTAAATGCATTACAGTAACTACTTTATAGATTCAAGCAAAATCCAGAGAGGGAGGGAGGTGAGAGTGAAAAGTCATTACTGTCACCTTCCGCTGCTAAGACAGGAATGTGACAGACGGCCTACTGACCGAGACCTACATTATGAATGTGACACACAGAGGGGAGTCTTCGAACCAGAGTCCCATCAGGAATATCCGGTTAATTCAAAAGAATCACGCCGTCATCACATCACGCCTACTGTACATTTCAGGGCATTTATACATTAATCATAACTAAAGTTCATAGTAAATAGCATTGCTTTATTAAATAGATCTTAAATACATTTCCTGAAAGATGTTTTTAGTTTAACTTGAGTAAATATTTTCAGTTCATAATTGTAAAATAATGAATGTAAATAAAAACACCAATACAATTATTCCAAATTAAGGAACTTAATCACTTTCTGGTTTACATGAATAGCGGTCCATGGTATTGTGTTTTTTTAATGTTGTAATTATTGTGGCATAATTAAACCGCGGTATACATTAAAACTGGTTAGCGTCTCATGACTATACAGTAGCATGTCGAGCAGCACTGTTTAAAAACTGTTCTAAAAGACAGAAGGTCCAGAGTTTAATCCCCAGAATGAATACCCAACAACGTAGTGGTGCTAAAAGCAACAACAACAGTAGAAGCAGTAGTAATTTTGCTTAACAATCTCCTACTCAGGTAATAATATATATATACGTTTTTCATTTGAGTAATATTATTGAATACTAGTTTATTGTATATCCATTTGAAGATATGAGAGCTCAGTGCAGCGATAGTCTCACTTTTACATCCTTCCCTTCATTAACAAGTCTTTACATTTCCATACATTTAACATGAGTTGTGAGGCATTTGTGTGAAAGAAGCACTTCTAAATGATGAAGTGTAGCTTTTCATTTACGGGTGACCACTATATGCACTTGCTCTGAGGGCTCGACAGTCTAAGTCTGCAACTATAAATATAATTAATTTGTATACATGGATAAAGAAAATGGATGCAGGTGCCTTTAGTGGATCATTTTAAAAGCACTGAGCAACTGAAATTATGCTTTAATGGTGAACTTGAGATTACACCTAAACATTAGAACTGCCCTGAAATGGGTGAGTGTACTGTATTAAAACCATTTTAAAAATTGTCATGATTGTAATTTCCCTCGGGAGAGATTTGGATTTCTTCAATAAAGTCAGGCCAGCCATCAACACATTACACTTGCTACTCAATTTAAGCACATAAAGGTTTAATGTAGACTTGTTATAAATGTGGTATGACAAAAAAGAACTCAATTGCAATGCGTGTTTTTGTAAATTCGATTTTTTTTTAATGGCTCTAAAACAAGGAATCCTAGAATAAAGTAAAACAAACATGTCATTCTAAATAGAAAAAATTATTCTCCCCAACGTCTTTTTTGCTAAAATGCCATACCTGCTGCGGGGGAGGAGGCTGCATGTAGCCCTGTGGCGGAGGAGGGGCTTGGATGACGGGCTGTGATGGAGGTGGTGGAGGAGGTGGAGGGTGGGGGTGTCCAGTGGCAGGCTGGTAGCCAGATGGAGGTGGCAAAGGCTGCCCCGTTGTGGCCATGATGTAGCCGGCCTGAGGTGGGGGGTGCTGGGAGAGCACCGTGGGAGGGGCCTGGTAAAGGGTGGGGGGCTCAGGGTTCTCGCTGGAGCCCTGCCGACTCAGTGTCATCTGGCTGAACTGAGGCGCCAGCTCATCGGACTGTAAAGAGAGCAGGTAGTGTTATACTGGACTGTGATGACCAATAGAATAACATCATTTAACTAAGGGTACAACATAAAATACATTTTTCAGCACTAAGTAAGCAGAGAGCATATCAAACAAACATAATGTTAACTTAAAAACGAACAGTTTGAGTTAAAAGAAGTAGGCCTTGTGCCACTTATTAATTAATGGTTTAGTCATTTAAATTACATTTATACATTTATCTGTAGGTTGAATGAATCTAGGTGTTCACATGCAGTTTAAAACTCCGATCATAATCAGACTAAGGCAATAATTAGTTTTTTTCTACCTGCATGTAACCACAGATTGGTAAAGCTGACTTTCTAAAATTTACTACCGTGTGTCTGTATTTCTATTTTGATTTACTTTATGATTGGACAATGAGTCTGAAAATAAATTATTTATTATATAAATTTATAAAAAAAATTAACTATTTGCAACTTCCGGAATTAAATGCAACTTCCTTTATTGTTTTAAGTCTAGCGTAGGAGTCACCAACAGCCAAACTCCAGTCCAAATCCAGGTCTCGAGATGCTTCAATTCAGGCCGCAACACTTTTTTTTTTGTTACAAGTGCATTGTGGACAAAATATTTTGGAACCGGCACTTCTAGGACAGCTATGTACAGAGGGAATGCACAGAAGTGACTTTCCCTTTGTCTGAGGGTGTGTCCAAATCAACACACTAAACACTACATAGTGCTTACAGTGGTGTCTGAATGTCTCGTGACTGAAATGTTTTGCACTTAATGCATTAGTAAAAGTAGTGAGCCGCGGTGGTCACTAAACGGTCAAATAGACCATAATGCTTTGCAAATTTTCGGAGGAGAGCTGCGCAACCGTAACATGTCTTTAAACTTAACACAATAGGTTTAAATGAAACAAGTTAGTGGCACAAATTTTACTGTTTGTGGCACAAAACAGCCATTATTGAGTGCACTATATAGTCCTCTATATAGTGCTGCAATATACTGTATGATGATTGAAAGATTAGAGACTAGGGAGTGCATGCACTTCAAACAGGAAGAGATGAATTATGATTGTACCTTTGTAATATTTGTGTAACAAAGATATGTTTTTCAGCTTGAACTGATGACTTTGAATTTAAAATGTTCTCACACATTGATTAAGGCGCATTAAAGGCATAATAGGCAGGATTTCGGGCTGGTGCCAAAAAAAAATGACTGAATCCCAAAAATGTGATCACTAAAGGCTATTTTACTATAATATATTTGTTTATATTTGAGCAATTTAAGTGTCAATGTATTTTAGTGTTGTTTTATTGCTTTATAAATGAGAAATTGCTTTTTGGATGTCTATTACCATCTGGCAGGGGGGCAGGTGAAAAGTAGCTATTTGGCTAATATGGGTACATTTACATTTGTATTACATTTGTCCCATTAAAAAAAATTTGCCTTATCCTTTTTGTCAAACTTTTTTTTTATTTTTATTTTTTATTGTGGCTTTTAATGAACTCTAGCCTCTTTTGATTTTGTAGCATTTTCCTTTCTTGAGCTGTGTTGGTGAAAGCTACACGCTCAAAAACTGGTCTAGCAGCTATAAGAAACCAGAGTAATGTAATCTACAGCTCTGGAGTTTTATAAGCATGTATAAAGAACAAAAACCATAAAAAACTAAAACCATATTTAAAATTTAGATTTCAGGTAAGAAAATAAATAAATAGATAAAATAATCAGTATATGAATTTACCCAAGATAAAAGAGGAGATGTTTGTTAGGTTACTCATGGACGGGCATTGGCTAATAGCGAAATGTGAAGACATGAGAAATGGTGAACTTAACGAATAAAAAAAAAAAGACATGAAACCAGGAGGTGTCAGTACCATTGCGTACTGCTGGGGAGGAGAAACTGGCAGGAGAACCTGGGGGCAGGAGGGGCTGGAGTAGGAGACAGGCTGAGAAGGCTGCAGAGAGGCCACCGGCTAACCAGGAGAAAGGAAGGGAGCAGAGACGGACAGAAGAGCAAGAGCCAGAGTTGTTCAAAGTGATGACAAAAACAGGAGAGTTATTGGTTAAAACACAAAGGAAAAGCTGTTAAACAGATGAAATGTTATCAATTTAATGGAACTAAAATAAATTAAAAGTGTAGATATGTTTTAATCTATTTAATATTAGCCAACATAACTTACCTGAGCGATCAAGTGGTTGCTCATGGGGTGCTGCTGAGGAGTGGGCAACAGGGCAGTCTGAGGCGGCGCCTGGGGCTGCGGCGGAGGTTGGGTCGGGCAGGGAAGCAAGCTACGGCTGGACTGGGAGACTGTGGGTGGGGGACACACATCAGGACTGACTAGAGGCAGGCCTAGTAATGGCAAAGGACACATGATGGATGTAGGGAAACAGGTTTACAGTTACATTTCGCCCTCAAGAAATAATTTTTACCAGTGTTACTAAGGTGAGATATAGGGCGAGATAGAGGGCGAACTTAAGTAAAAAACTGAAAGCAAGAGGGCTCAGTTAAAAGTGATTGTTTAATTTCACCAGGTATAATCCACATAATATTAAAATTGATTTTTAATGCATTTCTAATGAATTACAATGGTGCCTCTTCAGGCCAACGCTGAAAATGTAAAAGCAGTTGCAATTGGAAACACATGTAATGTAGAGTGTCCAGATACTGACAACAGCGCTTGATACCCGTCGGGATCGAAGCCTTTTGAACTTGTTTGACCATCTCAGATATGGGTATATGAGTACTTTACTCATTGCGGTGCAAGTTTTTGTTCTTCTTTGTTAGTCTTAATATTAATACTTTATTGTAAATGAAGATGAACAAAACACAATGTGGCTTTGATATCTGCTTCAGAAATATTAGGCAAATGTTCCATTTTAACAATTGGGAAAAAAAAGGGGTATTGGAACATTCCTAGTTCTATACAAGAAATTATGTTTCCTTTCCCCTCTGCAAATGCTATCTGTTAAAAACTTAATTATATGTAAAATAAGTTTGTATCTCATTAAACTAGTGTTCAGGCTCTGATTCACACACTGTACTTACTTGAGCCTCACCAAACATCATTAATAATAATACAAATTATTATTATTATTATTATTATTATTATTATTATTATTATTATTATTATTATTATTATGATTATGATTATTATTGTATGGAAGAAAGTTTATGCCACTGCCAAAAAGTCAAAATATTGTAAAAAACTGACATTAATATTATATGCAATTTTATTGGCTTGTTTTTTTATCATTAAAAATGAAACAAAATAATGAAACCAAAGTTATAAAGTTAAGTCTTACGACCATGAAATAAATGAGCCAAAGAGAAAAGTGGTCCTCACTCTAAATATTGTTCTTGCCACTCACCAGATCGAGAGCCTTTACAGCTTCCTTGGGAACCCTTGTTGCTGCCCAGGCTGTCCCCTCTGGTGAGGATGGAGATGCCAGAGAAGCTGCTGGCTTTAGTGACGGGAGGCCGGAGGGTGCGATTGGAGCTGTCTGAATCCGTGCTGCTCCAAGGCCGTGGATCCAGGCACTTCATGTCACTGTCTGTACTGCTTTGACGACTGCTGGATGCTCGACTGGAGCTCTCACGGTTCCCTCTGAGAGACACAACGAAGACGACAATGAATATTTTAGCCAAGACAGAAGTAAGAGTGAAGTTATAGACTGGAGTTGAAGATATATCAAGAGAAAATGGAAATAAATATGTAATATTTGTTGGAAAATGAACATGGGACAAGTAATGTATAAAAAGACAGAAGTTAGATGATTAGGACAGAAAAGAGAGGAGCAGAGAAATAGGGGTCATTAACAGGTCAAGACAAACAATATGGCAGGCTTTGGGATGGGGCATTTGACACTGGTTCACCATGAAACAAATCAGGCAACACACCACTGTATAATAGTTCTTTTTAGTCTGAAACATAGAACCACAAACACACCCACAGACAAACATTCACAAACACATTCACAGGAGGAAAAAGATCATACATGCAGGGAGAGAAGATGCTTCATTAAAAATGAAACAACCGGGGATGGATGGGAGTAATACAGCGAGTCTGAATAATGACAACACACACATTGTTGGACTGGACTAGAGACAGCATTCACGCAGAAACAAAGGAGCTCTTGCATTTGTGTTGTACGCACACATGTAAACAATAACACATGCTTTCACAATGATTTCATCAAAGACTGCCATAAAAACAAATGCAAATACACTTGAAGTTGTACATAAACACTTTGATATTAGGGCCAATGTACATCAACACTCACACCCACTTTCTATAAAATAACCACTTGCCAACACTTTGTTCAACACTATGGTCGGTAAACTATTGCTGTATACACAGTCATTGGCTTTGTGGCTTTGTGTTGCGTTTCAATCACAAAAAGGTAGCTGCCAAGAAACCCAACGATCACAGTGTAAGTGCAACCACCACAGTTCAAAACCCTCCATGACAAGAAAACAACTAGTTCCCACTGAATTTGGAATAGTATTTCTGCTCCTAAGATGTATTAAAATAACCATCACATTACAATTTTTACTAAAGATGTTGAGTGGTTTGAATCCAATATGCAATAAAAGCTATTCATGTCAGTACAAGGCATTGATGGCTGCGGATTGCAGAGAAAAAAAAAATAGCCAAGTTAGCTGTGAACATCAGCCATTTTTATCCTCGCTTCATTCGGAAAGGGGAATATGAGCTGGGAACAAGAGCGAAATTAATAAAGTCAGCACCATTGTGGGGATCTCACTGACGAGAAACAGGGATGTGGTGAGTCGCTGTAAAAACAGAGTCATAGTAGGTGGTGTTTGAAGGTGGCTTAGGTATGATAAATATTTCATAGAGACAGTAATTAAAGGAGGATCTATTTTGAGTCCTCTCTGTGCGTGGCCTATTTTAAGGAAGGATGGATGCGCTGCCATTCTCTACAAAGGCGCACACTTGTTTGCTTCGTTCTGCAGACAAAGAGATGAGTGCAGATCGAACAGCGGGAGGAGGCTCTGCTGGTGGTCACATGGCACTCGACTTCCACTCGCTCCTAACAACAGAGCTTGTCGTCACGTGCACAAACACAGAAAAACACAAGGTGGTGTTTATCTTCTGCTTCTGTAAGTGGGGTTCTTATCATCTTTTATAGAGCTACCATTTGTTCAAAGCAATAATACAAAGACCGAGACTATCCAAAGTATTACATGACATTAAAGTGATATTCCAGTGTTTCTGTGGTAGGGTTGTATTTGGTACTAGTACATTGTAATTACCTGTGCAGGCCCAGAGAAGCAGTCTACACTCACTAAACGTTTTAAACTGAAAAACTGAACATATCTGTACAGAAAAACACTACATGTATTTTTTAAAGTAGATTATTTTATTGTGAGACAGCCATTTTATGGGGGGATATTATGTTGTGTTTTACAGCAGTATTCTTTGACACAGCAGAGCAGAGTGACCAGTTTGGGATCTACAGGCTGTCAACAAAGTAACATGGGTCTCCCTCTTAAATAACACGCCTAAAACAGATACTCATTTGCTCACGAACGACTAATTCTAGTTAAAATTGGTGCTGCATAATATACTGCAAATCTATTGTCACAGCAAAAAACACAACAACAATTCGTAACTGTATTGCAATAATGTTATGGTCTTTCATCTGATTTGTGAACAAATAAAAAGTTTAAAGATTCCTAGTTTAGTCCTAGCCTGGCTCCGCCCTCCTACGTACTTCCGCTCAATTTCATTTCGCTTTAGTACTTAGTCTGGGATCGCTGTATATTCTTAGGTTTCCAGAAATCTATTTTTTGTAGGACCAATCAGCGAACAGAAGGAGTGACTTGTTGTTTCCAGTCGGTTTCGGCGCATGACATATGTCACGACCACACGTTAGCGATTGGCTATGGCAGATCCTGAGTGACTCTGGGCAGATCCAATAGTTTTAAACTTCAACAGAGTTCCCGCATACAAGGAAGTAAACGCTTGTCAATGGAGCGAGGCCAGACTCTCTGTACAAATGAAATGTACGAGAGTCTGGTAGAACCAGGCTAGTTTAGTCCTGGTTTAGTCCTAAATTTGGTCATGGTTTTGTTTTGATTTAGCCGCACTTGTGAGCAGTGGGAGTTGGAGCAGAGCCTTGCATTTCTTCATAAGGTGAAATATATATAGTTTTTCATTTGTTTGAACTTACTATGCGAGTAACTACATACTAGACATCATATTGCCTTTGCAACATTATTTATAGTAATATTGGATATTGGATATATAAATTTTGGATGTTTTCTTAATATAATCAGCCCTCATTAAACACTTTTTGTTTAAACTGAAAAGTTTTTTGTTCTCTGGACCTGTCCAGTTCTCTGTAAATATACTGACTATATTATTTAAGTAGCACGTACAATGTCCTGAAAGATCACTCAAACGCCTTAAGTTTAAAACCTATAGTCACAGCCCCCCCACCGATTGAAAAAGCTATATTTGCAAATACCAGGATATATTAAACGTAGACACCAGTACATTTGAATGCATTGTTAAAATTTACAGTATGTAATATAAAACAAGGGACATGCTAACAGAAGCTGCAAGACTAATTCAATCACAAAAACAAACAGGTTACTGTGGAAACAATGCAGTTACTGTATATAAAATGTTGACAGTGGATGAGTGGAAAAGGTAAGTAGGTCAGTCCTCAGTGAAACCACAAAGCAGCCATGCATGGGCCATGGGGAGCCCCACGGTGCAGTGCTGGAAGAGCCATCGATCAGCCGACTACGCCAAGCAAAGATAGAAAACCACCACAGGTCACCACTACCATCACCAAACCACTTTCAGAATATGGGCATGGCAACACACAAGTCAGCAGCAGTGCCCCAATACCTAAAGATCTGTCTCCTCTTTTGAGAGCTAGTGCAGTAGCCCTCTGTGGAAAGTCTGTTGGGTTAACATTAGAAGAAAATTCTAGTGTTATTAGACTGGATTTGGAAAAAGGAAGGAGATTGGTGATATAAGGAAGAGGGAAGGTAGAATAGGGCAAACTGTACGAACAAAAAGAAAATGAAAAATTGCACACATGGCAGAAAGTCTGACGGCTGAAAAAAGCCCACGCTTCTCCTTTCTCTATCTCTCAGCATAATGGGTCCTAAACTTTCATCCTCGGTGCCAGGATGCGTAGGGAAGGAAGCAGACTGAAACTGCTACGTTTTTTATTCTCAAAAACATTTTATACTATTACTTTATTTAATTTTTTTATTATAGCTTGAATAATTGAAGTTTGAAAAGTGACTAAACAGAGCAATCACATCTAGTTATTTATTCTTAAATTTACCCGTATCTTGGGTTACATTAATTGTGACAAGCAAACTTTAATAAAGGGGAGTGCTCACAGAACTGATGATCTTACCTGTTGTCGTTGATATAGCCGTTTTGAGAGGACTGCAAAAAAAAGGACACCTACATATTATTAAATTACACATTAACCCATCTCTTAATTTTGCAGACAACTATTTTAGTATTTATTCTTTCAATACATCTCTTTAGTGATTAATATGTTTAATAATGCACATCTGGGGCCTTCGTATTAGTAATTAGGATTTAGCTTTTCATTTGATATTTTTTGCCTGTACTTTTCAGGCTATACTGATAAAACTGCGTATTACTTTAGTAAAACAATCATCCATCCAGGTCATAATCCAATAACAGGTAAGTAAAAGAGAATCTGAACATATTCTGAGCTATTTGGGTAATTTTATACCTTCACTTTAAATTATTAACAGTGTTTAAACTGGTGCAGCTACTTCCGTCAGGAAAAAGGTTTAGAGGACTAAAATGTTAGGCTGGCCAGCCGAGTTACCAGCAAACCACACCCTGCTGCAGACAAACTGCTTGTGATTGGTCCGTCCGTAAAATTGCAGAGAGGTGGGATTTAAATTAAGAAAGAGACCAGATCGTCCCTCCTTTTGAAAAAAGGAAAACGGTCTGGTATAACAAGCTACCAAAATAAAAAAAGTAGCTCAAACAGACTGAGGCTCTCTTTCGTCCTGGCCTCATTTAATCTGCCCAATTAACAGAGGCTCACAGCACATTAACACCCAACATGTGTAGTACTGTACTTCTCATTGCTGCACTTGATTTTATTTTATTTTATTCAGCCTTGATGCATTTTCATTGGCTTTATTTATAGTCCTCATTATTGTGGTTGTACGTAATCATAATTATATTGTTGCCTTGTCTTTGTCCTTTCTGTACTAGCAACGCTGTAGCACTTTGCCCAAGACAAACTTCCCTGTGGGGGACAATAAAGTTTAATCTTATTTAATCTACTTCACTAGGCCCTTTGCATTTAAAATGTAGGACTGACAGAGTAACACTATTAACTAGTGCTATTTATGCTATTTCTTATTGACAGAGTCTCCCACTATCATTGGGCAGCCCGTCCCAGTGCAAGACTTACTTCTCGGGCAAAGATCCGGTCTCGTACCCGCTGATACTCTTCCTCACGTTCCTCAATGGACTTGCTTCGCCGCCCGTCCTGCAGTGGCACACGAATCTAAGATTTGTGGATAAAATGAAGAGAAGCATTAGAATGACGAGCTAAACATATTTTATGCGCTAAAAAAACTGCACATTTGCATTGCTAAAATAGTTTTCTAAGCTGAAAGGTTTTGGGGTCGAACAGATGTTAGCAATATGTAAAATAATTGTGTATGCAGATGTAATAAAAACCACCACAGGTCACCACTACCATCACCAAACCACTTTCAAAATATGGGCATGGTAACACACAAGTCAGCAGCACTGCCCCAATACCTAAAGATCTGTCTCCTCTTTTGAGAGCTAGTGCAGTAGCCCTCTGTGGAAAGTCTGTTGGGTTAACATTAAAAGAAAATTCTAGTGTTACTGGACTGGATTTCGATACAAGAAGATTTTCTAGGCTGAAAGGTCTTGAGGTCTATGTTATTCAATATGTAAAGTACTTGTGTATGCAGATTTAATAAAAATTATCCACATGCAGCCGACCTGATTATCGTCTTTGTCCATACTGGCATCATCTCTTTTAAGAATGAATTTCTTCTGGAAATCCATATTACGTTCATCCTTAATGTGTTCAGAAAACCTTTGTTCAGGGCTGCAGAAAAACAAAATTTTTAGTTAACATCAATGTATACCATACAAAAGAGGTATAATTCAGTCTTGTTTTTGATACTAGTAGGACAATTACTCGTTATACAAGAATGGAAAATACAAGTATAGTAATAATAGCTCAGCTTTGAATATCTTTTCATTGCATTTAATCACAGAGGTTTATGCAGCATCTACAATGTATAATTTGTGAAATATATATACACTCCACTAAATCTTTGTCCAGTTCTTCAATGCTACAGCAAAGCATTGGAATGACAGATGAGGTTTTTCCTAGACCCTCTGTGCCCTGTCTATATTGTCACTTACATTCTTGTGTTGCTGGTCTTGTTGATGATGACAGCTTTTCCCGTCTGATCCACGTTGTGGTCCATTCCAAAGTAAGCAGCCACACGGTGCAGCAGCATACGGTGATAAGAAGTCATCTGGGGAAACTTCTTATACTGATTACTGTGGGAAAACAAAATAAAAATGAATTACAAAAAGATCAATACATTAAAAATGGAATGTTTCTATATTGAAAAATACTGAAAGTCCACATATCCATCTATTTTATCGAGTCAATATCATTCTGCCGTTCTGTACTATTGGAGTATTGCCAGCCTGAAAATCATATCACCATAACACTACAAACTACAACTGGCCATATTTATACCCCAACACCATCATGAACTATAAATAAGAGGGAAGGGATGTGGTGGAGCTAAATTTAAATACAAGGATGGGCTTTGAAGAACGGTCTTACTTGTCGTCATTAATGAACTCCAGGATATCTTGTTCTAGTTTGAGCAGCATCATTCGATCCCTGTTGGGGTCAAAGAGGGGCAGAGAGAAAAGAGGGAGAGGGGGTCACTGAGTGGAAAACAGATCAACTTTACTATGTCCTGTAACAAATATGAGAGTTGAGTCAGTCAGAGGCCAACTGGTATAGTTTAGAAAACCGTGAACACTTGCAGCATAAACAAACCATGTAGTCTAACACTTTTATAAAATATATAATCAAAAGAAATTCTTAGTAAAGCATATACCTGGGATTGTTTTTCAGTGTGTTGACCAAAAACTCATGAACATCGATGCCTGTGGAGTCTGTGTACTCCTGACTGGAATCTGAGGCAGAAAAAGAGACATAGGTTGGATATGAAAGAAAATGTTACAAAACTAGAAATAAATATTTTTGTCACTTTTTTAAATTGAAACAGCACAGTCTCAATTCAAGGCATTGCTCCTAAAATGGCACCCATCACAGTAGCAGAAGACATGCCAGGTTGTTCAGGGGGGGATAAACATACGGAGCAGATTACAGCTAGAGGTCCGTCTTTGCTTTCTCTCCCACACACACACACCCTTCAGGGGATCATTTTCCACTATTTTCCACTACACTAGACAGTTGGACTAGCTGTTTCATTTCTGCTACTCTCTGTCTAATGATGCCTAGGGGCCTCTGCAGAGGGAGGGAGTAACAGAGGTAATTAAAGAAGGCAAGGGATCCCCATTTTCTTTATTAGAACAATGCTTGACACCACCATCGACATGAACTGCAGTCGTGATCGTGACACAGCAAACACCTACACTCTTATAACACAGGTAAGCAGAGGAGTTTAAAACCACCTGTGGAGTGATTAAACCTTTCAGACAAATAATTTAATCTACAGTAATTTTACCACGGGATAACATCTTTCGTGGAGTCTTGTCCTTCTTCTCCTTTTCTTCATTTTCATATTCATCCTTTGAGGACTTCTCCTCCTCTTTGTCTGATGGACAGCTGATGTGTAACTGGATGATATCCTGAAAATACCATCAAACAATATGATTACAAAAGCTTAAATTTGGAAATAAATAAATAAATAAATAAAGTCTTTTAAATGTTAGAGGTATCCACAGTACCGATTCTGGAGGCCCATCGTTGGAGAAGGGACCAGAGGACTCTTCACACACGGCAAGGCTTCGTACCAGCTTCACTTTGGCATTAGACTGCAACAACATCAAGCACTGATTTAGTTGTAAGAACAAACTGAACTGTCTCTATCTGTTCACATCACCTGCCATATAACTACTGTGAATTCTGAATGTTTTTTCAAGAAGTGGCTACCAATTAATGTGCATTTTGTCAACCAGATTTTCAGTAAATACTTTATTTGCCATTTATTGTATATTATAACCTTTGTAATGTTTTACTCATTCAAAATCATTGCTAATACAAGTAGTAGTAAGCCTGCATTAACCTAGGAACATGATTTAATAGACTGAGCTCCAACCAAAAGTGTTTATATAAAACAGCTGCAGGCTCAAAAACTATATGAAGAAATGGCTCTTATATAATTTTCATTTTTAGCTTCTTGTGGCATCTGATGGATTAAAACATTTTTTTATTATTATTATTTTTGGAAGCAGGATTATAAATCTGGAAATATTTTTTTGAATTACTTACTTTGGCCCTTTTCCTTCCATGGCTGTGGTTAGGAGCCCGTTTCTAAAATGGAAATTGACAAATTTTACTATTTGAACAGACAGAACCATCTTTTAATACATTAGTATAAAATAGTTTTGTAGCTATAGGATGTCAACCGTTGTAATATGAGTTAACTCTAAAACTTTGCAAGGATAAATGAAGCACAAGACAATGTTTTGCTTGTTATAATAGCATAATACAAATAGAGATGTAAATAAATGAATGAAGTCCCTTAGGGCAGGGCTTTAAACTTATTTTTCCACTAGTTACTTCTGAATATACCTACCTGTGCATCCTGGGGAACGGTGTCCTCAGGTTCCTGGCCCTCTCCTAAAACTTCCCTGAGGCCCTGTGGTTGAGGGGAGGTCTTGCATCGACTACAGGGCTCAATGAGTGCCCCACTCTCTCCCTCCTGCTGGATGTCTGTCGTCAGGCTCACTGACATCTTCTTTGGGGAGGGGGAGAGGGTGGGAAATGGGGAGGGGGTTGGGTGGGGGACCCAGGGGTGACTGTGGAAAAACAAGGGGAAAAACATGAACTATTTACAGTGAGAAATCTTAAGTCACTTTTAAATAAGGAGCAGTGACAAAAGAAAAAAAAGAGGAAAGGGCTGTTTTTGATATTTTTCTTAAACTACAAACATCAGGTAACTTTAACATGTTTAACATAAAAGAAAAAACTTAAAAAGGGGACAATAGCTTTTCACATGAATGTACGCTGGTTTCATAGGGTAATGCCATTCCACCTTTAATGAGGTAGTACTGGAGGCCAAACAGTACTCACCTGTACATGGGAAGGATTTATTTATTATGAAAAATAAGTTATTATTTTACTTAAGCCTTTTCTGTTATGTCTTGCTTAATGTCCTCTTGTATAAAAGATCTTGTGTTTTGTGTATATTTCATTGATGCCAGTGTAGTCCAAAACAGATTATTAATGGCACCTTTATGAAAGAAAAGTTTAAAAGAAGATTGAAGTGAAACAAAATGTGTGTCAGCTACAAGATGATATACCTGTAGGTGGTATCAGACCAGTGCTGGGTTGTAGTGCGGGCCTAGATGGGAACCACAAACCGGAGGAAGAGGGGTGAATACTATGGGACTGTAGAGGGCTCCGCTGCAGCACGAGGTGAAGCACTGTCCATAGCAAGTCCAAGCCTTCAGGTCGAGTCTGCAAAAAAAAAAAAAAAATAAGAAAAAATGGAAACTGGATCAGCTGTGAATTTTCAAATGGTATATGAAGCTCTTTATGCAATACTTCAAGCTTTCTACTGTACAACAAGTTTGATACACTTTCTTGCTGCCAACAGACAGCCTAAGGTAAAATAATAAAAGACTAGAAGCAAAAGGGTTATGTAGAACAAGAAATTTAGAAGGTTGGGTTAGCACAATAATTCACGGTATGTACTGCTTCTTGAGTTGTTAAGTTGATTAAAGAAAATAATGTGTGTAATATCCATCTATAATTTAAACAGAAAGTACAAGCACAGTTTCATCAGTAAGTGGCAGCAAGTTTCAAAAATGTAAAACATTTTCTTTAATCTCAATTAAACTGATTTTAACAAGGTGATGAAGAAAGTTAGCTTCTTTAACCAACTCTAGGAGTAAAACATATCTCATCTCTCAGGATATAAGACATTTCATTACTGTTCTAAAACAATCTTACTTCTAATGAGAATAGTTTACAACTTAAGAAAACATGCACAATATTTACAGCAATCAGGCGGGCAGGAGAAGGGGCAGCAGTATGCAGCCAGACGGGGAGGGAGGGGTGAAACAGGCCAACCACCACCAGCCTAGCACTCCTCTGCGGCCTCTCTGTGCTCTCCTTCTGGCTCAGTGCAGCAGCATGGTCTGTGTTCAGTCGGGAGCCCTGGACCAAAAGCAAAAGAGGAGACACGAATGACGTCATCTTTCACACAACGAGTGACTCATCGCTGCTGCTGCTGCTGCTGCTGCTGCTTGTTCGAGGAAGGAGGGGAACACAGCAGCTGAAAGCTCAGCACCCACCGGAATACAGCGCTTGCTTATGAGCACCTCGGGTTAGGCTTCTTCTTCTCTTTTTCTGAATGACATTATTTAGTAACGATACAGCTCTTTAGAGCAACTCTTTATGAATGGGAATCCTCTACAGTAACTCAGTCATCTGCATTAGCAGCAAAACTCAAGTGCAACCATGTCTTGTGTTCATTCACCGTTTAAAAAGAATGCAACATTCAATACTTCTGCAAGGCATACTTATGATATCCCAAATCTCACATGATAAGAATCAGAAAGTACCACCCAGAGAAGTTTTTTTTCTCTTTTTGAATCACTAGATGGCGTTGTGACATCCAACCCCTTTTCCCTTGGAAAAAGGGTCTAAATGAGTAAAACTGCATTAAATATACAATAATCGCGGTCAAACCAATTTTTACGGTCTCATAGGTATCTGGATATTAAACAAAAACTAGCCCAAAACACAAGTTGCTTATTTGTAATTTGTCACATTATTATTGTATTACCAAAACTCCTTCATCAAATGCTAACCCCTCAATGAGGTGGACTTGAGTATTTGAAAGAGATCCCAGGGAACCGTTATAAAATCCAATGTATCATACACTGGTATTGGTCTCAAACCCTAAATGTCTTGTTCTTTCGGTTTCTAAAACTAGTACCTAAAGTGTTGCCATTTAAAAGCACATTCAATTTTACTTTTAACACATATTGTGCTTGTGATGAATGTTGAAGCACCCAGACACAGAGGTCTTATAAGTTACACAGAGCTGGTAACATTCACATAGATCTCGGTCTTTTTCACTGTGCTGCGGGACAGATAAGATGAACGCACCAGTAAACAAGGCAGGGATTCCCGCTGAGAGGGAGACCCAAGCAATGCAAAAAGAACGTCATCATCAGCTGCGGCATCAGCAGATACACTACATCATTGACCAGGACACCCACATGCCCCCGCCCCACAGCGCTCTGCTTATACAACATGCTCAGAGAAAACATCCACACACTACATCAGCAAATACAAAAGCCTGACTCAGATTCATCTTTATCAGCATCCTCCTTTTCTAAGTGCTTTGTTCAAAAAGAATAAGTGCTTTTTGATCAGAAACAGAACATAGTTCTTTAAGTGTGTACTTCCTGTCTGAGACTTAAAAGCAGAGAAGGTTTTTGGGCCAAATATTGAATGACAGGCGGAAGTGGGGTACACTGAGTTAACATATACCCTTTTTACCTTTTTCTCTCCTCCTCCCTCTCCTCCCAGTTCTGTATTTGTTCCCTCCACTCTCCAACACACACACACCCCCCTCTGCTTCCCTCAACACACACAAACCGATCCAGAGGGTTGCCAAGGAGATGGTAACGTCATTCTCAACTCTTGCCATTTGTGTCGAGCGAGTGTGCCGACGAGAAGGGCAGGAAGAAGAATTATATTAAAAATAAATATGTAGATTGAAGTGTGCACAGAAAAGAAACGAGAGAACAGCAGCGGAATAAACAACTCAAGAACAAGAGAGCGGTACACGCTAACAAGGCTAAATCCATTTCATTTTAAAGACTAATAACACGATTGAGAAGGGGTACTTTGAGGTCATAGAAAATATGACTCTGGCAGTATCTGGGATAAGGGATGACAACATAAAATACAACTTATTCAAATGGACCTTTAAAGTAGTTTGTTCTTGTCACTTGACAAATGGACACCGCAGAGAGCAGTGAATGCACGGATCAATATAAAGATCACGCTATATTTGGAAGCGTCTCACAATTAACGTCATTCAGAGGCTCGCTGCCGGAAAGGTTGTAAGCGGTGACAAAAAAACTAAAGAAGATAAAAATAAAAAAGATTTGTGCTTACATCAACACCTTGCTACTGTAATAAGAAGTGGCAAAGCGTTTCCGACTCGTAATATGTATTTGAAGCAACTCAATGAAACAATAGAATACATAACTCCAGAATATTCTCTCTTTTAATGACAAAGAAGTGAGCATAACTTTCCACACATCCTTTAAATGCAAGATGAGATGCAACAGTCCCATCTGCATCTGAAGCTGTTGACTTGCAGCCTATTAGTGGGTGCAAATGATGAAAGTTGCGTAATGTTACAGACAGTAATTTTATCAACAAAAGGAGTAGTGCTTCAACTGGCTTTGATACTTTTACTGATGTCATTCACATTAAAGGTTTCTTTAATGATGTAATTATTGTGTGGAGTAGGCGGTTAAATGTTAATTAATCTCAAATCTATTATTTTTTATCAACCACTTCTGTACACTGTGTACAGCATTAGAAATTATTTATGCAATGGCATATGACAAACAATTGTGCCTCCATAAATTTAGCTCTGGCTCTGTGTTCAGCTTCCAATTTGAGCCAAAATAGAAACTGATTATTTAACACTGACTGAAGAAGAAAATCTAAGTCAAAGGATCACTGTTTCTTTAGCTCACTACAGTCAGTGTACGGTCATTGTGTTGATGGGCACAATCTTGACATCTCTCTGCCAAGTGTCATCACCACCTCACATGATGGCACACACGCAACAGAGCAGATCCAATCATTAGATCTTGCCATTTCTTAAATTTCCTGTTTAAACTTCAGAGTAGGGCCGTCTAAAGGTTATAAAGGGAAACATTGTATTTATAAAACGGTATCTTGATCTTAAGAGGCTACGGTGAGGAACAGGTTGCTCTGACCCACTTCACAGAGGCCGACCTCTCAGACTTTTTCATCGGCCTCTTGATGACAGGCAACCAGCTGAGACACAGAAGCCACACACAGCCTCTCTCACTGTGTCGGGTTACTGCACCAAGGACAGTGTGTATGGACGAGCGCCCAGTCAGACAGTAGCAGCCCGGGACAGTGAGTGAAAGAGACAGACACATCTCAGCTGTGCGTTCATTCACACAAAAGACATGACTGTTTCAGACAGTGGGCTTGACCGGCAAATACTCTGCTCGTCCAAGAATAAAAAAAAATAAAGAAAGTCACACACTCCAAATCCAAGTGATGGAATAACCTGGTCATTGACCATGTCATGACAGGTGCATCACTTCACCCACCTCTCTTCTTACCCTGATGATACCCATCACTCTGGAACAGGGTCAATCTGGACTAATCAGACCACATTAGTCTCACTGACAGTGTTTTCTTAAGGCTACACTGCCGTTTAGTCCAAATCCATTGAGTTCCCTTTGCATCTTACGTTCAGTATTAAAACAAAGCATACATAACGTGTTGCCAGCTGAACTATAATCATCCATGACGTTTTTTGGGACACGCAGTCTATTTGGTGAAGCGCAATGTCAAACTTAGCTGCTCCAGGGCAAGCTGGGTCAGGGTCTCTGCAATCGTCAGTGCTGGGGCGGGGCAGAAAAACAAATTTGAGAAACTCTGCTGAACAGTAGCAGGTTTGAGCTCAACTTTTAACAGTTCAGCTCAAGTTAAACTATACAATTGTATTGTAATAGGAAGGTTGGCGGATCGATTCCCGCTCTCTCCAGTTCATACAGTCGTAACCCTTCTTGCCTCCAGTGGTGTTCCAGCTGTGACACTGGTGTATGAATGTGAGAGTGAATGGGTGAATGGAAAGCGCTTTGAGAACCTAGTAGGTGGAAAAGCAGTATATAAAATCTATGCCATTTACAATTTACAATTAATAAGGCGCCATGGATAGATGGACAAATATAAGGTAATGTAAAAGAGGACTATGCAGTTTCAAATCGACATGGCATAGATACCCATTTCTGATCATAAACCCTATAAAAAAAATTGCAAAAAGGCATCAGGTTTGGGAAATAAAACATGGCAAAGTATTAATATAAATATTAAACAAAGTCCAAACAACAGAGTTTAAGATACTGCTAGAATCATAAAAGAGCTCACCGCAAATCAAACAGTTTTTGATTACTTCTTCCAAATCATGCCAGCTGAGCCCCTTAATTCTGCGGTCGGTACAGTCAGCGTGGACAGCTGTTCGAGCGTATGCCACACATGCACCCGCTCACTCAAGAATGTATTGAAAAATGACTCATCTGAGAAAATTAAGTAGTCAAAAACAAATGTCCTAGTACTAAGTGGCATATAAAACAACATTATGTCTATGATGGGAAGTTCAGTGTTTTAAAGTTTATTTTTACCGCTCCTATTTACTGTGTGGCGTTGCTCCTGTCTGCTTCTCTAAAATAGGAGTATCTACTGTAGGGAATAAATTAGTCACAGAGGCCAAAACTAATACATATCAATGAGCTTCCAGAGGGATGTGCTGTCCAATTGTTTATCCAGAAAAAGTCAGGTTTCAAGTGCACAAAATTTACAGTGTGTTTATAAATAAAACGTAAGGAGCTAAACTATATTAATAACAAAATTAAAAATGACATTCACATTTTTGTTTTTCATGATGTATTAATTTTGTTGTAAATAGTGACAATTGAACAGGCCAAAGCCATGAACCAATTTATGTGAAGAAGCAAAGGCTACGTCATCATTTAATTCATTGCATCTTCCTCAGATTTCATGAAGGAGAAACATGCGAGCTAAACAAACTCTCCATTCTCTCTCCGAAGGTTGAATAAAGAATGCAGGTAAAAATGCAGAATAAAAAGACTGCGGGAGCGAGCAGGCGTGTACAAACCCACGGACAGCAGTGGGAGAGGCATACTTAGACAGGGCGTCCCAATTCACTCCACAGCAGTATTCAGCAGTGCACCTCGCCCGTTTGACGTCACAAACAACCCCATTTCAAAACCAAGCAGAGAGGTTATGTCTTCAGATGGGAGCCAGCGTTATAGCAGAGACTTCACATACACACTGCCACAAAGCACTGTCTGAGCTTATTGTATCAGCAGCACTCGGTCTGTGTGCGTACCAGTATTTGTCGGTGTCAGAGAGGATTCCCCTCTGCGCGTGTTGCACAATCTCAAACAGGGAGGGGAAAGGCGAGGGCGCTGACAGCGCACTAGAGGTGGAGGAGGAACAATTTAGGAACACACAAAACTGCAGCGTCACTAATTTTCACTGAGCAGCACTGCTATTTAAGAATAATATCAACGACCAAAGTGACTGACTTGTCTTTACTCTGAATAGAAAATGTTTAATTGGTTCCCTAAATTATACCTAGGTTTTTTGTCCAATTCTTTGTAAGTATTTAATTATGCATTAGCCCTTAATTTTGTAGTACACACAAGACAAAGGATGAGTCAACTTTCAAGCATTTATACCAAGTAATGAGGTCAGGTTTTGCAGAACAAGTTGCTGCAATTCAAGTATTACAGTCTAAATGTCATTATGCAATTAAACAGGATGCACATAGATTCAGGAACTATAGTCAAAATAGCTTTCTCTCATAACGATAGCGTCTTAGTTTCCATGACATTTGTGGGACCTTCTCTCACCAATATCCCCATCTTAGTCAGCCTTGTGTGTCATTTATGATCCACACACAACAAAGCAGAAAAACAGGCTGCTGCATCCTATTCTGTAAAAAAAAAATGTTGATTGGCAGAGTGTGTCATACTATACACGCACAAGCTCTTGCAGAACAAGGTAAAAAGCAATAAAAATAATTCAGAGCTATGTGAAGATAAAACCAAAAAGCACATGGCTAATTTACACACTTTTTGTTTTTGTCTATTTACCACTACGTGCACATCAATGAATGCTAGAGCCGCCTCGAACCTGCTCACCTGTTACTGTCCAATTACGCTCTGTTAAGAACCACATCCCTCAGCACTGCCTCTTTTAGGATGTTATAAAAAAAAAAAAAAAAAAAATGTACCACAAACAGCGAGCATAAAAATTAACTTTGCTTTGGGGAAAGTGAATACCCATATATCTATAAGTTAGAAAATGAATTATTCATATGAACCGAAATGTAAAAAATGTGGTAAATTTGCTAGTCCAAAATAACATTATTAAAAGGGGCAGATTTTGCCTCAGAGCCTTGTGTTTTATATACCTCTGCTCTTAAACACCACAGTACAAATATGACTACTATCAATGCATCACATACGTTTCCATTTGTCAAAGCAGACTGTGAGAGTACAAAGCCACAAAAAGTTCAAACCAACACGGCACAAGACTAAATAAGATAACATGAATAAGGAGGAAGACAGGATTTCTCTTATTCCATCTACGTCTCTCTCCGTCCTCCGCCCTGCCACCCCCTCTGTAGTTCCATTCAGTGCAACGAGGATACCCCTTCTTGCCTTCCGCCCCCTACGTCAACCCCTCCCTACTCTGTGCATCCACCCAGTCACTCTTTGTTCCTTGTCTCTCTCACTCCATTTGTCTTCCTCTTTTTAAAGTGTCTTCTTAAATTGTCAGGCCTGCTGCTGACGCCATCCTCCTCCACTCAGCCAGCCCACTCAGTCCTGTGGGATGAGCTATGACTCATTCGCTCCCTCCCTCCCCAGTTACCTACCTACCTTTCTGTAGTTCTATGCAAGTCTCTTTCTCGCTGCTGTCGCTAGTTTAGACCTATGTATAGTTCTGGGCTGGGTGGAGGGAGGAGGATGTGCGAATGTTACACAAGGATATTGTGGGTGATAAAGAGACAGGAAACTGGTCAAGTCGATGGCTGAAAGGGGAATCCTGGTTTAGCATGCGGTATTTATCACGCCCGGAGCATTGAAAGTATATAGAGCTATATAACAGTGTGAGATATAGCGGTCTTTATTTACACCTTCACCAAAAGGTGTGATGGCGACAAGATGTGATGTTGTTCCGGTAGAAAGAGGCGAAATTAGAGAGTACATGACGCCGCTCATTTATGTCAACAAAAAAATAAATAAATAAATACTTCTATTGCTTTGCATTATTTATCATGCGCTTCTGGAGGGATAAAACCATGTGAACAGGGTGGATGACATGTTGTATTTGAGTTGGTTTTGAAAATGGTTTTACCATTTATTGCGTTAGCCTTAATATGTTAAACCCTTGTATGGCATATATATTGCACGTCATTATCATCCATTTGTATGGATTACTGGAGCACCCTACTCAAGCTCATAGTGACTCACCGTTTTGCGTAAATGGGACTGGTTTTTAGTAGGGACAAGAAATTACCACATAAACCTTGGAAAGGAGTTTACAAGGAGCTCATAATAAATAATGCAAACCAATAGAAGTGTTTCAGTGTTTGTTTTTGGTATGGGGTATTTGTACTATTATTATTTGAGAGAATGCATAAGCTTTAGAAAGCGCTTAAACATTTTAACAATGCCTTTACTAAGTGAAAATTCAAATAGCATAGTCATACCATTATCGCAATATTATGTTCAACATGGTTATTACTTATTCCTGCTACTGTGCAGCCCTAACACACTATTCATTCATATTGAAACATTTAACTCACTGGACATTCAATCCCAGAGTATTAAAAAAAACAAAAAAAAAACAAAACACATCAACTACATTTTACAAACCTACAAAATCTACTACAGTAGCCAATCACAGAATATCAAACTCAAATGTAATCACGAAAGTTTTAATGAAAATCAAAAGCAAATGAACACATTTTTATGCACTGAAGCATGATAAAAGTTTTACATCAAGAAACATCAAATAAAAGGCTGTAATTTATGGTGTGCTAAATCACATGATACAGACCCAAGATACAGACTTCAGGGAGCTGTAAGAAAGAGTGGCTCTCACTGGCACAGCGTCTCCCAACTGTAAACCCATGAAGCCTGTCATTTTTGATCTGAAATAATGCCAGTCTTCATCTACCTCGTACAGTAGGGAGATATGTGCCAGATTCTGCCAAGTTAACTTGCACTACAGATGTAAAATGAATGTGTGTCAGACTAAATTTGGGGGGCAGCTTGCGCACTCATTACAAGCCTTATGTAATTTATCAGTTTCTTTTACTGTGAGCAGAGCGAGGGGAGGTTAGCGCGACAGGAAGAGAGGAAAACTTCTCAATGATGAAACAATCTCTGCTGTTAAATGATTGGCCCAGGCCTCCACCAATAGGAGGACCAGCTCCATGGCAACAGGCTCTGTCACCAAGAGAAAAATTAGCTGTATCCCTCAACACCCCCAGATTTCTCTCTTCTTTTCCGTCTCACAAACCCCAGCCCAAATCCCCAATTAAACGAGCCGGTGTGTGTTTCACTGGACACTTCGGTTCAAACTGGTGACACACACTTGCAGCCGCTGCATGGCTCAGGCGTAGCATGACAGCACAGCTCTGTTACAGACACAACAACTGGGTACACATCCAACCAAACAGGACATAATCAGGTTTAAAGTGATCTGGCCACGACTCATTCATATTGTCATTTATGTAGATTTTGAGAATGGCGATGACTCCTCTCACAGAACGACGGGATAAAGCTCTGTTTTCATCAATGCAGAGGAGAGAGCGCGATGACTAAACAGGGCGTCTGCAGGAGCTTAACAGACAAGGACAGAACCAAAATAACAGAACATAAGCAACAGATCTGTGAACTTAGAGCAATCCTCTAAAACACAAACTTTTTATTTCTCAGGGTAAACAAAGTTCTTACTAGACCACACTACACACAAAAAGCTGCTAAAAATATGACAAACTCTAAAATGTAGTATAATATATGCAAAAGGCTAAAACTAATCAGACACAAACCTAATCCTCCAACCAGTGCTCATGACAGAACCACATACTCCTGAGAGGACTAAAAGCGTCTAACTACAAGTGTATAATTTTGTATGTTGCACAAAATTAGAACATGTCATTGGACAATTACCTTGACAAGTGCGAAAATATATCAATAACCTGTAATACAATAACAAGCAAGCAGTTCTTTACAATTCAGATATTCCATTACAATGCATAACTTTTAGGAAGCATCGCGTAATTTAAAAATACCCATTCTCGTATTGAATTAATGAACTCTGATATAAATCATATATAATTCCATGCCACTGAGACGAGCAGACCTCTCCTGAGTCGGTACGCTTAGGAGCTCAAATAGGGGGAGCAGAAATAGGCCAATACACTGGACTCTAGCAGAGTTTAATTTGTACAAAATGCACTGAAATTACCCTACCATTTCAGAAGACATGTTTTTTTCTTCCAAACTTGCCGGTTTTGGATAGTTTCCCTGTTAAAAACAAACAGTCTGAAGAGGGATCTGCACCCCTAGTGGCTAAACATTATAAAGTGTTGCTTCATTGAAAGATTTGCAGTATATTGTGCTGCCCCAACTACTACAGTGGCACTTGATGACAGCTGGCTGTGGTGCAAGAGCAATGCGACAGTGGCTTGAGGGGTGAAATGAAGCCAGACCAACTAGGACGTCCGGCAACACGCCAGTGCAACAGCTAGACTGTCTCTGTGGGCCATGTGCAAATGGTGCTCTTTTACAATGTGGCTGGTGTCCTCCAGAAAAGCCTGTACAGAGGCAACATGCCAGACATTTGGCCCCGTGTCCAGCCAGCCAAGACCAAGATTAGTCCAGTAGCAGGCATCCTGCCTCTGCCACTCTTCTGGCTTTTTGTGCAGGGTTCGCCAACTTAAAGAGCTACGTCAAAAAAGTAGAAAGCATCCATCCATCTTCCACCGCTTATCTGTTAGTAGTGGTAAAGAAAGTGCTAAAATAATTTATAGTGAACTGATCCTAATAATAGTGTACCATGTTTTAAAGTCAACAGATATAGTCGCACTAATTAATTTTCTATTATAGCATTTAGTACTGATTATAAACACTCCACAATTTCTGTCACCACAAAACCCAAAAAAATCAATGGTGTCACGGTCAAGGATAGCACCGTTTTCTACCTAATAATCAAACTTAAACATCAAAGTAGTGTTAAATTAGAGCTGGGAAATTCATTGAAACTATAGCGAAATCAAAAACCAAAACATCTGTGCAAGAAAGGATTAAAAAAGTAAAAAAAAAAAAAAAGGTAAATAAATAAGGGTTCTGTAGGTATTTTAAAAGAAATGTAAAAATATATAGTCCAAAAATATCCCATTATAAAGTCAAACAAATACAAAAGTACTAATTTGATTTGAGGCCATATTCACCCAATCCTCTGTGGACATTTTATCAAACCTTACTGTGGCACTGCTCTGATCATTTCCACAACATCAGGTTTTCAAATCCATACGTTTTTTTTAATTTACCAACAGAGTATTGCTCTCTTCTTGATTCTTCTGTCATAAATCCTTAAATATCCATAATTTATATTTAAATCAGACTTGTATACCTACGTAGAGTCGCAGTGCAGATGTAATTGTAAATCATATTTATGTTCTTGTTCTGTCTCTTCCTCTTATTAACTTTTTGTTCATTGTATGAAATAATATTGACTTTGTTGTATTGGGGTGTCTCTCTTTCTTTTTGTGTAATATCTACCTGCCAGGGGGTTTGCAGATGGAAATTAGCATAGGGCTTTAATCTGGCATATTTACATTTAATTAAATGTTCATTAATATTGATCCCCTTTTATTTTCTTAAATAAAAAAAATTATAATCATAAAAAAAAAATCCTATAGTCCTAAGTCAGGGTCTTCTATTCAAACACAGCCTATAGAAGATCACAGCCATAAAAACAGATGGTATTAACTGAGGAAACAACAGAACAGTTAACTAGCTCTGGCAGATAAAACCGTGTCCATCACAAAGACACACTACAGTGATGTTCCAACACTGACCACCCTGACTGGAAACACTTAACATGCAGACCACGCAGACACTTTGACAGACTGAGAGAAAACTATTCACATCCTCTTTGTCAAG
The DNA here is from genome assembly GCA_024349245.1 of Neodontobutis hainanensis. Taxonomy (NCBI): domain Eukaryota; kingdom Metazoa; phylum Chordata; class Actinopteri; order Gobiiformes; family Odontobutidae; genus Neodontobutis; species Neodontobutis hainanensis. The sequence continues at coordinate 2,286,049 of JALDNG010000005.1, forward strand.
ACCTACTTGGCTGATTAGGTTAAGTAACATTTTAGATTACATTTTGTGAATAAATCAAAGATAATGCTAATAAATAGCCTCAGTTTGTCTTATCTACGAGTGCAGGACAGTAAGTGTGCTGGTTCTGGCAGTACTAAGCCCGAGCATAGATCGGTAGGTAGTGTTAATTAGAGAAACTGCACATGGCAGCAAGTCACTACATCACGGAGCTGACCTGACAGAGGTGGCACGTCAGCCCCACACTGCGCCGTGCCATCTGTTTACCTGGACACGCTAACCACTCCCTGTGCTCTGCCTGTCGAAGGAGAGCAATTTATCACTATTCACCTTCATCCAGTTTTCACCGTCTTTTTGTTCCTCTATCTCTACACCTGAAACAACAAGAAACACCAAAACAATCCATACAAACAGAACACTCACCTGGAAGTTATGTTATTAATTATAATAATATTATTACAAATCTGTCTTAAAACCTGTTTGTGTGGCAGCCACTGGCCACCATTGTTGTTTATGTGGTTAAAAGGGAGAGTTTAGGAAGCATGACGGTCACAAAGTATCACAGCTTTAGTAGAGCATGGAACGAAACAAAGATGTGAACCACAGCCATGAATGGACTCCAGAAAAGTGAAGGCATTAAACACAATGAGATTAGACTGTGTTCTGTGAGTAATAGGACTCAATAGGAGCCAACTTTTGTTCCCAAGCTTCCTCTTAGACTGTAATAGCAAAGCCTCAAATAATTATCATAAAGTATAACATAGTTGTAGACAGTTATTACAACCAAACCCTCTCACTAGTCACGCTGCTGCACCTGAGATTCTGTAGAGCTAGTATTATTTGTACCAAGACCAAAATAAAGCCTAAGACCCTTCTGATTGTTGATTGGTTTGGGCCCTGCTGTTCCATTTTGTTTGTTGTTTTAAAAAAAAACTGTTTTACACCCTGTGCTTCCTCTTCAATAACTTCACAACATAATTAAAATGAAGAGTACTATTGAACGTCGTTAAGAACAAAGCTACAGTGCTTGTTACACCTGTTCCCAGCCCTGTGCAGCCGAGTCCACACCAAACTTTACCAATAAACACTTTTTCCATGGATCCTGAAGCTCGACAGTGGACCAAAATTCTCTGAGCCAAGGCATACAATACAATTTTCCTGGAATCACAGGACTCTCAGTCGAACTAATATACCTACATAATCACATTAATAGATGAGCAACTGTAGCATGTAAACTGTCCTGAACTACCTCCTCTGCTTTACACAGGCAGACACATTTTAAATTTAAAGTTTTATACTACTATGCCACTCCCTAATTTGTTGGTTGGTTGTTTTGGTCTCTCATGACACAAAAAGTTTAAAAGGAAAATAATCCTTCTGTCATAGCTTATGTTCAATTTGCTCTTCGAATGGAACAGTTTCTAAGTTAAGGAACTGTTTTCCGACTTTGTGGTGTTCAACTTTTCATCCATTCATTAATTTTCCAAGTCTTATACAGTTCACGGTGGCTGTAGAAAGTTAGAATATTAATGATATTAACAGATGGACTACGTAATAAGTAAAGTCTTTACTTAGTATTTCTAACTCTAAACACCATTTTAATCCAGTATTAGCCTGAGCAGAGGACACAGACTCAATACTAACATGCTTGTACACTTACAACCACTGTAGTCTAATTAAATGAACTAATCAAACTATGTGTGACGTAAAACTAAACTGTAAACTTTATGCTTGCTGTGCTATGGCTCACACTAGTGTCACCTGAACAATGCCAGGTGTGTCGCCAAAAGAGTGGCCCCTCCCTGTAGCAGCATTATTCTGCATAAAGACAAAACACAACAGGATAAACAGTGCAACTAATAAAGCATAAATGTTTAATACAACAAGCGGAAAGAGATCTATGAAAGATAATAATGCTTTTGAGCAACTCTACACTAATGGTTTAGGTGAGACTTTAAAAAGGGGGTAATCGTGAACCCTCTGACTGAAGGCAATTACAGCAGCACTTACTCAGGGGAATCCTATTGATTTTTATCCTCCCTTTCTCTCCCTCCTGTGCTTCCTGTTTCGTACGATTTCCCACGCACTGTCAATTAGTATGCAGGGATGAAGCTGAAGATGCACCATATACCTGGCAACTGTCACAAACGAATATAAAAAAAAATATAGCTGCAAGCAGCAATGACGGGGCCAAGCACAAGGCCGGCATTAAACCTCATGCCGACATGGCCAGCAGCATCAGACCAACGGCAGTAAGCATATAAAGAAATTTCAATAAGACTTTAGTCTAAATGGCTGAAAAATCATCAATATGGTCTTTAGCACTTTGATTGAATGGTTTATTACACTCGACCCAGAGGCAGCGCTGTAAGCAAACTGATGTGTTGATGGCTGGCAGCATCAGACCAATGGCAGTAAGCAGTTAAAGACATTTCAATAAGACTTCAGTCTAAATGGCTCAAAAATCATCAATACGGTCTTTAGCACTTTGATTGAATGGTTTATCACGGTCGACCTAGAGGCAGCGCAGTAACCACACTGATGTGTGAAACAACTAAGCTGCTCAAACTCTGCAGGCAGACTCAAACTCTGCAGACAGACTCAAGTCATGGTTGCCATAACACGTACTAAGTTTGGTTAGAATATATTAAAGCATTGCAGAGATATAGCCTGACTTTTATTTTTGTGCGCACTAAGTCGATTTCATTTGCGGTATTCAACAACGGTTTGAAGAACCAACTTTCTTCTCATAACTTTTAGTCAACATAGTCTGAAGATGATCTGGTTCAATTTTGGTGAAAATCGGACAATTGGTGTGGGAGGAGTTCGAAAAAGTAGGTTTTTGAAAAAAAACAACATGGCAAACAGGAAGTTTGGCCGAATAGGACATATTTAGTATCTGTGCTCTCGGCTTGATCCAGTGAACACATTAAGACCATTTGTTTTACAATAGGTTAACGGAATCAAAAGTTATTAGCATATTTGTGAATTTGGTAATAACTTTTGACCACAAGGTGGTGCTGCCCCAAAACTTTTTGAGTACCTTCAGGGCTTGGTCCCGAAGATGCATACCAAGTTTTGTAATGATGCGCAATGCGTTCCAAAAATATAGCACTTTATGACAAAATTCATAATGGCCGGCGCTCAAAATGGCGATATGGGAAAATTTGGTATCGCAGGACTCGGCATGACGCACTGAATGTAAAGAGACCAGTTTTACGATTTTTGGCAAAAGCGTTCAGAAGATATAAGCAAATAATTAGCTTTTTCATATCTTCTGACCACTAGGAGGCGCTGCGCCAAAACTCTGCAGGCATCCTCAAATCATGGTTGCCATAACACGTACTAAGTTTGGTTGGAATATGTTAAAGCATTGCAGAGATATAGCCCATTTATTTTTGTGCACACTAAGCCGATTATATTTGGGCGGTATTCGACAAAGGTTTGAAGAATCAACTTAATTCTCATAACTTTTTCTCAGCATAGTCTGATGATGATCTGGTTCAATTTTTATGAAAATCCGGGCTACGGCCTAGGAGGAGTTCGCAAAAGTACGTTTTTTGGAAAATTCAAAATGGCGGAAAAACTATCATGGCGGAAAATGACGTCATAGAGTGCAATCGAATCGGCTTGACCTAAGGAATCAGAGGAAAAAAGAATTTTAATTCTAGGCCTTACGGTTCAAAAGTTATTAGCATAAACATAAGTCCAACTTTGGACAGTTGGTGGCGCTAGAGGGATTAAGGTAGACACTTCAGATTTGTTAGGATGACAGCTGACACTGTCCACTATGAGTGTACCAAATTTCACAACTTTTTATCATACGGTTCTATGGGCTGCCATAGACTTACATTGCAGGATAATAATAAGAAGAAGAAGAAGAAATCTAACGAAAACAATAGGGTCTACGCACCTTCGGTGCTTGGCCCCTAATAATGGTCATACATGTACTAAAGAAGCAGCTTTTGAAGTGGACTTGACAGATAAGGAGGCTTGTGACAGATGAACACAAAGACAATGTTAGCCCAAGCTACATGACACTGCACAAGGAGCTTTCATGTGCATTCAGGGTAACTATTAGGGATGCTCATATTGACCGTTTAACCGTTAACCGAAAGTAAAAATTTTGACCAATTAATACTATCAGTTAAACGGTTTAAAAGTTTTTTTAAGGTTCTTTTTTTTGTTTGCTGCATGGTTTAAAACTAAAATAGCCTACTATATAGCTTATATTTATTAACGTACGGAGCGCATCGGCACGCGCAACCACACACGTGATCGTCTTTGTCCTGGACCCACGCCATAAACATCTCCCTTTTTTTGCACAAACGAAGAAGGAAGCTGTAAAAGCAAAACTTATTGAAATGTGTGCTGCTTTGGTAATGGCCAATGCGGAATGAGATGAGAAAGCGGTGTCTGCTACCCAAGCTGGAGCCAAAGCAACGCCATGTGCGTCAATTTTATTTGTATTTAATGCCAATTCAATATTATAATCTTATCAGTTAACAGTTAATAATCGATTAAGGAGCGGCGGTTGTCAGTTGGGAAAATTAATCGAAATGAGCATCCCTAGTAACTATGCATTTTGTATGTTGGCTAATGAGTGGAAAAGCTGGATTCAGTCAATAGGTTTTTATGTAGGACTGGGCAGTTAATCAAACATAAGGACCATTCAGACTAACTCACATTAGTGCAACAACACAGTCAATAAACAGTTTGTTGGATTGAGTTAAAAAAAAAAAAAAAAAAAAAAAGAAAAATAGGCCAATTCTTCAATAAATAGTCAGTGACTGATTAATGTTTTAATCTGTTCTGTGTATTTCTGCTTTAATTGACTTATCTTTAATCTAAATATGAACAGGAACACTTTATCTAAAAAATTAAATATAGCATAATTTCAATCATAAATCACTAAAAGAGCAAAGATATTCACTTGACTTGAGGACATATGGCTTAGCTGTACTAAAACGTGCCTTACTTAGTGTAATGCAACAGAAGAGCAGACATAAAGAAAGCAGCCATTACACAAGACAGCTACACCACTCAAAAGACAGATATATTGACTGTTAATGTTGAGGATGTTGGTGAGTGTAGAACTGTTAGACCAGATCTATCAGAAAAGAAGAGGGAAAAGCAAGGTCTTCTAAACCTGAAACAGTGCTGAGGCCATGAGGATGGCGCGCTATTTATAGCAACAGATTTTTTATTCAAGAGGGCTCTGCTGTGCTTTCTCTCTCACGCTTTTGCTGCTGCTAATACATCTTCTCATTTTTGCCTCTATCTCCACACAATGTTCTGCAAACAACAGAAACAAACAAACAACTGTCATAATTAAAAAATGCTGATACCTCTTCAACTTTTTCATAAACTTGAGAACTACCTACATACAGTCTTATATAAGCCTATAGGGTGTCCTTTTATTTCCCCTCGTTGATGACAGTGCTGCAGAGACGCCTACTTTCGGTGACTCTACACCTCCACCAGGCCACCTCCACCTCCCCCCTCCCACACCGGGACACAGAGAAAGGGAATTCCTTATTACCTCAGCATTTGCCTCAGCACACGCGTTTGTTTAGTGCACACAGTTTACTGCACTGACCACGGGCCTCACAGCCGCACAGACACAATTACAGACGACTCAACCTTTGGATAATTTCACTTTAACCAGCTCAACACAAGACAAATGATGTTCAGCACTGTATAGTTTAGAGTACTCTTCTCTCATAACAGTATATAATTAAGACAATTACAATAAGAGTAACAATGAAAAGTGCCAAGGCCATTATAATAATCTTTACAAAATGAACCAAATGTCTACAGTTGTAAAGAGCCCATATAGATGTCACAGACAGATTAATAAGTCACTGATACAAAACAGAGCACACGCTTACTGTATTCAGAGTCCGCTGTGAGGATTTCCATCCGGTGTCTCACGCTGATTACAGCAAGATAAGCAGCTCTAAACCGAGTAAACTCTTTCATTAGGTTGTTGACAAATATAATAAATATTCTGTTTCCTAAAGCTTGTGAATCAGATGGTAATAAGAAGAGAAGAGCAGGTCAGTGCCTCTACTGCTCACACTAGTTTCTTGATCTCCACTCCCTGCTGAGCTGGCATCAGGTCTGTAGACACCGGTACCTCTCTATCGTGGTTGAGATTCACAAAAATGGACACAGAGCCATTCTGACTGCCCTCTTCCTTTTTCTGAATGAAGCCGAGACACTGGAGGGAAGCGGAAAGCCAAGCTCGCCGGTTCCCTCTCTCCCTACTGCTCTTATTCCATCATGCGCATAGTTTTCACCGCTCCCTACTTCTCTAGCCCTCCCTCTCGTGTGAATACTCTCTCACACACAGATCTATCTCCTCAGCGCTTTACCTTTTCAGTGTGACACTCTAAAACCACTATGACAGCCATCCCAGAGACTGAAGAAACCCAGCTGGTTAAAGGACACCCAACAGTGACTTACAGTATGTGATGGGATATCAGAGATATGGGCTGGAGCAGTTTGCGCGTGTCCACTGTTGAAACTTTGGGAACACTACCAAAATGAGCATACTGTAGTGTCTCACTGTCGGCGCACTCTCATTGGGAAAAGATGGAGAGAAACACACTGCAGTCTGTTAATGAGAAAGAGGAAAAAAGTCAAGAACAAACAGTAACAAAACAGTACTATTTTCTCAAAAAAGCATGTCCTTTTGCATGACAAAACAAAACATGACCGGCTGCACATTTCTTTCTGAGAACACATTTCTTCATAGCTCGTATTAACAGCTGTTTCTGGTTTTAGCTTACCAGTCCCAACTTTGAGACTTAATATAAACTGCTTCCATGTTTATACCACGTCAAACTGAAAATTCTGTTTGGAGTTTAGAAAGCTAAGAATGATAACACATTCTTCTACTGTATATTCTAGCAATCAGTAGCCTCCAACGTGACTTCAGAACAGTTCATTCACTTATATTTGTTAAACAATTGGTGTACCTTCTGTTTTTAAAATTTACTTCAAATTGTTCATAAGTCAAAAGAACTTGAAGCTTGGTTGGATGCCACTCATTTACGAAGATTATGCCGCTCTCATCACTCGACCAACAACCTTTACAGTAGAAACACAAGCTGCCCTATAAAGAATTGTACTCCCTGGTGGAGATGAAGCTTAAAATGTACAGTACCAATAAAGATTTATAGTTTTGTATGATTGCACATACAGCCAAGTTGTCACAAAATTTCACTCTGTAGTGTGCTTAAGAACCATCTGAACTCCACTGAATTACATTTAAATAATCTTTAGTTACTTGTAAAACTGAACCATGACACCCAACTGTAAAACATGATTAAAAAAAAGTCACAAGAAAGCGGGAAGATAATGAAAATACCTCATTAGCTAGAAAACCCTGACTCCCATAAGACATTCTATTTGCATCTTCTCCCCACAGCTGCCTTAATGGAAACAGAGCCTGAAAGATGCAGTAGAAAAAAAGAGGCAAAAGTTCAGGATCAAAGAAATACTCAGCAGAGAGCTCGAGGTAAAACACTGCAGGTCCGCAGAGGTCTCGTGTAGGACAATGGGCTTAATTAGGCTCATTTCATCGGAACCAACAAGGAGCGGTCCAGCTGAGCAAAGCCATGACTAAAACAAGAAAGTGCAAATTTAAAACCAAATCAAAAAGTTATATGCATGTGTAGTGGTAACTTCACTGTAGATTTGTTATCCACGTATCTGCCACTCCAAAGCACCGCATACGTCAGAACTATATATATATATATATATATATATATATATATATATATATATATATATATATATATATATATATATATATATATATATATACATACACACACACACACACACACACACAAACACACAAACACAATACTCAGACTGCTTCCATTATACAACTTTAGATAAGGCTAAAATGAACAAAGAATAAAACAAATCACTGCCTAATATTATACTACACAATTGAACAAGATTGTTATTTATAAACATCACAATCATCAATGAGCATGTGCTAATATCAATGTGTTTTTTCTGAGGTCAATGGTGCTCTGAGTGTTCATTGTGATCACACTGAATTTATTTGTGTTTAACTGGTGCATTTCCAAACTACTCCTTACCCAGTAATATAGGCTCTTCTTTGGCATTTAAAAGATCACTGTGAAAGTATTATGTTGGCATTATGGTATGTCAATTTAATTTATATTTTTTCAATAAAACATTCTCACACATTATTTGCTTCCACTAGTCCCACTGGTGCCACTAAATTTATTTTATTTAAAAACTACAATAAGCCATATACAATGACATGCAAAGTGTCAATATCCTGACACATACACTCACCTAAAGGATTATTAGGAACACCATACTAATACTGTGTTTGACCCCCTTTAACCTTCAGAACTGCCTGTATTCTACGCAGCATTGATTCAACAAGGTGCTGAAAGCATTCTTTAGAAATATTGGCCCATATTGATAGGATAGCATTTTGCAGTTGATCGAGATTTGTGGGATGCACATCCAGGGCACGAAGCTCCCGTTCCACCACATCCCAAAGATGCTCTATTGGGTTGAGATCTGGTGACTGTGGGGGCCATTTTAGTTCTGTGAACTCATTGTCCTGTTAAAGAAACCAATTTGAAATGATTGGAGCTTTGTGACATGGTGTATTATCCTGCTGGAAGTAGCCATCAGAGGATGAGTACATGGTGGTCATAAAGGGATGGACATGGTCAGAAACAATGCTCAGTTAGGGCCGTGGAATTTAAACGATGCCCAATTGGCACTAAGGGGCCTAAAGTGTGCAAAGAAAACATCCCCCACACCATTACACCCCCACCACCAGCCTGCACACTGGTAACAAGGCATGATGGATCCATGTTCTCATTCTGTTTACGCCAAATTCTGACTACCATCTGCCCATTGGCCCATTCTCCTCAGACCTCTAGCATCAACAAGGAATTTTCACCCACAGGACTGCTGCATACTGGATGTTTTTCCCTTTTTACACCATGCCACGCTCAAAATTGCTTACATCACCTTTCTTTCCTATTTTGACATTTAGTTTGGAGTTCAGGAGATTGTCTTGGCCAGGACCACACCCCTAAATGCACTGAAGCAACTGCCATGTGATTGGTTGATTAGATTCTTGTATTAATGAGAAATAGAACAGGTGTTCCTAATAAACCTTTAGATGAGTGTATACTGCAAAGACGCAAACTTGCAGTATACTTGCGACTGAGCTCGTCAAACTTGCAAAACAGGGAACATGGTAAGGTTTGGGGGGAATTTCAGGGTCATTCCATTTATGTATTGCCCATACTACCAGTACTAACAGTATTAATGCTACTACTAAATACCAACTATAGTGCTTTTTTTTCCAATTTTAAAAGATAATTTATTTGGCCATAATTTAAATTGATACAAAATTTTCTTACACCTCTTCTTTCCACACACAAAAAAAACTTGCACAGCAACAATGCAGCCTGTATTTACAACAATAAAAATAATTTGCATAAGTGATTTTCATTTTTATAAACTTAAATCAACTTAAAACACATTATTTTAGCCCAGGTAGAGATGATCCTGTTATCAATTTTAAAATTTCTAAAAGCTCCTCAATAGTTATTGAATGATTCCAGTGGGCTTAGAAGTAAGAAAGGATAAATGGGAGGAGCTGGGCAAGGATCAGTGGCCAAAGATACCACAGATAAAAACATACTCAACTGTGAACACATTGCTGTCTCTGTGAACATTATACAACTATAATCTACTGTAAAATAATGTTGATAAGGCGGCTTTTCTTTTCAACATGTATCCCCATCTGAAGCCAGAAAGACTGCTCTACTCAAGACTTGCCCATGCAACCAGTCGCTTGCTTATTTTTCTAATCAATAATTTACATCAAAGCAAGCACTGAAGGATAGATATGCACTTGGAGGATCGATAATCAGGGTGTGAATGAGGAGATAAAATGGAGCACAAAAGAAACAGAAACACAAAAATATACAAAAAAGGATAGGGGAGATGTAGATGAAGACACAAGCAGGAGTGGTTAAGAGAAACAGAGAGAGATAGGAGCAGCAGCAGCAACAGCACCACGCTCATTGCTCTGGCAGAGATCTATAAATAGCTCTTCAAATCTCTCTAGAAAAAGCCACTCTTCTGCTTCTGCTGCTGCAAACACAGAGACAGGAGCTAGTTATGGATACCTGACTAAAACACATGCACCACTTCTCATCCAATAATAAGCTTGTTATTCTTTTAAACAGCGTTTCATATCCAGTGTGGAACCACATATACGCATTGCTCTTATTGTTTTGCGTTAATATTTGATTGTATAAAGTAAACATTAAGAAAGTAGGCTACCTTCACATGTTCTATCAGTGAATGAATAGACAATTGTTCACCATGCATCTTGCAAAACCCATGCTGTGCATAGGAAACTTTGTAAATTCTCAAATCAATAATGTGTAAACTAGATGGTTTAGTTGAATGCAGTTGGATAATGGTGGATATGTCAGACTGTGCATGTTGGAGGCCATAAGGAGAAGCATGTTCACAGGCAGCCTGGATACTGTTTTTTTTTCCATTGGTGGCCTAAGCAACAGCAGACTGTTGATTCAATGACTCACCTGCAACAGATCCTACTATGGTTGAGCCCATTCTCAATAATAGTGCCTCGTGCCACAAAAGAAGAGCGAGCAGTGTGATTCAAGATTTAAAGATTAGTCATTACACAACAAAAAATAAAATGGGCTTTACATGAAAATATAGGAAAAGCAAAATAAAACACGCATATTTAAAGTAGCACTGCGTAACTTTAAAATCCCCAAACATAAATTCTCGTATTGATATGATGATTCTTAGACATGCAATTGGTAGAATCATACCTATTTCACTGACACAGACCCTCAGCTGGACAGAAAACTCCGTTATAAATTATATACAGTCCCATGCCACCAAAACAAGCTAAAATCTCCTGAGTGACACGCTCAGAAGCTCAAATACAGGGATCATAAAGAGGCCAATAAACTGGACCCTAGAAGTTGTATTTGTACAAAACGCACTAAAATGACTTGCCGGTTTTGGATAGTTTTCTCTTAAAACAAACAACACAAACAGTCTGTAGCAGGAACTGCGCCCCTAGTAGCTAAAAGTTACATAGTGTCGCTTTAATCATTCACAGTCAAACCAACAACATTAAAAACACACATTTAAAGCAAGCATAGATATATGCTTGCTATAAACACCATAAAAAAGAAGGATTTTTGGAGCTGAAGTTTCTTCAAAAGTAAAACGGGGCTATAACATAACCTCGATCTCCTTGAAAACAGCTGCCAAAACAGCCATAAACTCTGATAGTCCCAAAATAATCTAAATACCAAATGTGATAACACCCGTACTGACGGCCACTTGTACAGCCTTGACATCACGACGGCCCACGCCAGAAGATATGAATATTCAGGTTTCAGACACACATGGCCTTTTCCCAGAGCAGATGTTTGAATCACAGCTTCCACAGTCTGCACTGTGATTCCCACCTTGTTTGACACAACTGTCTATTTTCAGCTCAAGTGTCACAACGTGAGCAGAAGCCAACGCACCGAGACAGTAATGACCATTTGTCAAGTTCTTCTTGTTAAACCACTTTTTGGATTTCTCTGGTGTTCGTTTGTGTTATCTTAAAAACATGATCAACAGGTTTGATCAAATACAAAAGATTTCAAGCATAAAACCCTGTTTATCAAGAGCTGGCTAAATAACATTTAAAATTGACTATTCATTACAAGACATACTTCTGCTGCATAATGTTTCATAAACCACTAACAAAGCACTCAGTCTCCTGTTCTTGTTTTAAATTAAGATGTTGAACGTCTTTCAACCATAGTAAATATAAATAAATAAAAAATATTCTACCAGTTATTAATGACTTATCAAGGACTCTGATGTTTGTTATGTCATTTTAATTCATATTCAGCTTGCAAAATATTAGGAATATACGCAATAGCAATCTTGAAATCTGCAGTAACAACATGACTAATATTTGAACGTCACCATTATAAAAATGCCAAAAGTACATTTCTAAGCTACTAATCATTATTTTGCTGTACCACAGTTTGTTTTAAAGATCAACTATTTTAGTGCTATACAAGAACTTAAGACTTAAGATATGTATATTGCACTTGTTGATAGGGAGAAACCTAATTGCAAGATAGTGTGTGTCTATATTATGTATGGAATCTACTCAATACATTTGCAAAAATGTACATTGTAGAATATGACAATGTTACTGTTACTAAATATAATCAGTAGTTTCAACTGAGTAGGAATGAGACAGGTTTAAATGGCATATGTTACGTACTGATGAACATCTAGTTAAATAGCATTTAAAGTGTATGGGTAAATACAGTAAAGTATCATAGACTTACCATAACCAGCTCAAGTTAAAGTAATAAATGGGATTCAGCTGAATATGAATGAGACAAAATATGATAAACTATAACGTTGTAACCTCCAAATAAAAACTCACTACTTCAACATTTTGTTTTCAGCTGTTTTAGAGTCACACACCAGGTCTGAAGACATAACACCATGTGGTCCAGATAAGGCTTTACTACCACGAGTAACTATACATTTCCATCGTTGCTTTCTGATTCAATTACATTATGAATCGCCCTATTCTCGAATACTGCTTTCAAGTATGAGGCATGTTTCTAAAGATTTTTTTTTAAAACAGGAAATCCTATCAGTGCTAACTCGTGTCATTCATGGAGACCGTAGATTAAACATGGTGCTCTGAGTTACATTTCATTTCTGACTAGGAATAAATTGATAATCGATTTCAAGTCATCTCAAACGATGTGTTTTCAGCTCACCTTTTGCTGGCTGTGTGTCACGACTCTGTTGAATCTTCAGCTTGTGTCTCTAGAAAACACATGATAAAACGCTTAAAACACAAGCTAGACATATGACTGAAAAATACTAGCTTGTCTTAACGCTAACAATGGCTAGCTCACGGTTAGCCTGCTTCCTCTGGGCAAGTATAATTAGCCACCTACAGCACCTAACATTATAGCCACCGAGCTAATGTTAGCGCAGAAGCTAACTAGCCTTTTTTTATTTTTTCTCTGCACCAGTTACCACTTGTCACAAATAATCAGTGTTGATAAAACAGCTAGTTAAACAACGAGACAGCATATGTTTACAGTTGCCCTGGTATAAATCTGTCCCGGCACTCTCAGGTCTTAAAATAGGAGATGCTAACTGGTGGCTAGCTCTCCGAATGACTTACCAATGCTAATAGAACGGCGCTAGCTTGAGTTGGTTCAATGCGACCCCGACTGCTGTCAAAATAGCGCCGTGTGAGGGAACAGCGGCGTTAACATTACGCACAGCCTGCAAGCACTGGGGGGTTTTAAGCAAACCGAACCAGCCGCAGGATTACAGGCAAATTACAACAAAAGGCCAAAGAATAAAAGGACACAAATTAAAGAAAAAAGAAAGAAAACGCTATTCCCCCTTCTGTTGAGATCTCTGGCTTGTGTTGTGTCAGCGTCACTTTTTTCCCCTCACCGACAGTTTACGTCAGTGGCGTGCTTCACAGTCGAAGGGAGGATGAGATAAATATAAAATACACAAAATACATATAATAAGAAATGTCCGAGATCCAATTTTACACTTTTAAAACATTTCTAGCCCACATGTATCTAAAGATTCAGACACTAATAATAAATGCTCATTTTACCAATTTGTTATATGGACACTCAATGCTTCATTGACAGTACAGGTCTGCATTATTTTACTGTAAAGTTTTTTTTCTCTTAATGGTCTACATTTTAAGTCTCCACCATAAACATATGCAGAATTTTTGGATGACTGAGCACTGAGGTACAAAAAAACACAATAGGCTATGTGTATATTTTAAATAATAATAATAATAATAATAATAATAATAATAATAATAATAATAATAATAATAATAATAATAATAATAATAATAAAACACAATCAGGTTAATCTGGAAAATGCATAAAACAACTTTGGAGGATAAGAATGCCCGGAGTTATCAAATAGACTAGTATTACTACAATGTAGGCTATATACCAGTGTGAAAGAAGCTGCTTGAAAAGCTATGTTTACAGGGCTTTGAAATGTCTCTAATAATAAAAAATGAAACAGGCAAAGATACATAAGGCCTATAAATAAAGTTTTTTGAAGTAGACTCAGGTTTTGGTCCCAAATAAAATACATGTATAAATATGACCTAATAAGATCTTAGGTGTTTTAGCCTACTGTTTGTGTAAAACCCATCAAGGCTATATGTTCTGTTCTTGTTAGGATCAAATGTCCGCTGGATAAAAAAAAAAAAAAAAAAAAAAACTATTACATAATTTCTGTGTTTTGCAATGGCAGATTCCTTCATTACAACATTATATTTACTTTGATCTACTCAGATTTAATAATTACCAATTAATCAAGGGGAAATACAAATGTTGTGTCTCTTAAAATAAATTGAAAAGCAAATTAGATGATTCAGACTTTATCTGCCATTACTGATTGATTATACAGTTGTATGACAGTCGGGAAGAAGGAGTTCTTTTGCCTTGTCAGCTCATTGATCTCAGACGTCCACCGGCTGCTCTGTATTGTTCAAAAGCCGAATGCAGGGGATGGTCCATGTTGTTCAATAGCATTTCTCCTGTTGTGTGTCAGTTGCTCCACTATTTCAACCAGTCTCCAAAGCTATAATTGAACTAAACTGTCTTTATTAGTAGTCTATGTGCCCTTGCGGATACAGTGATTGCTTTACTGTCTGCTTTAATTCATTTTTCTCCAAACATATTACTTTAGACAATCTTCTTATTTTCAACCTATAGGTCTCCTTATAAGAAAAGGCTTATGGTAATTCCTACACTCTTCCACATGAGGGCAATAGAGAGCTATTGTGTTGTGGTAAAGCACTGTCTATCCACTTCAAGTTAAGCGTAAAATAAAAACCTTAAACTTTACTTGCGTGTTCATCTTGTAGAACTTAAAGCAATAGGTTTGGCCAAGGCATAGGCTTCTATTAAGTTTGTCTGTGCAAAAAAATTAAACAAAACACATCAAATCAATCAGACTGTGGGGGGGAATTATAAAGATGTATTTTCGACAAAAAAGGTTCGAGTCACCCAAACATATGGTAATAATGAAATTAGGTAAGTTGCAGACATTGCCAAGCAGCAGCAAGTTTGTTACATATGATAGTAATACATGCCCCAAATCATTGCATATTATTAGGGAAAATTAATCTAACACAATCTAATGAAGCCGCGTGAGAGTTTGACAGACAACTCCACAAAGCTAGGCTGATATCATTCAATTAAATCCGTGAAGACATTGTAATGCATCATCTTTGTGTGTCTTTGTTCACCACACAGTAGCTCCAGAGCATGTCCAACTCTCACCACACACACTTGTAGCCTAATACACGAAGCCACTTTTGAAGAACATGATGGGACGTGTTTGAAATACCACTCGGTTGTCTCCGCCTCACAGCCTTGAGCGCTTTCTCACATCGAGAACGACATTGTTTGATGGCGTTTCCAGAGTCCCGCGTAACCCGTAACTGGGTAAAAGGGCACTAGGACTCAACTTTGATCGACAGGAGTGATGATAGATGGGGTTTATGGTCAAATGCACGGGCGAGGGCAACTTAGCGCACGTGAACAGCATGTTGGATGAATGTAGTCTAGGTTAATTTTGTATCACGCTATTTACCCTTAAACCACACTTTGACCATGGACCGGTCTTGTTAGTTGTACCATGTTTTTGTTGATGATTTCGGGTATGTGTGTGTTGTGTTGTATGAGTGCTTGTGCTGTGCGTGTGAGCGAACACATAGATACCTTGCCAGTAATTTCCTCTGCGCCCCAATGCGCTCATTGGTGCGTCCCTCCAACGTGTCACCAGTTTTGGTGGATTACCCCAGATATCTTCTCCATCAGGAGGGTGAAACACCACTCCTTTCTCTCAACTTCTGACTCCAAGGGCTCCAGCTGCGAACAAGAAGTTTTATCAAAACCTTGAGAGATCGTCTGTTGAAAAGAACGAGATGCATCAAAACTTTTTATTTCCTTTTTTACGCACGCCAATGATCATCATACACAATATTAACCACTATTCAATGATGACGCCGTCTTTCCTCTTCGCGTTTTTACTTGTGTCACCCATGTTGCCTGTTTTCATAAGTGGCTCTCCGGGCTGTGCGTCCTGTGATTTCCAGGATAAAGACGCTCAGGAAAGGCTCATGGTTGAATTCGCGAAGCAGCAACTTTTGGACAAACTGCACCTGAAAGAGAGACCAAACATCACTCAGACCGTGCCTCGGGCGGCGCTCCTCACTGCGCTGCGCAAACTGCACTCAGGACGCGTCAGGCAGGATGGCACTCTGGAGTTGGACAACAGTTCACCCACCAAAGACCAAGGCTATGAAATAGTCAGCTTTGCAGATATAAGTAAGTGTATTAAACGTTGTATATTATGTACAAATCGGCCCTGAGCATGCGTACTTTAGGGTTCCCTTTTGCATTTCACTCCTGGTTGTTCCATAAAGTTTGTCTCATGAGACTCTGTGCTCTAATTGGAATGTGCATACAGAAATTGATGTCCACTAGTTTTTAGACTAGTCATTACAAAAAAGCTTTGTGGTGAAATACAAAAGGGGAAACGTTATTGTGCTCATGTAGGTCTGTTTTAAAGTGACAAAAATGTTACAAAGGTCACTTTTAAGTGATTGTTGACCTGTTTTTGTGTACTTGTCTCTGATGTAGATAACACAAAGAACAGTGAGGACGCCAGCCTCCATCTTGCGTTCCAGTTTCTGCAGGAGCATGGCCAGAGTATCCAGGTGCTGCAGGCCTCTCTGTGGGTCTATGTGCGCTCGTCTGCAGACTCCTACAGAGACTCCCGCCTCCCTGCCAGAGTGTTCCTCTCAGCAGATGACGAGATGGCCGGCCCTAACCGCAGCCTGGTCATAGAAAAGATGCTGGAAGTCCAGGACAGTAACTGGCACACGTTCCCCATCACTCGCACACTGCAGACCTTTCTGGACGGTGGGCAACGCAGGCTGCGGTTTGAGGTCAGCTGTGATGAAGATGGGACAAATCTTTGCTCTCTGGACAGCACAGCGGACACACCTTACCAGCCCTTCCTGGTCGCCCAGGTGCGCCTCCGCGATGACCACTCAAAACGCACCCTCAGGAAGCGCTCACTGCGATGTGGTAATGACGTAACGGTGTGCTGCAAGAGAGACTTCTACATCAAGTTCAAGGATATCCAGTGGCACGACTGGATCATTGCACCCGAAGGGTACCACATGAACTACTGCATGGGTCAGTGTCCTCAGCATCTGTCCGGGTCCCCAGGTATTGCGTCCTCATTCCACGCCACAGTCTTCAGCCAGCTGAAGGTCAACGGCATCAACACAGCTGTGTCCTCGTGTTGTATCCCCACAGAGCGCAGACCACTGTCCATGGTGTACTTCAACTCTCAGCACAGCATCGTTAAAACAGACGTCCCGGACATGATTGTTGAGTCCTGTGGATGTACATAGGGCAAGGTCATTTACGGATGTTAGACAGAAATGATTTTGTATACTCAAGATACAAAGAAACGGGGGTTTTAAAGTAATTATTGTGTGTCATGAAAATCTCCTTCTACAGAAAAAAAAAGTTACTCAATAATATTTTTTAAAGCACCTGTTGAGGTTGAGGAAAACAATGATTATAATGTAAAAAAAAAAAAGGGACTTGTGTTTTGAACCAGAGACAAAGAGATCACAGTGCCTTCAGTCTAGAGTCGATTTTTCATGTTTATGTATTTTATTTATTCTGTTTTACTATTGCTTTTTAAGATTCAGTTCAAAGATGCAGTAAACTGTGTTCACTACCGGGAAATTAGAAATGAACCTGCTGCTTTGTAATCCTTTCTCTTTTTAATAGTGTCCACATAATCATTGACAGTATTCTGTGAATTAGTTTTTATTGTCATATCTAATCTGCACTTTCTCATGATTTAGATCTGATAGCTGCTAAAGAAAGCCTTTGGCAGACTGTGCCTTCTCCTGACGATGAATAATACCTTTAAACCAAAAAGATTATGTTCAACAGTAATTTTTACATTTTTTAAAAGGCAGTACATTTTACCTTTTTTTTGTTTTAGTTTGTATTGATTGCGAGACACTTATCTTGAGCTGGTTTAAACTGCCTGTGCAGCCGGTGCTAGCATCAGCATCCACACTGTATTATTTGCACAGATAACCAGTTGGGTAACAGTGCTTCTGACACTGAACCCAGTGTCATTTCTCAGCTGCACAAGCAAACATTTAGCTATTGCCTCAGTTTTGATTTGTGAAGGTCCAGGAGGCAGGTGGGGCAACAGCCATGTGCTGGTGCACGTTGGCAATTACAGCTGTCAAAGTCTAAAGTTTTCTGGGACAATGTAAATTTAGAAATGTTCCAGGTGAAGTCAATCTGAAAAACATTTGTTCATTTCAAAACATCTCATTATAATTTCACAATTGTTGTATTACATTGTTGAGTGAGTGTTTGTTTACTGCCGTATGGTGAACATACCTTTGGTTTAAAAAGAAATAAAAAGTTTCTTACTGTAAAATTGACCACTACTTTTAAAAGTACTGTGGATAATCAGTTGTCTGCACCTGTTCAGATACTCAGTTTGAAACTTTTTTATGGATTGATATTTGTGTGAGAATTAATAATTCATGAGTAATATCTTTAAGCTTCCAGGTTTGTCATTTCTTTTAAAGCAAAACTATATAAAAATTCTCATAACTTGTGTTGCACATTTTATAGTTACAAAAACAACAATCCCTCACTTTTGAATGATTATTGAAAATTGTCCAATAAGCACTTCCTGTCCCCATCTCAAAAATGTGATGAGAGTTAGATAACGAGCACTTTATGGCCCTTCTGTTCTCAAATGTAGCTTTAACTTTAAACTCAGGTGGCTGCAGCCTAAGTGTTAAGTAATTACAATATTTTGTGTAAATGTTAATTATATTACTGTAAATGCCTGTAAATGTAATCTTTTTTTGGTTTGTTTGTTTTTAAATTCAGAATCATGTCTATTTTTTACATAATACTATATTTTACGTATAATATATTGTTGTTATAGCATTTTGATAAATAAAATCATTTTTCAATCAATATTGAATATGTGGTTCCTAATAAGAAATGCATTTACTCCAAATGCCTCATTACATCACATCTAATTACTGACAAAAGTAAAAAAAAAACACAGGTTACACAGGTTATTTTTACGAATATGCTCATGTGATATGAGTACCTTTTCTATTTGTATTCATTTATAATATACTTCATTCGTCTATCATTCAGCGACAAAGATAACTCAGTTAATTATTCTTCACTTGGAAATACATCACATTGCTATTTCTCATACTTTCATATTGAGAAACTGGGCACCTGCAGCGTAATCCCGACAACGTCTGTAGGACAAAGGGCATGCTTACTCATACAAACAGTAGAAGTGGCTTTATGGACTGTCTGTGTTTGGACAGTAAACAGTTTAAAACATTGCTTTGGCATGATATCATTTTTATTTTTATTTTAAATTTGGCCTTAATATTCATTTTATGGTTAAAACTAGTGAATGTAATGATGATAGGGTTATTTCATCTTTGCTCACACAGTTTTACGTTGTTGGAATAAACAGACTTATGGTTTAAAACACCGCACTGTAAATATTTAGAAGTCTTGAACTTTAAAAATAACTCTGGGCCAAAACATAATATGGTCTTCTGCCAGAATTTGCCAACTCCCTCTGCCCTGTCATCAGCTTGGTGACTGTTACACCATACATCCAACATGGACTATAACCAGACTGAGGGTCAACCAGCAACTGAACGTTCTGATTATGCTGTGTCAGGATTTCAAAAGTTTCTGAACCTTAAGTTGGGTTTGAAATAAGTGGCTTATTAAAACAAAGTGTAATTTACCTTTTGTCCCTTTGGCATCAGCGGCACAAACTGGACAAGAGCAACGGAGCTTCACAAGCTCAAAGCAATCACAACAAGGACATTACATTCAAACTCACAGCATAAAGTTTATTTTGTCTGTTCATTCATTTCTTTGTTAATCTAATGTTGCTTATTTTTCAGGTCTCGGTTGGCAGTAGCTTGTCCGAGCTGCTTTAAAGCGTGAGGAGGGGTACATCATGGTCAATCACATGACCACATTCTTAATTCAATATTAACTCAACGACTCCTTGTACGACTAGATGAGGATACTATCTCAGTTTAGACTCACAGCAGGTTCAATCACACGATCTCCCTGTGTTACTGCGGGTATGCGCTCCAATCAAGACAATCAATCTGAATTACTCATAGTCAGTAAATGTTCACATCTGTCAGTGTCTCTGAATATTAGCAACTAACCGGACATATTCATTCTTTTAGTGTTTTTTCTTGCTGGTGGGCCTAATGACAATTGCAAACATGATTACAGGTGCTTTGTACACTCCCCTTTAGCTCTATTGTATCTTTCTGTTGGATTTAGTTGGAGGTGGTTTACATTAGTAAAATAGTTGGTCCTTTCGTTGATGCTATAGGTGAACAGCAACAACTTCTTTGGAGCATGAGCTAAAGACATTTAGTGCTAACGTGAGCAGGAGAGTACGCGACTCCAGGAAAAACCTGCCTAGGATGTACTGGTGCAAAGCAGATTGCTGACCTACTCTTTGAAAAATAAAAGCCTACTGACTCACTGATACATTGACACACTGACCCACAGACCCAGTGTTTGCCATGTGCCACTAAAGCCCTAATCCTCTATTCCACTGACAATCCCACAAATCCTTTGGGGAAGGGATAAGGTGTCAGTCACTCGTGGTGTCATGACGGGACAGCCTCGGGAGAAACTGTTGTCACACTCTCTCCTTTGGACTGTCTTCAGGTAAACAGTAAACAGCGGCCTTAGGTAAAACGATTACAGGAGTGGCTACAGCGGCCATTTGTCATGTTCAGTGTGATGTGCTCAGATGAGATGACATTCACCCTCAACAAAACAACTAAATATAGTGTTATGTAACAGAAATTCACTAGACTCATTGTTGACCTTGTCCAGTTACATGTTTAAATCAATTATTCAATTAACCAGAGAATCCAGGCTAAGTGAACGTCACACAAACAAACCAGAGCAGTCCGGTCAATTGTGCCGTAACAACCACAACAAAATGTAAAGTCTGTAATATTACTTTTATGCACAAAGTATTTATTTACTTTAAGAAAACTAAAAACGTATTTTTCTCAAATGTCCTTAGGATCACACCCTCTCTTTAAAAATGCCCCATTAGTTTGTCTAAATCTGAATAATTGACCATGCTGTTTGACTGTGAACAGTGCCAAGCACAAACACAGATAATAATCAGGCTTTAATCAGCATCTTGAGAAGTATTTTAGTTCAAGTGAATTGTTTACTAGAACTGATATTCACACATTTGTAAACGTTCTATTTTTTTGCCAATCAATAACAAGAGTAAAGTGTTGAGTAAGGTTTATTTTAATATACTCATAAATCACATGAACACTAAGTACAGTGTAAAGGTATTAAACATATCTACTGTGTCCAACATTTACCATCTGTATGTATGTATTGGAAAGGCATGTGGACAGTTTTGTGCTTCTTTGAGTTAAACAACCTCAAAGAATTATTTCAGGCTCAAAGGTCTGTAATTTGAAAAAGAATAGACCTGATTAAGTGTGACCTGGGAGACAGGTGCTGGTAATTTGTCCGTGCTCTTATAGCTCTTCAAATAACTTTTAAACCCACAGGATGATCCCATTACGCCAGACCCACTTACCTGTCTTAAATCTATGTTACATCACAAGAGCCTTGTTACAGAACAATATCCTGCATCCTCAGTTTGAACTCAGCTTTCACTGTGATAGAGAACAACATAATGCATTAATCACTCATAGCATTACCAACGTCTGCATTTGCAGAAGGAAACGTGAATAGTCTTAGCTTAAATGAGGCAAACTACATAAAATTAATTAGTTCCCCACAGTTTCTTTTATTGGGCAAAAGTTGAAAATAGCTTTAATTACAAATAATGTGGGCTGAACATTTTAAATCCTTAATGGTCACAGCTCAAGGCATGACTCTTTACTGCTTAAGTAGAAAGTTGAAAGATACATTTAAAAATATTATAATGATCCAATTTAAAATGACTACAAATCTTCTAAATGATATGAGAGCGTTTTATCTTTAGGTATAAAGGCCAGAGTGGCCCAGTGCATACAGTACAGACAAACGCAAATCAAAAGGTGCTCTTGCTGTTCACCACATGGTGGCGTTGTTTTAGACCAGAATCTGAGGGTCACTGATTCCAATTAACTTCAGGTAAAGAATCCAATTAAAAGGACTCCCTCTTTGTGTGAGCATGCCATTGACTCGATCACGTTTTACTCCAGTGTTTGGTTCCTGTGGGTTCCTGTTTCCTATTGGTCTGTGTGGAATAATGTGGAGGTGGGCTCTTAAATTTGGTTTGTTTCATTAAGCTATGGATATTTGTTGATGTGATACATGTTACTTCCTTTGCTGTAGACAGTATCATCAGCAGAGGGCAGTACGGGGATTCAGGTATATTGTTATTTTGATACAACTCTCTGTGAAGAGGTAATCTGGACTCTTCTGTGAGACTTGCTCTGTTGTTACAGACTACACCAACAGCAGTGTTTCCATTTTCAGCTTGATTATGAAACACTGTCTTGTGTCTGGGCTTGTTACATTGGAATATTACTTTGCCAACTGGTGTTACTTTGACAGAAAGATGTGCAAGGTGCCTTCAAGGCTCATGTGATGCAAAGAACAAGGGGAAATGCAAGACTCAAGGTGTTTTTTGTTCAGGTACTACCAATCTTTGTTTAAAATCCACAGTACAAATTTAACTCATCGCTCAGGGGAATTGGTTCGTTGTCAACTTACACCTTAAGTGTTAAGTATTAGATGTGTTTACAAAAAGACCAGTTTGTACAGTCAACACTTAAGTCTAAAGACAAGTCAAAGCAAGTAGGTGCACACCTGCCATTGTCCTTTAAAGGTCCAAGCAAACCACCTCCAATCCATGACTCTAATACTCCTCTTCAGCTATCCACCCGAAGTAGTCATTGTTGTCTCCTGTAGAAACACAGTAAATCTTTTTTGATTTGAAATGCCTCACAGCTATTTCATACTGCAATAAATTGTACCTACCACCACAAGTTAATTCTTCTTGGCACTTCTCCGCCTGAATCCTTAAGCGCTCTTCAAAGAACAAGCCAAACTGGCGCCTCATCAGTCTAATAAATATGACAAGACAAGACAGAGATAAATATACCTAAACAGTTCATTCACAGTTTAGCTGCAACAGCAGAACACGCTGTGAATAACACACATAATGAGTGGAAGGTAGACCATAGGGTGCACCTGAGAAACCTAATAGTTGGAACATCACCAGGACCAAACATGTAATAAATAATAATAATGCAAGTCAGAGATCTTTGGAGGTTTGCTGAGTGATTAGGTTAGGATTTACAGTACATGTACATGATGGGTCTGAGGAGCTTTGACAATGACAGTCATGACAGTGATACAACGACTCCTGAACGTTCTTCTAATCACATTCGGTTTCTGCAAAACACAAATGGAAAAAAACACACTTCCGCTCAGACCTCCCACGTGACCATCTGAAAGAAAAAGGTCCATCTGAAAGAATAATCAAATAACTTTCCTCTGTGCTTCTCATGAGCCAAGGCTTGGAGCTAATGATGAAGTGGTCAAGACTGGTCTTGCCTTGGTCTCAAACTCATTTCTCACATCTTTTCTCAAGTCCAGCCAAGACCAAAAATATTTGTTTAATGTTTATTTGACTGTATCATTCTTGTGACTGAATAATCAATATATCTTCACTATATACTTTCTACAGTTCTGTCTGCAAAAGCCTGACTAGGACTGTTTTATACGTGCATATATTCCCTTGTTTCCAGTGAACAGTGATGGGTCAGTGCTTGCCTGAAGACTTGTTTTTACATTTAACAGGATGGAAGTATGATTCTGTCAACATCATGACTGTAGGTATTATATAAAATAGTGCATAGTAAAGTGGTTAGCACCCCAGCCCCACAGGACCAGGGTTGTTGGCTTAGTCTTGACCAGCAACGGCTTCTCATCTGGGTTTTCTCTGGGACTACCTTCTTCACACTTTCCAAAAAGATCAGAGGTAAATTGCTGACCGTAATTTACCAATAGGGATTGAAAGTCAGCTCAAATGTCTGTCTGTCAATGTTTGTTTCTAAGTGTTAGCCCTGCATTTAAGTGTCAGTTTCTACAATGTGTGCTCGCCTTAAACCCAATGCAGTTGGAATAGGCTACAGCCAAAAAAGGGTAAGCTGATGTGGATGTTGGAATGGTTTGTGCTTTTTACATTTGATAACATATATGACTTTAAGAACCAACAAAACACTGGTTTATTGTGTGTTTAATGAACTGACATTTTAAACATGTTTATGCTGCTCAAATGTGGAAAGCTCACATAAACAGGTAAGTAAACAGCTTACTGCCTACTGTGTAATCTGGAATAAGTACTGCTCCATGTTGTTAATAATAGAATGTAATAATGCCCATGCCTGCACCTGAAGAAAAATAAATATGTAGTTGGTCGTCTGTGTCTTGACTTGGTCTTTTTATCATCTCTAGCCTTTGTCTTTCTTATTGACACGGATACTCTTGACTAATTTTGAATATCTCTTCAACTTTAAAGCACTACATGTGTTGATATACAATATTGATATGTGGTTTGTGTCTCCATACAGCCCAGTGAGCTCACGTTGGTGCTATATTGCAACAGCTAATAAGCTAATACAAGTTTGTTACTCTGGGCTTGTGATAAAATAAACCATACTCCTGCTGATAGGGAATAAATGCGGTCAAAATTTTAAATTCCCTTTTTTTCTTGTTTAGCTCTAAGCCTTTGTAGCAGAACCAGAGCTAAGAAGCTGCTGGGTTAAGTGTGTTTCTTGTCCTACCATCAGAGGGCGCCAGAGTCAGATTTTGAACAACTGGTCACTTTTACCTCTTTAAACTTTAATTAAAGAAAAATTACAGGCACATATTTTGTGACATGGTTGTCTTTGGTAAGGATTAATGACACTCAAACTGGACTCTTCACAATTCCCACATCTTAAAAACCCATATCTTGTCAAATTAGTGGGATGTGCGTACGTCTCTTAATGAGGACAGGGGCTGCCGGATTTAAATGGGTCGTGATCCACAGGAACCTCCCTCAGCACAGCTCAGGGAATTAATGTCAGAGTCTTCACTGCTCCACCTTAGCGCTCACTCAGGTCTTACAACATTGTTTCCTGTCTAGACCTAATTCTGTCAAGGACTGAACCGAGTCCAGCCAATCAGGTTATTCTCAGTGTGCAGCATGGGCTCTTTTCTGTGGCATGACAACTCTGTTATTAACAATATAAATGCCATTCATACGCATATACAACATGCTACTCTCAACATTATACTCGGTTTCTATGGTAACCGTGAGCTTAGTAGGAACCTTAGGACATATGTTCACATAAAATGGCAGATTGCTACCTGTGCTCACCACCAGGAGCTTAGTCCTAGTTCTGTTCAAACCAAATGAAAGCAGACGGAGCCACCTTCTGCTGGTGTCAGTGAACTAAACACTTTAAAGGTAAAAGGTACAGGCGGCTCAGTGGTTTTCGTCCAGGCCTTCACCCCCCTCCCTCGCTCTGATCCCCTGCCTAGCAACTGTCTCAAAAAGAAAAAACAAAAATAATTGTTCAAAAATGTAAAATACACTATTTATTGCATTATTGCTGGTACTGATAGGAAGGAAAATATATTGAGAAAGTGTAAATTTAACACTGCTTATATTAAGAATGTGCTTGAAAAGTTTTTTTTTTGTCTGTTTAATAAAATACCTACACTACAACTTATTGGCATTCAATACGACAAATGGGGTGTATTTATTTCAATAGACATAGACTACAATATACAAAGCTGTGTATAATGTATATACAATATAGCCCTATTTTTAGGGAGAGGGTTATTTTCTCAGTTCTCTCATGTGTATATGCTGCCCTCTGCTGACACAAACTCTAAAATACTGTTCCACCAATCTTTATCTGTCTTTTTTAACATTTTGATCTGCAACAAAGTATCATTTTAAAAACATGCCAATTATTTGTTATTAGTCTGTATTTTATTTAGGAATTTTGTGATATGATCATATCTAATTATGAAATGCATTTTATAAATTACATTTAATTTAGTTTCAACTCTTTATTTCATTATTTCATTTTTCCTTTCATTTCATTATTCATTATAAACATTACTCACTTTTCTACACAATTATTACATTGTGCAATCAAATACAGTATATGTGTGTTAATTGTTTTAAACTGGTTAGAAAACCGTGTTACTGTTATTAATTAAATCACTGCACTTGTTCTACTTGTTTAAATTTCTTTACAGATTTATATTTAATCCATTTAAAGGAGCACTGTGGATTACGACTCGTGACTGAACCATTACTGAAGCACGGCCACTATCAGTGTTATATAGACTGAATGAACTGTGTCATTTAGTGATGTGAGCAAGTATTTACAAGCTAATAAATTCAAATAAATTCACAAAATACAATAATTCACTGTCTGCAGCAAATATGCATCTAGTAAAATCAAATGGTCAATGGAGAACACACTCTGCTGTGATTATAATAAATTAACTTGATTCAACTCTTACCTGTGCACAGTGTGTTTTTGCCTCTGTTGTGTGGTCAGCAGTGTTCCTTCCACTTGTCCCAGTCCCAGTGCACACCTCCAGAGGTAAGGGCCCTGCAGAGAGCACCCTTATATGTAGACCTGCAGAGCTGCAGCTCCTGGACCCTCGGCCAATGAGAAGAAAACATGTGCAAAGCACCATCTGCAATGGAAAAACAAATCCTGTAAAAGATTTTGTGGATTTTGCTTCATGAAGGAATGGTGTCCAGCTGCTCACAGTCTTAGTGGCAGATGCTTTCTGTCCCTCTCACTCGGCCAACATGTCCTCTGTCTCCTCCAGTGGCCTTTAACTGCTCCTCCAAATGTGTCCTATACACACAAAAACATTGTGCACTCTCGTCATGAGCTGAAATTGAGGCAGGGAAGATGTCATAATATCTTGTACTTTCTATTGTCAGGCCTAATAAGATTCAAGCACATTGTTTAGTGTCTACTTTAAGAACAGTGAAAACAAGGAAAACAAAATAAAGAGGCTCATCACAGCCCTTAAGTTCACTTCAAGCAAAAGTGACTTATCACTTACCGTGTCTCTAATCCGTCTAGTGCTTTAAGTTGTCTTTGAGAGAGAGACATCTGTAACTTTAATTTCACGTCCATTCACCTTTACGCTCCAGGCTTCATTCAAACCTTTTGCAATGACACCAATCCTCTTTTTAGTGTAGAGATATCTGTTTGATTTGCTAAAGGTTTGCACTTACATTTAACAACTGCAATGCTGCAAATCACCAAATCTTGAACACTTTTAATATTCTGGAGCCCCTATTAGATAGTTAAAAGAGCAAAGATAGCCACCTTTAAATAAAGTTGCATTGATGAAGGCTCTTCTGAATCAAAGCTTCAATAAATGCATGCTGGATGTGATAAACATTTCAAACCAACTGATGCATTGTGGGTGGTAGTATAATATGTTGCAACATTTGAGTGAATAGATACACCAGAAACATCACTCATGCACTGGTTTCTATAATAGCATCTGCACCTGGGCTTAGTGGCTTTGCTGCTTCACCTTGTAATCCCTCCCATTGATACTGAGCCATGCAGCCTGTGTGGGATCTCTGTGCAGTGCCATGAACCATATGGCTCAGCATCTCTGGGCGCATTTCCATCCAACTCCTATCTGTCCGACCACAGCAGCGGAGGATATATCTGTACTAAAGCCCTAACTCTCATTGACAAAATCTGATTTAAGCGCCGTATGTTGTCAGCGGAGTAGTGCCTACAGCTCAGGTCACCAACTGTTCACACAGCTTTCATTGTTGGCCACAGGTAGAGCAGCTTTGTGCCTGGGACTTTTGATAGAAAAGTGAGTGGGTAATGTGTGTTACTTAACAGAGTACACAGAGTATGGTACTGTATATGTATAGGTGCACTGTCTAACATGTCATTAAAACCCCTTTAAATGAGTGATTACACACTGCAGGAGCTCTTTACTCCATCTAGTGGTAAAAAGTGATATAAAAGGCCACAAGGTCAGCACTGTCCTCTGCTGACATCTGTTTAATATGCAACACTTCTGCATCTCACTAAGTTATTACTGCAGCTGTACAAAGCATTCACAAGTCTTTGAGGTGTGGACATGAGTAATGATTCCCGTAGTTTAAATTGTAATAGAATACATAGAACAGCGTTGTAGGACTATAATATTTCTGTTATTTCTGTTTTACAGCACTGGAAATGGACCTTCATTTGATTTGTTTTGATCTTGTCTTTCTTCTGAAAAATTACAGAGTTAGATTACAGAAAACTGAAAAAAATGTTTGTGGTTTAAAGACGCATAGAAAATTTAAAGAGATATAGATTTTGACATTGTTTCTGTTCCCATCATATTTATTTTGTTTATTCACACACCCTAAACATAGAAGAATTCCTTATTCTTTCCTCTTGGAGCAAGCTTAAATGCACCTGTTTAGAGTTTAAACATCATGCTCTACATCCCTTTGCTCCGGTAAAGACCTGTGTAGGATATTTAAACAGAATGGCCCACACTGACCTTTAAAAAGTACGTACTGGCACTAACCTGTGGCTCTGCTCCCGGTCCAGAAGAGAAGTCCAGCCCTGGTTTTGTGTTGGACTGAACTGCCAGAGCGCAGTGATCTGCAGCATCCACACACGTCGCAGCCACACACGCTGCTATGAAGTTACACCATTAAAGTAAACACAGCATTTATAGATACATAATTTCATTCAGGAACACTTGATATAGACAGAGCCGTGTCCAAGCGAGTATTCAGTAAACACGAGTGTGTGCTGCCATGGCTTTATTTAACTCACTAAATCAATGTAAAAGTATTTGCACACTGAAACTCACTACACAACCTGAAATATCAAAAAGACGTCATCTTTGGTGGAGTCTTTGCGTAAAAACTGGATGTAGGGGAAACTAATACAGCGTGGATTCTTTTTTTTTTTTTAAGAAAAACAAAAAGTGAACTTCCTGTTTCGGGGTGGTCCACAGACTGTGGAGAAAGGGAGGAGGAGGAGGGAGGGGAGCTGGGGGTGCAGCATTCCCGCATTGGCTGAGCCACTCACTCCAGGGCGCTGTGCGGGACTCCAGAGGCGAACATGGGCTTCGGTTTGGTCACCGTCCGCGGAAAGTGATCAAAACAGCGATGGAAATGAAACGCATGTGAAACGAGGAGAAAGCGGCGTTTTTTCATCTCCATCTCCTCTAAAAGAGAAAGAAGGAGTGAGACAGAGACGCGAGAGAAAGGGGGGCTATTAACTGGAAACTTTCACAGCCCTTGGACCCTCTGCGCTCCTCCAAGGATTCTGGGAAACAAGTCGGAAAGCTTGATGCTGAATATCGCCGCGTTCACCTGAAGTAAGTGTCCCATAGCATTGTTTTTTTAAATCACAGTGACTCACACGTGTGCACGCAACACAACTGTTATTTTACCACCTAGTTAAAACAGCGTGTTTAATTTTCAGATTTATGTCTTAGATAAGCAGAATGCAAGTTAGTAAAAGCTTTTAAAGGTTTGAATGGAGACACGAGCGCTCCGTTTGCTCAGGTGATTTGTGTGACCTTTAGTGACACACTGGGGTCATTAACTTCCATTAATTCACTCCCAGTACATTGGCGCCGTAGCTACAAACACACATTTAGTTGCACACAAACTACTTTAATAAACTTATGATTTCCTCAGCCATAAGACTGAGTGATGTCAAAGGTCATTAAGTGACACGAGAGAAACAATCAATGCTTCTAATGTAGCCTGATAGTTTTGTACGTTTTATTGACTGTTGCCATGGTAACAGAGAGCTCTACTTTAATAGCTTCAGGTCAACATTAGGTGTCACATTAACCAGACTGTTTTCTTGTATCTAATACAAACTGAATTGTGTTTATCTCAAATAGCACTTTTAAAGTAAACTCCAGTCCAAAGTGGTTTACAAACAGTGTCAAAACATATCCTTATTATTATCCTTAACCTGTATAAGTCACATGTTTTTGAGGAGACTTGCTTCTGTCCCATTTGAGTCCATTGGCTGCAGGTCATTTCATGAAGCTGTGGTGTTATCCTTGTCCCGTATCCATGTTGTTTACTGGTCGGTTGGTGCTTTCGCTCCAACGGCCAGTGAGTTTTAAAATCATCTGGCTCAGGGGGTCACTGGGCCACCCGGGAACAGCTGTTTCTTGTAACCTGACATACTTGAGCTGCCAGTACCTTTTCCAAATGTGAGATTCTTTTAGGACACCCACAGACAACATTCTACCAGACTTTGGTCTTGACAAATGTCTAACTCCTAACTCTAATTGTTGAAGTCTTCTTGTTTGTAAAAGTTTGGCCTTATGGGATAGATTATGGAGTGTGATCTAATCATTCCAGCAGGAGGAGGCTCTGGCTACTAATGTGTGGAGATTAGGCAGCAGGTCTTAATGTAGTGGCTCTGTAGCGACTAAAGAGCGTCAACACTGGACTCAATGGAGGAGCCAAACACTTATTTATTCCACAGTGACAGTGAGAAGTGCTAAGCACACATACACACAGCCCGGCTCCACAGTATTTGCACAGGCTCTCACACATACTGAGAGTGTATCATCACAAGTAAACACGAGATATTAGCAAACGTATGGGACAGATTTATGGAGTTTTTGTTAATGTCGACACGGTGTAAATAAGGGTAAATGAGACTTACATGTTGGGAAAGTGTTAATAATGAGGATAAAGATTTCCGTACATTTTTTTAAAAGGAGTTTTGTCCAAGGGCTGGGCAATGCTCATGTTGTTTGATCCCAAGCCAGTACTAGTTGAAGGAGATATTGCATGATTTATATGTTTAATGAATGCTACTCAAATTACAAGAGTTAAATTTTGATTTGTTGCACAAATAGAACAAAGTTTTCAACATGTATTGCAGGCCAAATGATTAGAACACCTGACAGAAATGAAAACAGTGACCTTTTTCTTGCCTCTAAAACGGGATTTGACTTTATAATTTTCATGAGGCCTGCTCTGAGCACAACAAATGTCAGATGAAGTGAGTCCTACTGTTTTTATCCACTTTTTAACTTTAATATTCAGTGCGTCCACCTTTTGCAGCAGCAGGACATCTAGCATCATGTCAATATGATAATGATAATTAATAACGTCTTTATAACTTCAACACTAATGTTATCCCAGGGTTTCTTCTGTGAATGCACACATTTCCTTCTTTTTAAGGTTTACTTAATGGCCATTTCAACAACTGTTCACATAGATGACTTTAAATCAATATTACATTTCATTTATTGATTATGATTAATTTATAAAGTGTCACCACACTTCTTTTCATCTGCATTTTTGGGCTACGTAATAATTACAAGACGGATTCTGTCGACCAGTTGTAATCTATTTAGCTTATATTTATTAGTAACTGTCCAGCCCGAGTCATAAATTATTTGATAGGGGGAAAAAATTTTTACCGTCTGACATACAACTGTGGGACATACATATCTGACTTGAAGGTCCGTAATTTTCCCCTGAGCCAGACGTTGGTCATGCCTTAAGAGTTATGGTCTCTGTCCGGACTCAAGGCTGAGACGGTTTGTAACGAGGAAAGTGCACTTGTCCATTGGCCAAGTGTGAAAAGCTCCACAGGGGAGCTTCCTCGCACTGCCTGCTCTTTATCAAGTGTGTTAAGGCCAAAAGGCTCCTTAATGGGAATGTTCTTAAACAAATAGAGCATACAGGAAGGGACCATCCTCCATTTGAGCCGGCCACAGTGAAGGACTGGTGTGCTTTATCAAGGCCCTATCAGCAGATAAGTGGAAAACAGGTTTTGAGGTTTTGATTTGTTCAATTGTGGGTTAAAATTAACAATTGTTGGTAATATGTTGATATGGGAAATATATTTGATATTTATTAGATACAGGACTTTTTACATTTTTTTAGTAATGCTGTGAGTGTGAAAATTGTCTTTATACAAAATTGGCTCTGAATTTAAATTTGTCTTAATTTGCAAAATAGCTTAATAAAATAGTTCAGAGGCTTCAGACGCGGGCAGTAAGCAGTGACACTGACTCAAGGAACTTTTTCAACATATAGTCATGTTCCTGAAGTGTTTGTTTTACTTTTGCAAGAAAAAATATACGTGTCTATGTTGTTCTAGGTTTAGTCTTAAATTTTGCAAAGATCCATATTTTGCTTAAATAAAAGTTATTTCTGTTTGTTTGTGTTTTTACACAAGACATTTGTATTTTGTTCAGATATTTTAACTGGATTATTTTGTTATTTGTGGATTTAAATAATAAATAATTTGATAAATACAGTACACAGACAGAAAAGGAGATTGAGAGAGAGGAATGACATTGAGCACACTGTGGAATAAATGTAAAAGTCACTTTTAGTTAAAGCACGTAAATGCCCTACTCCTATCACAACATGTGGCTTTCATTTCATTAAAAAAGAAAAACTTTGATAAATACTCATGCCTTTTATCAGACGTTTAATTTAGCTTCTTTTTAGACTAAAAAATAACACTGTAAACCATTTTCATGTTACATCTCTTATCTTGCCTATTTAAAAAAAATAATCCATTACAGTATTGATAATACAATACTACATAGAGAATGTGATTTGTGGGCGGGGCCAGTTTCCGGTCACATGATCAAAATGCTGCTAAAGAGGCAGGCAGCAACAAGTGGTGTGTTTTTGTCCAGATTCCATTTTGGTCCGCTCAGCAAGAAACAAGTGTCACGTGACGCCTGCAATCCTCCGCTGACCCCCCTCCCACCTTTACCACCCCAACACGCTAACCCACCCCCCGCCTCACCGAGAGGGGGGAGAGAGACCACCCTCGCTGGGATCACAGCCCCTCAATCAGAGCCTTTCACACCCGGTGAACCTGAAACAATCAGGGTTTAATAGCAGCTGTCTGTCTGCGCTGGCCTTGGCTAAAACCATGTAAGCTCCCAGTGCCAGGACAGGACTCAGCGGAGACCAGACCGAGGATGCTCCAAGGGACACACTTCTTTATCCAACCGTCTCTTTTCTCTGCTCTTCCTTTACGGTTTTACTTCAAGGTTCAGATCAGCTGGTGTCAAGGCTTGGTATTTGAAGGTTATTTTGGTTCAGTGGGCTGAGGTTGCGCTGTTTTCAGACCATTGTGCCTCTTTACATTCCTTTTTCTTTGCTTTTTTTGTGCCTCTTTAGGACCTGTGGGTATCGTTGACTCGTGGTAGTTTTGAGATTTTTATTCAAAATCTGCTCTTGACAAAATGTGACTTTAAAATAAAAACAAAAGTAAAATTTATCTAAATACATATAACAGAGGTGGGTAGTAACACAGAACATTTACTTAATACTTTTTGGAAAGCTGTTCGTTGTGAACATTTGACTTTTACTTTGGGTACATTTTGGTAAAATAAATGTTACTTTAACTTAAGTAACTTTGTAAAACATGAGAAAGAATAATTAGAGATATCAGTTACAAAGTAGGTAACATTGCAGTGCACAATTAGAAGGTCCTGAATGAAATCCCTGAATTGTGTTGTAGTAGTTGTAGTAGATGCTGAATGTATTTGTGAAATACATGAGTATTTTGACTCAGTACCCTACATTTACTTAATATAGGTTTAAAGTAACAGTACTTAGTAATTACATAAAGCTCCTATAAAGGTTTTCTTTTTTGTTGTCCCTGCCTCAGACACCATCATCCTCAGGACCTCTCCTGCTTTTCTTTTTTTATCAAAAACCTCAAACCAAACTTTACCTCACATTGCGTGATTTATTTTTTCCCTTTTTCATGTTTTTTGGGTTTATATTTTTATGTTCTGCGTAATTTAGTTGTGTTAAAGGTCTATTCAGCTCTGAATATATGTTTTCTCTGTTTTATCGGCAGTCTCTACTTCCTTCGTGAGAAGCAGTGTAGACCAATGAGAGTGCGCCTTTTATCCAGAAGTGAGCTATGATCGGCCAAAGCTTCCGTTGAGGACTAAAAATGCAAAAACCTGTATTCTTCCTGTTTAAATATATTATTTTGAGTAATAAGTATTTAGTGTGACTCAGTTACTTTTGATTTATTGCCCAAATAATCAGGTAAAAACCCTTAAACCCGACCCAGACACTGGGCCAACAACAGAAATAGAGCCATAGTAATAAATGTAAACACATGTCAGAAGTAAATGAAAAGATTTACACTCTCACTCACGACAACCGCTCTTACATTTATTATTCATTCAATCAGTGTATCTAATGTATCTAGAAACTTCTCATCTTTGTTTATATCACAAGTATTCAGACGTAGTAAATGGTCAAACAGCCACAGTCTCACTCCAGTAACATCCAACTGAATACATTTAATGATGCTCAAAACGAGGCGCGGGGAGGGGCTGTTACTAAGTACCGGCCTGACACCAGAGGCCAAAGGCATTAAGGCTTAAATTGCATTAGTCAAAGGGCAAACAAAATAGAGAGGGGAAATGTCGCAGTCATGGGAAATACTCTGCAGAATCATTGTTTACGGTCATCCTTAAGACGGGACATCAGACAAATTAAACCAGTGGGTTTAATAATTGGACGGATGTAGCCAAAGTCTTATTATATTATTATTATTATTATTATTATTATTATTATTATTATTATTATTATTATTATTATTATTATTATTATTATGTCATAGTTAACAGATGGTCAATTAAAAACACGTATTTATTAAACTCATAGTACCTGTGCTGATGAATTATTTTGGGGGTAGTAACAAGCTATAACACAATATCTTTGCTGTAGTTTTACTAATATTAGGTCAGTATAACATGTGTTTAAACTCAATGCAAACTCAATGAGGGCTTTCCAAATTTAAATGCAAGAATTACTTTTGACAGCAATAAATTATCTGTTGCTATTTTGGCTAATTCTTAAATTGTTTAATTTTTGAGCAGACAGTCTGTCTCAAAGTGAGCTTCATTCATAAAAACTGTATCAAATGCTACGTCTTACTTTGTTGAAGCACATATTTGATTTGAGAGGTCTGAGTGGCAGCTGAATTCAAGCTTTGGTGATGTTTATGCCTGTGTTTGTGCCTCAGGGAATGTACTCTATGTATTTACAGTATGTAGTGATTGTGGGGGCGGAGCTTTTCCCCTCTCCTCCCGGCACCCTGCTTCCTGTGAGGGTGGCAATTATTTATATATCTGTACTATTTGAGAGAGTGTATGTGCGTTCACAGGAAGTGAACTGTTAGCGATCGCCTCACGTGGTTGATATTAAAAATCAAACCAGTGCTAATAGGACGCAGGTCAGACTGTGAACGGCCCCACTTCAATCACAGGGGGGTGACTGGGGTATACTTCAAAAAAGAGTCGACTTAAGTAAGTAAGTGAGAAGTCTGTACCTGTGGCAATATTTCTCTGCAGCAGCCGATGACTCACTGGAGCGGTCCTGTCGGCAGGCAGAGAGTGAGGAGGGGGCGGTGTTTATTATTGCACCAGGTTACCATAGATACAGTCGCTGCCCACATCATCATCCTCATCATCAAGTTAATTACATGAGTTTGACAATCATTTGACAATGATGGTCAGTCTGAGAGGTTTGGTGTGAGATGAAGTTGCTTGGTATGTAAAATATATAGGAACAGTCATTTACATTTCTGTGTGAAGGGGTTGCATACAATCAGAATCTGTTTATTTGCCAGGTAAAGTAAAATCTTCTTTACTAAATGTCTGTGAAGGTTCTCAGTCATACAGGACATCTTGAAGAAAAGCTTTAAATAAACGCATCTGGACTTGAGTCCAGAATAGATGCTTTTATTTAAACCTTTTCTTCTTTACTAAACATTTGCTCCGGTGTTTGGTGCATAGAAATAACATAAAGAATGAACAACACATAAGATAATACACTGAGATACTAATAACATAAATTAATCCAAACAAGTCTAGTAGTTAGCAGAAATAATGTTACTAAAGTATTACTTTACCTGATAACTCAAGAAAACTCTGATAAGTTGATTTAAATATTGCTACCACTGTGTTCTCGGTCCTCACAGGTTTTACAGAGTGTCTGTTTAATTTAAACGCTCTCTCAAAAGTCCCCTTGACCACGAGGTAAAGATACTGTAAATGGCAATATAAACATTCTGGTTGATTTAACTCTTTAAAATTGTGTGGACGGACATCAAAGTTTTTGTTAAAACACTGTGAAAGTGATGAAAACTGTAGGATGGAATTTGTCCAAACTATAGCTGCTATTAATGTTACACAAATCTACAGAATGAGCCTGCATTTATTGAGCTGAGAAGTTTTCAAAAGGTTTTCTAAAATATAGTTTGTGTGTGAACAGGTGTGTGCACAGAAAAAGCAAGTGTGTGGGCGGGGCATAAATATTAAAATACTATATAATTACTTTGAATCAAACCTCACATCTTGTTGTGAGGCAACCATCTCACTAAAGCATACATTTTCTGTTTTCTAAAATTTACCTTGTATTTGACTAAAGATAACATTTTATGCTCCAAATGTAAAGAATACAAATACATTTGGTAAAGCTATCTGTTTTATCGCCTCTGGAAGCAGGTAAATTAAACACAAAGCGATTGGAAAACAGACTGTTGCGTGTCTTTCAAATATTCCTTTTAGCCAACAACTGTGTTATCTGAGATGAGATAACATCCTGATGGTTAAAGTTGGCAGATGTTTCAAGCTGCTTCCAAATACCACACGTTACCACATTAAACGCCTTTATCTCCTCAGGAACTTGAAAAAACTGAATGAAAATGTGTGAGGACTTACACAGTGAGTGGTTTAACCGGATGTTTTGGAGGGCGGACATTTAGCACTTGGAAAGATAAAGCAAAAGCTAGGGCCTAGTTCATGTTTGACCATTTGGCACCAGTTAATGTAACAGTAATAATTATGAACTATTTTCATTCAGTATTAAATTTGGAAAGAGCTGCAAAGATTTCTGTGAATTGGGGTTGTCTTTCTGGTGTTGTATCTATTTTGTAGGACAGGGATTAGTGTTATTTGAGGCTTTCAGGTCCAAATTTGATTCATGTGCTTATGGTTGGTGCTTTAGATTTTACTTCAGGTGCCACATATTCTTCAGTTCTACCATTTTCCATCGCAATAAAACCTTTTACCTTAAAATGAGAAATCGTCTTTACCAGTCAAAGACAAAGTATTTTAATGTTGATGTAAAAATAATATGTTGTCTCCCCAGTTAGATACTGTTTTTTTTTTAACACATTGGTAGACTGTGGGTTAAATGTGCCATAACTTTTTACGGGTTATATACTGTAGTTAGAAAACTAATTTAAAACAAGTGCCAGGGCAAACCACAGTTACCACAGTGACATTGCTGTTTTATGTTGCATGTTTATAAGAATTGGAGTCAAGTGGTCAGCCTTTGAGAGCCACCGGGAGAGATGTGGATTTTCTGTTTGGATTCCTTTGTTCTCCTTATTATGCTTTTCTTCCAATTGTTACCAGTTCGGCCTAAAACTCCCAGCCTCTCTGTCTCGTCCTGTCTCTTCTGGCTCTCCCCCGATGCTCAGTCTGGTTCTATTCCTGTTCCGCCGCTCGCTGTGTGAAGTGACAGTTGTGTGGAGTTCGAGTGGCTGGCCGATGCCACGTTAACCAGATCGGATGCCATAACAGGAAGTGGGCATATGCACGGACGTAGCGCGGTGACACACACACACATGACTTAGTACCGTTGCAAGCCAAATCCAGGCTGCGCCGTCACTGATACGCAGACACAGACCTCCTCGGGGTCAAAGTTAACGACACCCTCCGTCAGAGTGACCTGATTTACAACCGCACCTTTGACATGACACTCTATGTCTGCAACACATGCACACATCGAGAATGGAAAGAAAAAAGGCACACAATTTAATGTACATGTATGCAACAATTGTTTTTAGAGCCTAAACATGACCATAAATCTCCACAAAAGAAAAGCGTAAGCAGCCAAACTGATTTCAAAAGTGACGTCATGTCTTCTTTGCTGGGCTTTCTTTTGTAATGATCTCACGGATGTTTTTAAAATTAAATGTCTGTCTCCTGTGGTCCGGTGCTGAAAAATGGAAACTAGCACTTAACTCACTGTCAAAGTTGTTATTGAGAAAATAATTTACTCCAGGAAACAACAAACTATCGCGGGGTGGCGTTTTGTTAAAATGTAATTAAATTTGATTCAACAAAGCTTTGCCGTTGTCCTGCTGGACCGTACAGTTTTCATCAATACTTTCAAAAAAAAACTAATCAAGCCCATAGAAAAATAATATTACTGGCTTCTGGTGAGAAAGAGCTTTGAATTTTCATTACTGCTGGAATTTGTTGGAGAAGGAGTACAGTGAGTAAAAGCTGAACCGCAGTGACATTTCATAGTGAAGACTGGAGCAGTGTGTGTGTGTGAGAGAGAGATGCAGATTGTTTTAAATCCACAGCGAGTCAGCCTCTCAAATTTATGCCCATGGGCTGCTTCTTGGGTGGGCTGCAGGGAGGGCGGTGTGCGCAGGCTGCACAGGGGAAAGTTGCCGACTCCAGACTCGCTTTGGCTTTTCCTGCTGGAACACATTTACAGCTCAACCCTCCTGGCCCTGCCCTGCCCGGCTGTTCTCCACTCAATTACTCCTCTGCCTCGTATTGAGCAACAGCAGCTTCAATATGTTAGATACCGCTTGTTTTGATTTTATCTCTAGTGGCAAGCTGTTGATGAGTTTGTTTAATATTTGCTCTGACGTTTTGTTTTAGTTCTGGACATGAGCTGATTTGGTTGAGGAGTTTGAATATGTAAAGTGACAGAGACAGTGTACACATCTCAGCCTCGAGAACTTGGATCAGATAAGGCATAATTCTGGCTCCTGTGTGTTTCGTGCCAGCCCTGACTGTTTGTTTTGCTCAGCATGAGAAAAATCTGGGCCCAAATCTCGCTCTCGAAAAGATTCCCTCATGTTTAACATGATGGAAAGTAGCTCACTCAACAACCAGCTCATCAGTCAGACCCTGTTTTCACTGTGGAAGCTCAGAAAAGTGGAACACTTTTCACTTTGTCAGGAGTTTAAGGTGCCGTTTACAGATTGTAAGGTTTCTCTGGAAATTGTCAAATTCATTTGCATTTCTACAATTAACTCCCTGCAAACTTTAGACAACTTCTTATAAAGACCACCTGCTATTGCTATCACTGTTTTCAGTCAAATGTTGATATTTTCTATTATTGTTACATATGTTTTAAAACATCTAACTTACCTATTACTTTTTTACTTCTGCTTTTTCATAAATTGACTGTGTAACTCCCTGATTTCCTATGAGCATGCTAAGTGCTTTTGCAAAAACACACAACTATATTGCGGCAGCAACACTTGGACAAACAATATTTGAGAACCATTTTTACACTTACAATATTTTAACTTTATACCATTAGATACAGGCTGATTGTCTTTGGAAACACATGTTTACTTTGCAAAAAACAGCTTGCTAAAACAAGTCAAAAATATAAAAAAAAAACCTGACTTATGTTAATATTTGTCTTGTTAGTTGATTTTTACGTGGCTCTATTTAGGTATAAATGGCGTTAAAAACAGTACTGCATAAGTAGTACTGTCCTGGCAGACACACTACAGCCTTTTCAACAACTGCACAAATCCATGTAAATCCAGATTTTATTGAAAAGGCAATAGAAGCACTTTTTTATTTTTCAGGAAAAGCCTTGTAAATTTATTTCTGATGTTGAATCCCTGAGACTTAAAAACTATTATTTACCAACATCACACATCATCTTGTTCTTCCTTCACATTTTGTCCCACTTTAAGATCTGCACAAAACTGGGAGGTTTCCTGTGCCTCAATAACAGCGCAGGCCTGAATACTCAGAGCGATGACATCAGCAGCATGTAAATCAGCTCAGCACAGCAATAATTTGGAGGTTGGTTTGTTTAGAACAATAATGCGCTGACGCACACATGTCCATGCATGCATGCATACACAACATCAAGAAGCGGCCAAAATGGATTACAACACTTCATAATGTGGCATCAGGCTAACTCTGACTATAGACGGTCTATTGTTAAACTGTGGCTATCTTTCTCTTTAGCTGCAGTGCTGTTTCATTCCTGTGTCTGGCTGCTTTGCGAGGTAATTCACTCTGAAGGTATTATGGTTATTGGAAGGCTTGTAAACCATTAAGTCTTTATTTACAAGAGAAAGAATAGAGGCTCTGGGTGGCTGCTCGGGGGAGAGTGGGGTCTTGGTACCAGCGCTGACCCCGCGCTGTGAGCGATCACAACAACAAGCAGGCCCAAGGGACATCTGGCTCTGTTTGAAGCATATTGTAGACCCCGCCTCAATTACATAATTGTCCCCATTGGTGGGCCATCATTTCCTGGTTCCCAATAACAAACCAGTGCAGTCATGACTTAAGTGTGTGTGTGTGTGTGTGTGTGTGTGTGTGTGTGTGTGTGTGTGTGTGTGTGTGTGTGTGTGTGTGTGTGTGTGTGTGTGTGTGTGTGTGTGGTGAAGAAAGGACCGAGGTTACAAGGACACTTTGTACAGTCTCTTATCAGTTTGGCATTGTTGTTTAGCTTTTAAAAACAAATTGTTTTTTACCACATGCTCCACTATTCTTTTATTTTTATATTTTCACAATATTCCTGGCAGAGGTGGATTAAGTAGGTAAACTGTCTAAACCTTCAGCTGGTTCCTTCCAGGGGTCACCACAGCACCTCTTCCTCTGTTTATCTGAAGTCGGAGAATCAAACTCACCACTTCATCAAGGAGCCACTCAAGTAGTAAACTGTTAATTTAGGTAAAGGTAGAACAAGAAATATTACAATACTATACTGCCAATATCTTCATGTCTTGGGCGTTAATGTGACTGTGATTTGAACTAAAGATCGGATGATAATTGAACTATTAAAACGTATAGATACTTTAACACAGTAACAGAGGAACACACGCTGGTTATTGTGAGTCATAGTTTTATGTATGCAGCTCAGCGTGACATGTTTAAAAGCCCAAAGCTCCATCTACTGTAGCTTGTGATTTAAAGTCGTTTTGTTTGTTGTTCTTGGTTTGGTCAGAGATGAAAGTCACGTGAGTTCTGATTTCACACTGACATTACCAAATCCAATCTGATCTGAGGCCACAGTAAACGCAGCCTCTTCCTGGTGTGTCAGTGTCGTCGTACCACAGCTGTTGGTCAAATATTATTTCTTGATGTTTAAATCCTGAGACCAGTTTGTTGTTTCTCTGTTGTGACTGTTTTTGGCCACACACACGGCAGCTGCTGCAGATTTCTCCAGGACAGGACCTTCAGAAAGGGTTCGTCTACGTCTTGTGAGGGGACGTTTGCAGGTGTGATGGCTGTGGCGGGTTTGACACCGCGACTAAGCTACTGTGGAGAGGAATGTAAATTGCACCATATTGTCACAAATTGGAGGTCAAAGGAGAGAAGCCTAAATAATCACCCCAGCTCTAAGGGTGTGTCTTTTAGAAGTGGAACATTCAGGACTTTTGGACACTATTTACTTTTGGACACTATTTACTTTTTATAAGCGGATTTGTAGCTTTTTGATAAGTAGTTCATAAATATGTCATTATCCTGTGTCTCATTTTACTGCAGAATGGCATGGACCAAATATTGTTTTCTGAATACAAACCTCATCAGTAAAGTGCAAAAAATTACAATGTTTATTTATCATTATAAAGCACAGATTTTGTCCAGTCCTACAAACTGTATCAGAAGATGTAGCAGAGGTTCCCATGCCGGGAGCTGACCTTCCGCTGCACTCAGCATGAGACAAATGTCGAATGACAATGCGACTGTCACAGCTGTTATTTTTTCAGGTCCGAGGCTGGTGTCTTCTCCTCCTCTTTGCTGCTTTCTCCTGATGCTCCTTGTCTGGACAAAGCCCCCTCCTTCCCCATCAGCGGGTTCAGACTACGGGACAGTAGTGGTGTGCACAGTTATGCACCTGCTAGCAGAAGTTTGAGCCGAGCGTGGGACAGTGAGGGCTGACAGGTGGAGAGACAGTGAGCGAGGGCAGGCTGCAGTGAAAGGATGGGGCTGTGAGAGTGAGCGTTCAGTCTTTGGGCTGTGGGGAGCACCGCGGCGGGACCATGCTGGGCATTTATGCCAGGCTTATGGGACCAGACTCAGATGAATGCACACAGGGTCAACAGGGATCTGCGCTCACTTTTCTTTTGGCTCAGTGTGTAACGCTGTGTGTTCACACTATGACGAGCCGCTGACACTTGCAGGGTGGTTCCCAGAACCCAGCCTCAGTCCCTCATTATTGAAAAATGTTTGCATCAATGAATGAAAAAAATTAAGTTGGCTGGAGAGAGAGACGCCTATTGACTGCCAGCCTTATAGAAAGCATTTTCTTTCAATAATCCATTTGTGAAAACTTTCTGTTCTGAGTTCTGATTTATGAATAACACTGCAGTTGTTCATTTTTGTTCTCCTCTTATATGTGAAGGAAGTTTAATTATAGATCTGATGTAAGCGCTATGTCATGTAACACACTCTATTACTTAATTGGTATATAAAATTTAATGTTTGTAGCTAAATCCATTGCAGTTATGATAAATGGCTCCTTCTCACATGACCATCAAAAATAGATGATAATTCTGGGATTTTAATTGACTTTATTAACATTTAGCCAAATTTGGATAGGCACCTATTTTCTGACATTTGGTAATTTTAGAGTTTACAATTAGATGCATTATAATATATTACCTAAAGCTGGAGTATGCCATTTTGTTTTTGCAGCATAAATGCAAATACAATGTTGCTTTAGAAAACACATCACAGGTCAGTGGACTTTTCATTCTTGCTATTTTTCCCCTTTTTTTGTAAAAGATTGAATACTGTACAACTTTCCCTCTGTGGCTAATGATAGAAACAAGACGACAGCTGTCTGAACTTAAAATATGTAAGTGGAACAGAATGTTGCATTTTGTTTATAAAAATTGTTTGATATAATTTCTGCCTGTTGCACCTTTTTAATGTCTTTATTTTTTCTGAAAGTAAATGCTACGGTGCCAGATTAGTTTGACCCAAAAGATAACATCACCTCAAATCTACTAACGGCGTGTGTCTATAATGAGCGCCCACAATGCCTTGTGCTAATCTGATGACAGTGCAGCAGGTTGTGGCATGCTTCTGTTCAACTTTCCCGGCCTGCTGATGATTTGAGCAGCAGTGAGAGGCGCTTGTCTGTCACTTTGTTCCTGTATTATGTCTGCTCAGCTCAGGACTCACAGTTGTTCTGCTGCACATTTACTGGCCCTTATTTGTGGCCTACTGGCACCTGTAGTCCATT
This sequence comes from Neodontobutis hainanensis, assembly GCA_024349245.1. Taxonomy (NCBI): domain Eukaryota; kingdom Metazoa; phylum Chordata; class Actinopteri; order Gobiiformes; family Odontobutidae; genus Neodontobutis; species Neodontobutis hainanensis. Next base: position 2,329,654 of record JALDNG010000005.1, read on the forward strand.
AAGCCCACTGCTCTTTTGAATAAAGCTGACTCATAGATACTTCTTTTTAAGTCCGTACTGTCAATCCTGTAACTTGCCATTTGGGACATGAGCGGAAATTTGTTGGCTTGTAGAAAACAAAAGCTGGATGTTCAAAGATTGAAACAGTCAAACCAGTTGGGATTACAATCAAAGGAGTGATTTATTGACTCTTTTATCACAGCTGTGGAGCAGAAATGTGGAGAGCGTTTGTCCGTTCGGTGTGTGTTGAACATGTGCAGTGTGCACTGGGCGAAGGTTCCCAGATGCAGATGTTGTGTAAATGAACGGAAGTTTTAGTGATTGGATGAGCTTTTGAATCCAGTCAAGTATTGCCTTTGTTGGCCTCGTTGTGTTTTTTAACTACCAAGTGCTTCAGGTCAAATACAGGACTACTTCTTATGTCCAACTCAAACTGACAAAAGACCAAACTAGTTCTAGGTTTTAGGATTTTTGTAATGACCACCATGTTTTTTCCACAACTAACTGCTCTGGCTATTAATTAAATTATACCTAGTTAATGATTGGATTTGACTCTTGTACCTTGAGTTTTAGGCAAAAAGGACAATAAATAATGAGGACATTGTGAGCTGTGGTTACCGTGGTATTGTTGGACTATGTTGGATATTTGTTGAAAGAAAATTTCTACTCTAACCTAGGACCTATGATATATTTTATAGACCAGCCATTACATGCTGTAAAAATACTAAACGTGAAAATGAATTTAAGCAAACTCTGCTTTTACTCTTCTCAATGACGAAGAGTTTCCATGTATTTTGCTATTTTATCCATGAATCAGAGCACAGCCTTATCTTCCATTTGCAAATGTTTTCCAATGACTGGTTCTTTTAAGGCATCGTGTTCCACTTAAGTGTAGTTTAACTGAGAAAGGAGGATTAGATATTGCGACTGTACTATTTTGACTTGATCAAAAGAGAAACCAACTGAACGCAAAGTATTTTACAGGCAACTTTGGGCTTATCAGGGCAACTTTACCTCACGGGTCCAAAAACTTCCTTGCAGTTTTCACTTGGGGGTCAAAAGAGGAACACCCCCTTTTACCCCACCTCCCCACCTCAAACCCAGCCCCCGCCCCTCGTCTTGTGTGTCCCGGCTCACACTCCTGCTTCCTGTAGGATAGTGCTGAGAGCCTCAGGGCAGATGGATGTGTGTGTCTATCCAGGCGGCTCGCAGGCTGCAGCTTGTCATGCAGGGATTGTACGAGGGTGATTGGATGTCAGAGCCAGCGTTCATGTAAGTGCCGATAAGTCTGTCTGTGTAAGTGTGTGTGTGTGTGTGTGTGTCTCCTTTTGTGTGTGTGTTTAGATGTTCAGAGATATGGGAGTCTTCTCTCTGCGGGTGGAGGTGACTGTCTGGGAGAAGGGTGAAGAATTCAATTAGTAGGAGTTCACTGTGGTCCAGGTTCAGCTCAGGTTCCCTAAACATTTATTCTTTGGGAGGTTTTTATCTTTTTGTATTGCTCCATGAGATCTAACAAACTGTAAATCAGAGTATCTTGTTCCAGTAAAAAATAAATATTGTGTGTGTGATACTTCTTAGTTCAACCTAATTTACCCAAACACAAATACAGTCTCTTAGCTTCCTCAAGGCCAGGGATAGTCTAGAAGAGACAGTCCTTAAGAACAATTTCTAAAGTCTCAATCTTCCATAATACAACTTTAGAATATCTCTTTTCTTTTGAATCACAGATAAGCTTCTCCATTGAACAAGGGCCAGCAGACTGTCCTATAAGTTTTCTACTGTTGTTGCTCTCAGTCCGACTCAGTCTTGGTCTTTGTCATTACTTGTGCTTAGTTGGTGTGGTCCTAAATAAACTTCAGAGCTTAGAAAAGGTTGCATGGAGCAGAAAAACCTAATGTAATTTTTCAGAAGTATCTTTTAACCTACCCTGTTAAGTCATCATTCGGGCTTGTCCATGCGCTCGTAGTTGTCTTAGAGGATTTACTCGCGGCAGTATATGAGAAAACAGTTTGTGGTGCACTAACGTCAACAGGTTCTGTGTGCACTGCCGTGTAAAGCAAAGCCCAGAGTCTTTAAGTAAAACCTTTAACACACACATTGCTGCTTGGCCGTCAGAGCTGAGGTGTGAGGCTTTTACCGCCGTGTCATTGCCTGGAGGGCCATCACTGTCGTTCACCTTTCCACACATTGACCAACACATCGTACATGCATGTGGTGGCACCTCCGTTAGATTACAAAATTCAATGTACTGTAGCTTAAGCTGGATAAGAGGTTAATGAATGTTTAGATGACTTGGTTTAAACGGTGCCAACTATTTGGACCAATTTGTGGCTGCCAATCTGGGGTATTGGTTAGACAATACTTATTGAGATGCTCTTTTAAATACAAAGAAATTAAACGCTCTGGACTTACACTCGTCAAAGCAGGGACTAAATCAGTGTCAAAGATTATCAGTCTCAAACATAATACTAGGACTAAGCCAGGGTTTAACAAATCTAAATGTAGAACTTAACCAGGTTTTAACCAGGACGTTTTCTTTTGGACACAACACAGTTTGATATAAAGTTTAGTTTGGACCATTTTGGATGATTTTGACAGAAAAAGTATAGTGTTGTTTGCGATTGATAAAATTGCGATAATCTATTGATGACTGCATATGAGCTTGAGCAGCACTTATGCAGCATTCAGACATGCACAAAGTTGAATAGAAGAAAAATGGTTGATTATGAAGACATCACTTTTTTTGTAAGTGGAACTACAACCAGAATTTGTGAACTCTAAAATGTTCTTAAACTTAGGTTGACCATATGTCCCAATTTACTTGAGACATTCTCCATTTTAAGCCCTATGTCCAGTGTCCCAGTGGATACGCACATAAACACCTGTCCTGAATGTCCCTGTTTTAACTAATTCTAGCACCAAAGCTGTCTGACTGTCAATTACAGAGTTACCATGGCGATGGAAAGTTTAACCAATTGGAAAAGAGTGTTCCGCAGGTCTGTAGCTCAGTAATAATTGGTTCTTAAGCGCGAGGCTATTGTTATCGTTCACTGTTTGACCATCAGCCAAAAAGAAAGTTGTGATTTAAAATCGAGTTCCAGGAACAATACAACTGTGTGAGAAAAGCACCTGGTAATAAATATGTTGCATTTTGTAGATTGTCTGTAAAACGGTTTTAACGCTAATCAATGCTATCAAGTCTTGGTTTTTAATTGTTCACTGAAGTTGTACTGAATGTCTGCTACATACTTTTAAAATTTTTTAAATGCGGTTATTGAATTTGCTGTAAAATTAAAGTGTCTCGATTTTTTGGTTTGAAAATAGGGTCACCTTTCTCAAACTAGTCTTTTCAAATAAATCTTCCATTGGATTGAATTGTGTACCTCACTTTACAAATGAGTTTACTATAAAAAATGTACTCATTTAGCATTTAGCAGATGCTTTTATCCAAAGCGACTTACATTAAGCTTCCATTCCATTTCATAATGTATAATGCCATTTTTGTGCAAAAGGTAAAATAAAAGACCATTTATTTTCCAAAGCAGATGTATTTATTGCTAAAAGTCAAACAGGAGCATCACCGTTTTATATGTTGCCAAACGTAAAGTGGTAAATGAGTTTGTCAATTGTTTTCCTACAAGCCTGTGCTAAAATACTGTAGTAGCTTTAAGTGTTTCCCTATAAAGCTTGGGTCACTTCCACATACTCATGTTTCCCTAAAACCGCTAATATAGCCGCGGGTCAACAAGGCAGTTGTTTTAACCTCACACAAGTGGATTTCATGAAAGGGGCAAAGTCAAATTGGCAAATAGAAGATAATTCACTGGTCCATCTCTCCTTGACTCTTTTTTTTTTCCTCCTCTCCCCCGCTCTCAGTAAACACATTGAAGAGCAAACGTTTTTAACTTGGAGTGTTAGCGGCAGAGCTCTTCTGCTAACTGACCCGGGCCGCTGAAGAGCTGCACATAACAACCGTCCACATTGGCTTTTGTGTGCACGAGGATCTTTACATAACCCACATAACCAAGCACATTGTCTAGCAACCGGCCCACTACTGAAGGGCCTTGTAAATGGAGGAGGGGGGCCCGCTTGAATGGAGGCCAGTATCCGGGGAGAGGCTAGCATGGCTAAGCTAACTCGAGTTTCTTAGCTTAGGGAAACTGATCCAATAAGGTTTTTCAGCAGAAAAAAAGAACAAAATATGACCTTCACAAGACTTTTCTTACCCCAAATGTCTTACATACCTGTCTATAAAGTAGCCTACATATTTCTCACTTCTCAGTCCCACTCCACAAAGCCAGGCCTTCTTTACCCTGTTCCCACTGTTTGGGCCTGAGCCAGAATTCGCCCAGACCTGCCCAGGATGTTGAGGTATATTTTTCCCTGCTTCTGGTGATTCGTTTTTTCAACATGTTTAGCTTAGGCGGCAGAGAAATGTTTGCATAACTCTCCTATTGCAGCATATATCACACCCCGAGATCCTCCATAAATACGATGTTCAGTCCTACAGCAAAAGCCTTTAATGGTCAAACTTGTCAACCGTGAATGGATAATCAAAATATAGCTTTATTGATTGTTGTTTAAGGGCTCAGGTTGTTTGACTTTGACTAATATGTTCTTGTTTAACATCCAGATACCTCAAAGTCCCATGTCCCAATTCCAGTTATCCTTGTACAAAAACTTCAACATTTATAGATTTGTTCAGGTTGCTTTATGTAGTTGTTTGACTGTTGGTTAGTTTGCAGAATATATAATGTACCAATTTATAAGATTTGCCAATTGCAAAACCTTTTTCCCCAAGCCTGTTGCCCTAAACTTACCCGTGTTAACCAAATGTTATTGAATACTCTATGGACATTTTATGATCTCAAAACCACAATTGTTAACTAAGCTCCTGGTCTCTAAAACGCCTTGCAACAGTTATATCAGTCATTTGACTCGCGGCACAACAGGCCTTCGCCGATCACTGTGATTTGGACGTAGCTCATTATCAGCCCCACACTTGGCCTTTGATCACATGATAATGACCCATTTATCGGCTTCATTGGAGGCTGCTGTCATTCCTAACAGCCTCCTGATAAGACAGAGGAAGCTTTTACTGCTGCTCCTGGGATGTCCCCATTGTCTCCCAATACACAAAGACAAGGTGTCCTGATGGCCACTGATGGGCCCCTACTTGCACCGCTGCACTTTCTCGCCATTGTCACTCCAGCAGCAATCACATGGCCTGGGCAGAGGTAACGGACGGAGGAGGGGGCGTTGTGTGGGTGCTTTGAAAAGATGTGCGAAATAGGAGCATGGGTATTAGGGGGCTTGGCTCGGTCGGGGGTCTTTTGTGTCGAATGCTGAGCCCCCTACTGGCATCCATGATCTGTCCCATTGACAGATAATAGCCCCTGTGTCTCTTTCTCACTAGCTCTTATGCAGGGGCTTGTTTTCTCTTACTTGTTTGCCACAGGTGTCTCTTGCCTCTGTTCTGCAGCTCTCCTTTTGGCTCTCAAGTCAAAGCCGACACATCTGGAGTGTCATTCCTCTTTCATTTGGATATATAGGAGTCATGTTAATGCTTTTAATGACTTTCAATTAGCATCATTGTATTTTAACACAGTACTGTACTGTGTGGTTTAAAGAATGATTAGAAGTCACAGGCAGCCATTAAAGGCTAATACAGCCGCCAAAACAACTCATTTAATAATATCTGTATTGTATTTACTTTACATATTTATATTTTATATTGTACATGTTATTAAAGGTGCAGTATCCACGTTTTTGTAGTATTCAGTTGAACAAAATCTGTCATAACTATCTGTAATTACACTAAAAAAAAACTCATCTGCATTTGTTAATCTTGGAAAAATCTATTTTTGGGCAAAAAACCCAGTGAAAAGAGCCTTTTCAGAGATAAGATTATTTTTATCAGCTTCATGTGGACTAATCTATAAAGGAGAGAACAAATAGAAATGGACTTAACTCTATATGAAACAGTGGATTCATGGATTTACCTTTTAAATTTCACACAGTAGTTGTTGTAAGTCTTTCCACCTGTTGTAGAAACCACAGATACTACTTTGAATTGTTCATTCATAAAGCAGTCTTCTTTCTCACAGCTCACAGCTTTGTGTTCAGTTTCTTCAGTCTGTGTGAATGTGTTTCGGGACAGGCCGTGAACAAGCGTGTGTACATATAACCTATTTGCACAGTGTTACCCAGCTTGTGCGAGGCCAACAGGAGCTGCGTGATCATCAATAGTACAAGTCTATAAAAACCTGTCATTGACAAAGAGAGAACAAACAGCTGCAGTTTGTTCAGGATTTCCTAACAAACACAGCTCGAGGAGGGCCGGGAGGGACTGAGCAGAGACGGAGACGTGGCGGAGGTCGGACCCGTACTGAAGCAGCGTCTACCACTGCAGCTCAGGTTGAGAGGGAAATGATTAGTTACAAAGAGTAGTTACACAATGATTAGGAAGTAGTGTACGCAGTCAGAAAAGTAAAAAGAAAGTACACACTGAAAATGGTTTGTTGTTATCACATATGCCTGTGGTGGTTGCAGCTGTAATATAAAAGGATTTGCTTAATCAGTATACTGTGACAATTTCTCAAAATATTGACTAAAACCTGATTAATTAAAAATATCTTGACATTTCAAAAGAGTTGAGTGTATTACTACTATTACTGACTCCACACAGAAAGGCCCTCTTCATCAAAACACTCAAGTTAAAGTTAAGTATATATATTTTTTTTTGTTTTTTTTTTTTGTTTTTTTTTTTTTCAAAAAGTTACCAAGATGTTGCTGCATATATTTTTCACCACAGTGCCACAGTTATATTTAAAAACACCTATACAGTCTTGTTAAATTTGTGATGATCAGATGTCTACAGTCTTCGGAGGATAATGAACTTGTTCCAACATTTACTACACTCAGAGAAATCAGCAGCTCCCCATAAAGAATCAAGGCGATGTCTAGTCGTCTTAAACACGTCCCTTGTAAATGTTCTCAGCTGGTGCAGTGAGTGAGACTGGGACAAATGTGTCGACTGGACGCCTGTGGCATGTGGGCAGGAAATGAGAGCGGGCTGCGGGACGTTGTAAAAGAAGCACGAGAAGTGTAACAGTTTGCTTTGTCAGGATTTGTTTGGGCTGTTTCAAGTTTTACTCTCGTGACAGCTTCCGAGTTTTGTTAATTTGCTAATTTCAGGCAGATATTGTTCTTGTGTCTTTTTTCCCTTCTTAAATCAATTGCCGCACTTTGCTTGACCTTTTGTTGGGAGCACATTTTAATCAGTAGATGTGAGAAATGTGAATGACAACAGTGTCCTGGGCCTGCACTGTCCCTCGGGATAAAACCAGCACAATGGGAGCACAACACTAGAGCTCTTGTGCAAACAAAGTGTTCTCCAATGAAGGAGGCATTTAAAAATGATCGCTCTTTACAAACATAATAGGACCGTCCTTCTGTGCCCCCTCCTCCCGAGCCTCATCTTTGGCTTTTACTCTTTCTTATGTTCTCGCTTCTTCCAGATTCTCATGTATTCTAAAGCCAGTTTAACACTTTTGGCCTAAAGTGACAAAAACGGGTCTTGTTTCGTCGTAAAGAGCCTGCACTCAGGCCTGAGAGGCAGAGTGGGGGTTAAGGCTGGAGATAGATAAACTTGAAAAACTACACAGAACAGTGAGACCAGAGAAGAAAAATGAAGGGGGGCTAGGTTCGGAGGTGGAGAGGCAGTGATTAAAATTCATCCCACGATGCAAACAAAGGGAGTGAAAAAGGGGGAGAGTGCAGGAGAAGAGAGTAAGGCTGGGGTGGGTAAGAAAGATTTGGGGTGAAAAGAAGATTGTAAGCTCCCCTTCCAGCCTCAGCTTCTCCCTAAATGACCGCCTTTGACTCAGTGCACAATTACCCCGAGACAACGGAGAGCGAGGGAGCGAGAGGGGCCGAGTGGAGAGGAGTGAGAGATGGATAGATGACGAGAGAAGGAGGACGATAATTATTCGGCAGGCTTTTGCTCCCTTAAGGTTTGTAAAGGCAGGCAGAACAGGGGGTCAACAATTGACTCAATTACAAGACAAACTCAGTGAGGGCCCTACACGACCACTCAGCGCGGACCCTGCCGCTCTCAGGCAGCCTGTTGATTTTTTTTCTCTAGCCCTCTTTTCTTTGCCCCTAAATGTTTGCCCCTCTTCAGGTGCCCCTGGCATACGCAGGAGCTCCAGGCCTCGGCCAGACTTTAACCTTTTTAGACGCTGAAAGAAGCGAGTGCAGCAGTGGAGAGACAGTTGAAGAGGTAGAGGCCGCTTTTATAGCTGCTCATGAATAAGAAACATCTGGTGACCCAAAATGGAGGGGTTCTTTCTATTACACAGGTGCAGTTTTCTTTAGTGGCAGTCTGGCAGAGGATGAGGGAGTTGATGACAAAGGAAGGTAGACAACCATTTCAAACTTGTTATTTAATACAATGTCAATAAAGAAGGAACATTATAGTAACATTCGGTTCATTTGTATGTGAACAGTTTTAACATATATTGAGATAACAAACAATAAAAGCCAATACATGGTATAGTATATATAATATTATACAATAACATCATTTTGAAATTCATCCTCCCTTTAAAATGTTTATTATTGGGTTGTTATCTGAAAGCCTGGTTTGTTGTTAGTTTATTGGAAATATTACACTCACAAAATGTGAGTAATGAGCCTGAGCTGATGATCAAATCCAGGCCACACTGTTTATCTCATTACTCCATTTTTATGTTTTACTGAGCTGTAGCAGAAAGTGCAACAGAAATCTGCTTAGATCTGTGGCACCTGTGTTTCTTCTGTTGCTCTAGAACAAATGAGAAACTTACGGGAGCGTTGTCTATTGTCTGCTGTGACCCTGCATTGCTAAGGTCGGACAATACAGTGAGCAATGGGATTTCAACAATAGGGTCTGCAGCCCTTCACTTGTTGGTCAAAGGGACTGCTCAAGCATAGTGCCGCTCCTCTCTTCCGTCAACCCGCTTTTTTCTTCTGTCGTTCTCTCTTTGTCACTCTCTCCTCACTCTCAATCTCTCCAATTCCCTCTGTTTCCTCCTTTGTCGGAGAAAAAGAGTGCTGTGAATGCCACACACAGACTTTTGAGTCACTCGCTGCACAGATTTTTTCCATCTTGAGTGAATCACTGTTGTTTTTTTGCTTTCTCTAACTTCACAGGAAGCCATTTTTTAAAGTGTGCTCAGATTACACTCCTTTATCTCTAATTTCTGTAAAAAAAAAAAAAAAAAAAAGACTAGTGGAAACTATGTGGCTTTTAAGAGAAAACCTAAAAGATGTTCCCTTTAACAAACAAGCAAGCACAAGGTTGGTTTTGAGGATTCAGCCAGAGGCCCTCAAGTCCATACCCATCATTCCTCGCATCTTTTACCATTTACTTCCTTAATTCCTAATTCCTAATAGTTCCTAATTCGTTTGTATGGAGGCTCTAGACTTTCATACAGCGTCTGTTGTCCATCTGTTATCTTTTACACTCCCATTTAGCCACAGGGTATCCGCGGCTCCTTAAAAAGTCTTAAAAGGTATTAAATTCCATAATGTAAAAATATCATTAAAATGTCTTAAATCCATGTTTCAAAGGTCTTAAAAAATTTCCAACAACGTAAAGAACATTTTATTTTTATTTTAAAATAATGTTTGTAATAAATACTGTTACGTCTTTGTCACATCATTTTTTTGTACTTATTCAGTTATTACTGAAAGAATGGGTGTCTCAAACGCTGCAGACGTGCTTGTGTCACTCTTATATTCGTGTTTACATGTTTTTATCTGTGCTCTACATAGATATACATTACTTTGCAGTATACGTTACACAAAGCTGTTTTCCTGTAAATAACAGCGGTGTGCAGTCCACGAGTTTACCTTTGCATGAGTGTCTGGATGAGTGTGTGTTTGTGTCTTTTCGGCCGTCACTGCACATCACTGAGCACTGCGCAGAGATACAGAGAGGAATTTACGGCCGAGGCCTCGCTGAATGGGAGCCCCTTCCTTTTTGCAGCAGCAGATAGGATCAGTGTTTACAGGCACAAATAACACACCGCTCCTGTCACTGCAAAACATTCCAGCATGTTATTGTGATGGAAGCAGCATTTCAGCAGTAACCATTTCTGACTGTGATGCAATGATTTAAGATGATTGCCGTGTTGTGTTTCTTTCAGTTATTTTACAAGGACTGCATGAAGCCATTAATGAAATTGTTGCAATGTATGTACAGTATCTTGTATGTTTTCTATATGGGTTTCATATTCATAGTCCTGTTATAAAAAGCTCTACAGGAGTTCTACATTTACATTTACATTTAGTCATTTAGCA
>JALDNG010000005.1:2345000-2407500 GCA_024349245.1 Neodontobutis hainanensis
ATCTGCAAAAAGAGAAGTCGGAAAGTCGGCCGTAAATCAGAGTTCATGGGGATACATTTGGCAGCTACATAAAAAGCAAAAGACGTATTCCAAAAGACTCATTAAAGAACAAGATTTAGGTTTCCAAAAAAGCACAGATTGTTCTGCAGCGACGTGTGCAAAGGATTACTCACAGTACTGTCCTGAACATTTTCTTGATTTAGATAAAACATTTTGTTCAAATATATTAACACTACTTTTAGGATTCATATTAGATTATTGGACATGGATGATATAAACTATATTTTGAATCAGCCTGTGATTATTTTAAGCACACTGTGTGTCTTATAGCAAACCCTGAGAGTCAGTAATGGTGGCTATTAAATCTTATGTAAAATTTGGTCATTGGCACTTCCTTTGTGCAGATGCAAATGTTGTGTTGTGTTCCTGTTCTGGCGATGGATGAGTATTAAAAACCCATGTTATGTAAATTTTACAATATGTTTATAATAATGTTTGAAGGTACTTGCCTTTGTAGCAGTTTTACCAAAGTTTCATTGTAGTCTTTTTTGTTGCAGTACCACAAGTGGCCACTAGCCTCATCAGTTTAGGAGCTGTTTCCCGTTCACTGATTTCATGCATTTGATTAAACACTTTTATAGTCCTTCACACACATGCACTACACCCCCTCACTTTAACTTCAACCCTCATCGCCTGGAGCCCCACTTTTTTCCTCTTTTCTTTAAATTTTCCACCTCCTCTGTCCTTCTCGCTTCCAGCTGTGTTATACAGAAGAGGAATATAAGTAGCAGCAGGCCTGCTATAAATATCCCTGCCCACCCAAGACTGTTAGGATTATTATTTTTCTTATAATCACTGTGGTCTTTCTATAAAGCAAGCAGATTATTATCTGGTTTTTGTCCTCTGAAACAGGGCAGCCTACAGCGGTTAGTGCTCCAGCTGCAAGAGTCTTTTCACTTCAAATCCTTCAGTCACCATTCAGATTTGTGTAGTAACAGTAATGGTGGAAGAAGAAATGAAAAAATATTGTGATGATGTTGCGAGAGAAGCGCAGAGTAGCCAAAATTTGTCAAAGTGGCCAAAAAGTAAAAGCACTGTTGCTTTAATCTGAAAATAACTCAAGTAAAGTCTAGGACATTAGGGTTTATAGAACTGCTTCAGCCCTGAGTCACTTATTTCTGCTCAAGCCTTGATTTTAGACGCTGTTCAATGTCAGAGCAATTGTTGACGTTGGATCTTGTGATTGGTGAAATCAAGTCATGTGACCAGCTGTTTGAAATTGCTTAACAACTATTACATTGCTTTAAAAGAAATATCAACAGTGAATAGTAAACTTTTGTCAAGTGTACAGTAGTTTTATTCACAAACACACTTTTATGTAATGTAATGGGGTAAATGTAACTGGTGTGAAGCTCAGGTGAGGAAGAGCGGAGCTGCGTTCACTCTGTCAGAGCGCTGTTGTTTTTGCATCAAGTGGGGGCTGGGCTCTTAGTTGTTTATAGATAGAGGAGAGCATTTGTGGAGCCCGTCTACAGCTGGGGGCCAGCTGTGTGAATCAACTTCTCCTCATCTGCTTTATCCATCTCTCCTTTTTTTTCACCCACTCTGTTTCCTTTAACTTAAAAAAAAAAAAAAAAAAAAAAGATTCAAAGATTCAAAGACATTTTTGTGGTCAGAGTGTTACTTACCTGACGCTTGGCGGAGCTAATACTTAGAGACACAGATACTGAGACAAAGTGAGAGTTCGGTGTTACAGTCGACAGACAGGAGAGGATGGTGACTGCAGAGGGAGGGTAAAGAGACAGGGGCACAGGAAACCACAGGTATGTCCTGGATGGAGGGTGGGTGGCCCAAGAGAGGACAGTGGAGACTTGTGGAGGAAAGGAACAGTGAAGGAGAATGGAAAGACTATCTCATTAGTGTGTTAAGAGCAAGATTTGCAATATTAGAGCTATTTCCTTTGACAAAGAGTTGAATTAAAATAACGTTTGTGACACTAACTGACATTGACTCATTATCTTGACTAGCCTTACAGTGAAGTGTAAATGCCTGCCATCTTGAAAACTATTACATTATTATGACATGTTAATATGCATATTGAATATGTTGGTGCTGCAAAGACAGTAGATTTGCAATATGTCACAGAGCACAGTCAAAATACTCCCATTAGTAGTTTAGTAACACAACTGTCCAAAGGGCAGCACTGCAAACTTGTGCTTGTTCAGGCAAATTAAAGCCATAGCAGCTGAACTACTCCTAATCCTAAAACAAATACTATCAACTCATCAAACCAACAGTTACAAAGACGGTAAAACAGTAATCATGACGCTGCCGCTCAGGTTCAGTCAGTGAACATGTGAATAAAAGACATATGAGAAAATTACGGTACTACTGTATTTTGTGATTATGTTTGAGTGTTTGAAGTGTCAGCTGTGTAAACCCCAAGTCTCCATGTTGACGGAAAACCGCTTTTATTAATGGAATCCTTTGTAACTTCATAACTTTTTCAGCAGTGCCAGTAGCTGTTTACTCTCCTCGGCTCGACTGTTTGTAGGCCCTGTGTAGTGCCGCTGCGTAGCCCTGCCTCCGTCTGTCATCAGGCTCTCTGAAAGTGTAGCAACAAGGGATCAAGGTTTCATTCTGCCATTTTGACAAGGTGAGAACCCCAGCAGTGAGGCATCAGCACCACAGCTTCTTCTGGCTACAGTTTACAGAGCAGGGATGTGAGAGGTGTGAACCAGACAGGCCAGAGGGTGTTCCTTAAAACTACCAGGGTCATTTTGTTGTCATTTCTATTCCATAAAACAGGCCCATCCTGAGTCCTGCTCAGTCACTATGGAAATCTAAGCTGGCTGCTTAGCCTGGTCCAGAGCAGGTTTAGGTTCAGGCATAGCCCAAATCAATCAGAAAACTTTTATCACAAAGTAAATGTAAAAGCATCTGCCTCTTTAATGTTTAGTAAATATGCTTTACTGACCAGGATAATAAATATTCAGCCAAATAAAAAATTACAAAATAGATTATAATCTCGGCTACATGAGACTGAGGCAGTCTTTTTTGGTATTTAATTTAAATTATATCATAATGCTAAATATCACATGTATTTTATGTTTGTGCATTAGCCTAGCTTACTTAATTTCCCAGTGTTATTTTTCCTAAAATATTAAATTGAAAGATAAAGTCTCCTTTTGTGGAGTGTTTCTTTATTGAAACTGAGTCATCATTAACAGATTAAATTATGCCTGTGTTGTGTTATTCTTGCGCAGCTCACAAGTAACGCTTTCTGACGCATTTAATTCAGTCAGAAATAATTGTCTCAGTTCTCTCATTCATTTGTCTAAAGCTCCGTCTCTGAAGTGAGATGCAGAGTATTTCTGCGTTAGTTTCCCCGCTCCTCGTCTTCGTGTACTTTTTAAGGGTTTGTTAAAGGGAGGTGGGCGTTTCCTCGACGTAGTTTTTCATTGAGGCTCGATTGAATCATCACTTTCATTTTCTGCAAACGCATGGTGTGAGAAGTGAGACTGGAGTTAGCCTGCCTGTGTCAGCCCAGAGTGGTCTTTATGGAACAGGATAAGCCTCGGTTACTATGTTTACACTAATGCAGCTCGAATTTAGGCTGTAAGCCACGCTTTTCTGAGCGAGTTTTATGGAACACCCCCAGAACTGAAATAAACCACACTGAAAGTCTAGTAAACATGATTTTAGAACAACGGGGCTCCTTCTTTCATGACACAGCTGTCAGATGACGTGTTGGTTGTGTTTCCTTTGCCGTTTGTTGTGTTTTCACTTAATCCTCATTTTAGCATCCATTGTGAAAAAACTAATACAACAAAAATCAAATCAAAATTGTGAGAAAATTTGAAGAGCTCCTAACATTTGCTACATTTGCACATCATTTGAATACACATACACAACATACACAAATTAAGGCTTATTTGTTTAAGAAAAGGTTTGAGTAAAAGCATCTGGACTAACTTAGTCCAGATGCTTTTACTCAAACCTTTTCTTCAAGATATCCTGGATGACTGAGAACCTTCACAGGCCTATTTGTTTAGTGAATTCTTACAATGGAAAAATAGATTTCCACCTTCAAGTAAGGAAATTCAGCTCTACACAGTTAAAATCAAACCAACTTTCACTTAAACCAGTATTGTACTGTAAAATGTTGAAGGGCCTAGGTCCCCAGGTTAGAGGCAGTGGGTGAGTCTGATGGTTCAAAGACACTAGTGAGCATGCTCAGTGGTTTAAAAAAAAAATAAGATTTGCATTATAAACATTTATATTAAAAAACCTGTTGCTGACATAGACACTGGAAGAAAATGTATCATTAAGTGCCATTATATAAAATAATATGGCCGCAGTAAGTAGGTTTAAACCTGTAACAACAATAAATTCAAATAGAAGCTCATCATTGGTTTTCCTTTCATTTTGTTGCACAACAATTGATTTTAAGGCTCTGACTGGCCCATTATTTTGACACTAACATTTAAATGCCTGGGTGATATGGGTATTGTGATTATGATGTGATAATAGTGTTTTCATGGTAATCTTGAGATATATGCAGACCTAACAAATACGTTTTATAAACTCTGGTTCCCTTTTTTGCCAGGTTGTAGATTTTGTAGTCACTGAAGTATTTCAAATAAACGTTCGAAAAGGCCTAAGTGGATGTGACATTAATCGTGGGCGCAGCAGGTCAGTGAGAAGGGCTTACTGTACAGTACAGGGATGTCTCCAGTAACATGGCCTTCCACTGGTCACACCATCAGCCCCCATCACATTACAGCAGCTGTGAGGAATTTGTCCCGTCTGGGTAAAAAAGGGGTAAAAACACAGGGGTAGTAGAAGGAGGAGGTGGGCCGGGCTGGGAGTCTGCGCCGGGTGGGGGGGGTTACAAAAACAAAGCCAGAATTTAAAAACAAAATTTACCACTGAGGGAAAACAACAGGGCTCAAAAAAGTCAGTGGGTGAGGAGTGGAAGAAAGGAAAGAACGGGAGGAGAAAAAGAAATGGCTTCGGAACTTGCCTGTGATTGGCCGAATAGTATGAGACCCCGCCCGCTTTGCTCCGTCTCCAGCCCTAACACAACAGAATCCCCCACAAGCCCAGCCACATCAGGAACGGCTGGCTACATTATAGCTGCCATTATCGTCTCTCAAGTCATAACAGCTCGAGAACACCCACCTCGACTGCTGCTCGGGCCGGGACGGGGGAGGGGCGCAGGAGAGGTCCCAGGAATGAGCCCAGAGAGAGAGAGAGACGGAGAAAGGGAGGGAGCCAGCAAAGAGACAAGGAAAAGCCGGAGAGTTAGAGATCAAGAAGAAGAAGAAACAAAAGTTCAGGTTTCTTAGTTCATTTGAAAAGTTTGTTAAGGCAGTTTGACACACACATTTTTAAAGAGTTATAGTTTTGTAACACCAGGCCAGTCTTTCAAAAGGTTTTGGTCTAAATTGCAAACCTTTTACTCGTCCTTGTGTCTTTCTAGGACATGAAAACGCAGGATTTGAATTTAAAACCAACAACACCTTAGTTTATAGATAGGTAATCTACTGGTTAATACTAGATTCATACCATTTCTAAATCATTAATAAGCTATTTAAACACATTCTGAAAAAAGGGGATGGTGACTTGCTAAATAGTGAGCCCACGTTACAATTTTATTAAATTCCCTTCTGTGACTTTCTCTAAGTTTTTTACATGTTCTGCCTTGTCTCTTAAAGCTCCACACCAAACTGAAGTTTAGCCCTTAGCGTTAGCTTAGCTGCAACATTAGTGTCCTCCTCGTTAAATGTTAGGCAATTGAATTAACAGTATTTATCCCTGTTGCTTTTGCCATATACTATTTGGGGTTTAAACAATTTTCAGGACAGTTAATAAGAATCATTTCAGGGGCCTTAGACTGGGAAATATGAATACTTTTATTAAATTTGAAATGTGTGGTTTTTCTCCTTTTATGGAAACTGGTTTTAGTGGGATCTGAACAGGTTTTAGATATCTTTGTAGCAAAAACGGGCTTAACCTATAAGATTTCATGACCAAATAAAATTAATCTGATTCAAATCCATTTAAACATTTTCAACTTCAACCAAAACCTGTGCAAATCTATCTAAAACATAGTGCCAAAAATATCAGCTACATAATGTATTGGAGGGCCACAAAAAGCATTGCAAAGGGCCTCATAGAGTTGGGCACGTGTGATGTTTGGGGTCCCTATTTTGCAAGCAACAGTTCACTATCCACCAACAACCAAATCTCTATTGTGTTGTAAAACCAATAAATGATTTAAATTCAGAGAGACAACCTTTTAAATACGTGATAACCTCTGTCTTTACAAACTTACCCATGAGTAGTGTTTGAATTTTAGACTTTATTTCCTCCCATGTATCCTGCACTGGTCTTGGTCACTGTCCCTACAGGTCTTGACTCACTCTGGCCTTAGTCATGACTTCTCTTGACCACTAACACTGGCGACAACACAGATTCTCAAACCCCTAAATGAAGTTATAAAGAGCCAGACTGTCTCCTGTGGGACTGTGGGGTGGGGTCACATGTTTGAGCCCCAGTTTAGTGTTACACTGCAGAGAAGAAACGTGGAAACAGACCCCAGATCAGCCTTTTTGTCTGACACGAGCAGTGACCTGTGAAAATGTCTGTACTCTCTAGAGACTTCCTCACAGCTGAGCAGAAGTGATGCTTTATGGGAATGTCACAAATGGCCCAACCATGCACCACTAAACAATGTTTGTCTTTGTGTAGCACAAAATACAGACCATCACCTGAGAAGTGAAGGCCACTACAGAAAATGTTGATTTGAATAGGCTGCCAAGTTAATATTCTGTGTCCAATAAACAATTTGACTGCGTTGCTCTTTTGGGTCTTTCGGAGTGTAATGCGGCATACAGGTTAGAGTTATTTTATTTATTAGTGGTTTGAGATTTTGGTTTTGTAAGTAAGGCAAGCTCAGATGGAAACTTATTGAGCTCGACCACAGTCAGACTTGTTTAAAGTATAGAGTAAGAAAGCCAGGCAGGCAGGCAGACATTTTCCAAAAGCTCAGTGTGGTCACAAACTCTAGTGTGCTTGATTTGTTAATGTGGTGTGCTAATGCTGCCATCCAAAAAAAATCAATGCGGACTAAGCAAGCTTTTAACTGACCTCTGGTACGGTTCAAGTGAAATATAAATGTCACACTAACCAAAATATATAAAACAATCCAAAAACAGAAAGAACTGGAGAAAATGCAATGTAATCCACCCTGAACATACTCTTTCTCTACGGTCTGCAGTTGTCAGGTGCAGCTTTAGTACATTAATTCTCAGTCATTCTGGACCATTATGTAACTACACTGTTGTACATTGCCTGGCCTTTTAGGTGTAGCTTAAAGGCTCTGGGTGGTGATGTCGCAGTCAAGCTAGAGCACTAATTGTGAGGTTTTGGGTGTTCAAAGTGGCTGGACATCCTGTCCTCATCCTCAGCTCTTTGGTCCCTGCCCAGCTCGCCGTGCCGCAGTCGAGCAGACTTGTTTAGTTAGCCGCTTGATTTATGGTCTTGGGGTTTTTAATATGCTGTTGCCCCAGTGCTCTCAAAAGCCAGCACCACAAAATTACACTAGGGAGCAAACGGCTTCAGAGTTTCTCACAAAATATTGACCTAAAATAGTACTATGTGACGACACCTGTGTCAGCCTTGTGTGTACTAAGCAGACTGTCTTAAACAATACAAGCAGATGTTAGCATGTATTTCTGCCAAAGATGCATTCAAAGGTCAATTTTGAATTGTTTTATCGGTGCCAATCTCTTAAAACGTTTATATTGTCCATACAGCAATGTTAAAAATCATGAAAGAGCCACAATGGTGAAATAAAATGAGTTAAAGGTTGGTCACAAGCATAGATTGTAAATAAAACAAGAAGCCTTTGCAAATTAAAAGCTGCAGAGCATTTATTTACCAAAACGATGCAACAATCTATTTACTTCTATTACTCAACTATGCAACTTTTGTAGTGTAAAATTTTACTCAACAACACTGGTTAGAAAAATGCAAATGTGAATTGGTCACGTTGTCACCAATTCATGTTTATACGACGTTACAATACAATCCGCGTTCACACACTCAAAGCGATGTAGTACATACATATGCCAGACCACAAGGGGGTGGGTTTTCTTTTTCTACTTTTGCTACTCCTTCTTCTGTAGGGGCGTTGGCTGCGCATGCGTCTGGTGCCTATGACATCATAGTTTTCAGACAGGATCCCGTCTTCATAGTTTACTTGAAAGTGGAGCATCAACTGAACGAAAACCCCTCCTCGGCCGTGTTCAGAAGTTCGCGGTTTCAAGGTCTATGTTGTAAAAACACTGCCGTTGCGTAAACAAGAGGCCTATTCGCAACAGAATCATTGCAGATTTGTGTATTGTCGTGTAACCAGCCTCTTGGTTACAACTGTAATATGGCAGCACTTTATTAAGAAATACATAATGGGTGCCAGTAAAATGTGTATGTTCCTCTTATTAACCACTAAACAGTATTCTCAGGGCAGATAAATACTGTACTGGTCTGAATTTGGCTCTTGGTCCCTTGACGCCTAATACCTTCATCTAAAACAAGAAATTTTGCTGTTCATTTATTTCCATTTCCATGACTTAACTGTGCCTAAATGAGACAGTTGCACTTACCGTACGGTATGTCACTGTATACTGTTTCCACTTACCCAACACATAGCTGAGGACATGTTTACAGAGCTCTCACAGTCTTAAACCGGCAGAAACACAAACATAATTTCCTAATAGGTTTTTTATAAACAGGTGGTGGTCTCATTATTTGTTCAGAAATCCACCATTTATCCTTACACACATACATTCACTTTGGCATTCCTATACACTTCTCCGAAAGTCTTCACTCAAACCCACCTTCCACTGTTTGAGCCAGTCCCATGCAGTCTTGGTGGTCATTGGTCTGTCGTGTTACCCCCTGGTGAGACTGACAGGTGCATCCTGATCTTTGTATATCTGTGTGTGTGTGTGTGTGTGTGTGTGTGTGTGTGTGGAGTCCCTTTTTGGGTTATTTATTAGCTCTGGACAGCTGAAGTGTCCCACAAGGTCTCTTTTTAGCGCTTCCGGCTGATTAATATACACACGCTCAAAGCTGAATATGTACAATTAGCCCCGGACCGCCCATGTCATTTAGCCACTCGCAAACTTTGCTGTGGTGGCCTGTGGGCTTAAATAGGTCCCCACTGCCCTTTTAACACTTGTGCTACTGCATAACAGTCATGGCAGCCTGTTAGACTCACAGACCACAGAGCTTTCATCTGCTGCAAACAGGAGCTCTCCCAGTTTGGGTTTGAACATTTGTCACATGAACAGTAGCTGTGAAGGATTTTGATTACACATACACAGAGACATGAGGATGCCAGCGTTTAAAGTGTTTAAAGGGACTGTAGGAGATATTTTTTACATTGACTTTACTAAAATATGATTGTAGCGGTCTGAAATAACAGCTCTGGTGTGGTGCAGAAGACATCAATGTACTGTATTACAATGTTGAGACAGTGCCACCCTTTTTGTTTTATCACCTTGTACCTTTTGTACCACTTTCCTTCAATGAAGCTTAAATAGTAAGTATTTTCTCAGGCCACCTTTTCCATTACAAATATGATCACACAAATTACTCTCTGATACTGAGGACAGAGTTCAACATGCACACAGTGTTTGTTCTGTACTTGTATAAATATTACAAGTACATAATGCAATAATCAGGTGTTAGTGCTATGTTGATTTTTTGTCTGTTTAATCAGTGACTTGTTTTGAAACCTCTTGGTGTAAGTGGAGCATCATTTACAGTTTGGTTTACTTTTATTATCTTTACTTACACTAAAATATGTTCAGCTCTGTATAAATAAAGGGGTACACTACTCACACTGTAATACCTGAGGTCAAATAAGTCATTATTAAACAAGTCAAAAGTTGTCTTATATTTGCTGATTTTTAATGTTTATGACTCGTGTTGCTGTCTTTTGTGTTTTATGGTCAAGATGTTAATTTACAGCAACCTGACTGTCAATTTTTAGGTGCTTTATAAATAAAGTTGGGTTGGATATAATGTAGATCAGTGGTGGGCAAACTAAGGCCCGCGGGCCACATACGGCCAATTGAGCTGTTTAATCTGGCCCTCCAGGGATTTGCTAATAATTTATTGATAATCTGTTTTATATTTTTTTCTTCAATATTCTACAGAGATCAGTTGATTACACTATAGAAAGTAAATCTCCAAACAGTAGCTTTACTTTCCTAAAGCTAGCCTCTCTACTCACAGTGAGAGTAACTGTAAAGAGTCATCTAAAATGCAGGAGAGTGCAGCTCTGGCTCTGGTGTGGATTATACAGTGTTTATTGCACATATTGTCTTGTCTAAAATTAAAACTTTAAACTATAGGCAAAAGAAATGCCCACCCTGATATAGATTGTGATCTAGCTAAATAAGATAATTGTAATTCAGAGTTCTGTTGTGCTGGGTCTTTACTTGTTACATACTTGTGTACTCGTACATGTGTAGGATTATTATGCTATGTATTTGTTTGATGTGAATATGTATGACATCACTGTGTGCTGTATTCTTTTGTCCTCTTTACCTGTAACGATTACTCCTCACTATTTTTCCTGCCCTGATGTGGTTAGACGTAATGAGCAGGTGCTTGTACCCAAATGACTCCGCTCCAATTACCGTTCTCATGCTGTCCTGTTGAAAGATTCCCTTCTCAATATGACTTTCCCACAAAAGGCTGCTCTGTCTATGCTTCTCTTTTGACTTTAACCTTTTACCTAGCCCTTAAAATTTTAAGACAGGTTGCTTTTTTTCTCATGATGATTGCTACTTTCCAGGATGAGTAGGTGGTGCAGGTTTTTAGTGTCTGTCAGCGGTACTGTGGTGCACAAGTGTTTAGAAACAAGAGCCAAAGTCATTGTAGAAGAAGACACCACAATAGCCACCTGTAGAGAGTTAAAGCCATTTGAATGTTTAGTTTTCTGTTCTTTATTATTTGTACTTTCACTTTTAATGGAGCATTTTATGATGTGTGGGCTTCACTGTTATTTTTACATCACTGCTTTAACCTATGTAATGGATTTGTATTCTATCTGGGGGAAATGTTTAAAATAAGAGTGACTATAGCTTCTCAGAAACCGTTTATTCTGCTCGTGAACTGTTTTGCTTGGTTTGCATTGCTCTGTTATTACTGTCCTACATGTTCTTTTTCCTCAGCCGCAATTGTTTTTGTCTGTTTGGCTTCTTCTTTCTGGTGGAGCTTAGTTTTGTTTAGAAGGGCTGGGTTTGTTTGGTTTTGCTCTCTTGGCCTCAACCGTGTCCTTGTCTTGTGTGCGTCAGGTCCAGGGCTGTAAGGGGAGCCGTGGGCCTGTGAGCGTCGATGCCCGTGGACATGCAGCCGCACCAAGGGCTGTATCAGTATGAGACGTCACCCAGCCAGCCCTCCAGAGGGTAAGATCGCAGTCAGCACGCGCTTATACCCTCAGCTGAAATACAGTCTCGGAGCAGTCGATTTAGAGAGAGAGAAATGTTATCTTGTTTCAACTTCATAGCTGCTCTTATTTATTCAGTCTTCACAAAAGCTTTTAACAGAGGCATAAATTAAAAACTTATGAGGAAGACTGGTACTGTTGCTTGTCATTATTGATCAAGGCAAATATCAAGCAGCAAGGCATTGTATTGAAAAAATGAATTGGTTGATGTCACTCACTAAGCTTTACTATTAACTCCAAAAACTTCAATGTCAATGTAGCATTATGACTTTGTAAAGCCGACCAGCATACTGAAATTAAAACAGCAATAGATTCCTAACTACTAGAGCCTAATCTAATATTTCCTTTCTCTTGACAACTATCTGGTGAAAATATCTGGGGAACTCTGTAAAAACTATTCGATGCACATCTCATACTTTAGCCCAAAAAATCTCAAAACACAAGCTCAGAATAAAAACAGTACTGTAGTTGTTGACTCTAATGATCACTCTCTATGTTTATTATTTACAATCACGACATATGGATCCTTCAAATTTGTGTTAATTAATGTTAAAAATGCAGCATTTATAAAAGGACATACAAAGTTTAAGCCTGATAGCAGCATGAAAACAATACAGTGTCCTTATGGAGGTTAAAAACTCAGTATTAACCCAACCTCAATGCAATTTGCTGTCAATCCTAAACTCTCATTCTCCAATTGTGTTGTAGCTCAGCCCTTTACTCCGCCCCTGTCCACCCCCGTCCCTCCCCCTCCGCCCCTCATCCTCCCCCATGCCACCCAGGTTGCGGGTTGGACTCGGCCTCTCTCTGACAGCTGCTAATTACAGGCTGACCAGGCCCCGCTGCGCTCTGCATGACTGCCTCGCGCCCCGCTCAGGTTACCCACAGCCACCGAGAAACTCCGCTCAGAGAGAGGTGGCTGCTCGGGACAGGGCAAGACAGAGGAGAGGAAGAGCAGATAGGCCCGGGACAGAGGGGGGCAGGAGGGATGAATGAGAACAGTGAGAGTGGGAGGGGGTTAAACCTGGGGGGAATAGTGGATTAGGGAGGACAGATTAAGCTCCTGTGAGGAATACACGTTGAGCTGAATGGTTTAGAGAAGTGAAAGGGGGACTTAGTAGAAGGTGGATGGTTGAAGTCTATGCTTTTGGGGAGAACGGCTGTAGAGAGCTGCAGAGAGAAGGAGGGACAGATTTACAGCTACAGCCAATGAGACAAAGGGAAGGTTAGGACATTTATTGAAATATATATATATTATATATGGAAAGTTTCAGTCAAATTTCTGTGCAAAAGTTTTGAAAAAGGAAAACCCAAATGAGTAAGTTCTAGGGGCCAATATTAGAAAAATGTTGCGCTATCTAGTGTTCAAAACAACACATTACAACAGATGGAAGTGGTTCATAAGTTTGGGTCACTTCCCCAGAGTATAACAAAAGTAAAATTAGCAGACATTGCTTTTTTTTAAATATGAATAGCAACAATAACATCCATTTTTTTAGGAACATGCAATTTCTAGTTGCATTACTTTATTCACAGTGCCTTGTTAAAACACAAAAAGAATGAGTTTACAGTATTTTGAGGTTATGGTTCAGTGATTCCTGATTATTTTTAACTATGTATGTTCCTACAGCCTAGTCCCGTCGGACCAGTACTCTGACGTGTTGTCGATGCGCCCTCCACTCCACAACGGTCCACCCCAAGACTGCCGCACTATGTATAATCCCATGACTCCCACTATGACGCATGGATCAGCACCAGGACAAGGATTTGGTCACTGCATAGACCAATATATGAGACCCCCCCAGGCCCCGCCGCCACATAATATCATGGGCCACAGGGGCATGCCGCCCACAGAGGGTGAGTCACTCTGTTACATCACACTAGTGCTTTCAGTTTAGACTAAATCATACCTGAGAAATGACTGAAGAAGCTATAGTTTGGATTAGTGTGTTTCTTTTTAAACATGCTTGAAGTAGGTAGTCATTAATTCAACTGATTTTGGAGGAACATGAAATATTTTTCAGACACATCTTGTCTGCTCTGTTCCTTTCAGGTGGCAATAGCACCCCCTACTGTAACCAAAACATGATGTCCTCCCATCACAATTTCTGTCAGCTGCTGCCTGGCTCAGACCAAAATGGTGGAGATGGTAACAAGGCTTTCCAAAAATGTGTATTAAAATATACCATAAAGCCATTTTTAACGGTTTTTGTACTTCAGGTTCACGGTACTCCACCCCTCGCTCGATGCTGAAGTTGAGTAAAAAGAGAGCCCTGTCCATCTCTCCTTTGTCTGATGCCAGTGTGGATTTACAAACTGTGATCAGGACCTCACCAAACTCTCTGGTGGCTTTTGTCAACTCTCGCTGTAATGCCAACGGCTCCAGTTCCTACGGTCACCTGTCTGTGAGCGCCATGAGGTCAGATATTTTATTACCAATAGCATTAGTCCATTGAAATTTCTCTTTTGTTTGACTGAATCTCATTCATTTTTTTTATTTTGTATCTTCACAGTCCATCCCTCAACTACAACAACAACATGAACTGTCAGTCCCGACAACAGGGGTCCATGTACGGAGGAGGAACGCCTCTGGGTGGACACACGCCAGGCCCGTGTCAAGCTTCCCGCTTACCTCCCCATAATCCTCGGCTGCACGCTCCACCCAAGCATGGACATGTAAGACCACTTTACACTCAGGTCCTGCTTCTGACACCTGCAGACGGAAGACGAGAGATCTAGGGTGTTACTAGGGGTGTTAGAAAAAAATAGATTAATTTAAGAATCGTGATTGTAAGCCTTAGATTCTGAATTGATTCAGAATGCTAAAAAAGCGTATGTTTAAGTACAGAATAACATGTGCTTGATGGCAGCTGATTTTAGACTGTTAATACATAAATATGTACAAATAAATGCACAAAGGTTGCATTCACTTGAATTTAATTAGAGACCCTGAATTGAAAATTGTTTTGAATCTGAATCGAATCAAATAACGAGACACTGAAAAATGTACAGGTCTAGTATTCACTTCAATGTTAACTCTTTAAGCATTGTCTTTTATAGTTGATATGATATTATTGTTTTGTAGCTAAAGACTGAGCCAGGACTCGGAGGTGTGATGGATGGCATGAATGTGAAGAGCTTGGAGGAGAGGTCAGAGGGAGATGTGGCCAGTCCTTCCTCCACCGGTACTCAGGTACAGAAATAGTTTTATATTGACTTTTAACCAGTGTAGAGTTTCTATAAAATCATTAAATCTGTGTAATAAAATAACTGCTCCCATCACTGAAATGAATTAGAATAGTGATGGTCCTGCATTCACATTTGTATTCTCTGTATGCATGTTTTAGGACCCTCTCATGGGTCTACTGGACGGCAGGGATGACTTGGACAAAGAGGATGGAAAGCCTGAACCAGAGGCCATCTACGAAACCAACTGTCACTGGGAAAGCTGCAGCAAAGAATTTGACACCCAGGATCAGCTTGTTCATGTAAGTGGCCATCCCATTATAGTATTAGTAGAGATTTTAGATCATTGTAATGTGTCTTTTCTTTTCTACAGCACATCAACAATGAGCATATCCACGGAGAGAAGAAGGAGTTTGTGTGCCACTGGCAGGAGTGCTCTCGGGAGCAGAGGCCGTTCAAGGCGCAGTACATGCTGGTGGTTCACATGCGCCGTCACACAGGAGAAAAGCCACACAAGTGCACTGTGAGTTTATTTACTGTCTGTCTCATGTCCTCTTTGTGTCCCTGTTTGCACTGACAGACAGAAAAACAAGATTAAGTGTTGCAAGATTGTATCGTAGCACACATTTTATTGAGAAACTCTTTTGCAACTATACATATTCAAAGATATTGATTTTTTTTCTTTTGTAATATGTTTACTTTGTATTTCTACTGAATGTTGGCATTATCCATTGCCAGTGAACTAACATTGGCAGTACTTTTAAGATTAGACTTCCCAAGCTGACCTTAAACCAGCTACATACTGCACCTTGAATGTGTATTTTATTTTATGCTTTTATTAAGTTTTTTCAAACTCTATGGCAGGTTTTTAAACAAATACATATGTATTTTTTAACAAAACCATTTCTTGTTGTTCTGTTGTAGTTTGAAGGCTGTAACAAGGCCTACTCTCGTCTGGAAAATCTGAAGACCCACTTACGCTCTCACACCGGAGAAAAGCCCTATGTGTGTGAACATGAAGGTTGTAATAAAGCCTTCTCCAATGCTTCAGACCGGGCCAAGCATCAAAACAGGACACATTCTAACGAGGTATACTTTAATAAAACTATACATTTTGTGAAGCACACTAAGCAGTCTAAAAATGTTAAATATAGTCATTACTATTGTGTTTTTTTTACAGAAACCTTATGTGTGCAAAATTCCCGGCTGCACTAAACGATACACAGACCCAAGCTCTCTGCGTAAACACGTGAAAACAGTGCATGGGCCTGAGGCTCACATCACAAAGAAGCATCGAGGGGACACTGGCCCTCGTCCACCTAACTCCGCTATCACCCCTAGTGGCCAAAACACTGAACTGCTGCTGGAGAAAGAGGAAACCCGCAGAGAAGACTGCAAACTGCTGGCTCCTGAATCTGCTCTTGTAAGTTGAATAGTGTAGGGTAAAAAATGGTTTCTGTATGGTACTATGGAAAAAACAAGATGATAAGTTGTTCATTTTTAGTTTTATTGCATGCCTTTTCTGTGTTGTTATGTCACTTTGATCTGTCAGCTTGGCCCCTTAAAAATACAACAAGTACACATAATTGTAATACCCACTAGTAATATTTTGTATAAGCAATGCTATTATAGTGTGTTTTGTCATGTGTCTTGTTCATTTCCCATCCCATTGTTTTTATTTTTAAATGTCATGTATGTTGTGTGTTGTATGACTAATACAATAATAGTAACATAAATACCACAACTAAATGTAACAAATAAACTAAACAAAAAAGTAAGAAACTGTTTTAAGCATAAACTCATAAAATGATACTTCTCACGCCAGAAATCCCAGCCCAGTCCTGGAGGTCAGTCGTCCTGCAGTAGCGAGCGCTCTCCACTGGGGAGCGGTAACAACAACGACAGTGGAGTGGAGATGAACCTAAACGCAGCGGGCAGCTTGGAGGATCTCACAGCGCTGGAGGATGGAGTAACAGGAGGCGGAGGGGAGCCGGGAAGTGTGGGGATGTCGGCACAAGCTCTGAAAAGGCTGGAGAACCTGAAGATTGACAAATTAAAGCAAATTCGACGGCCGACCCCTCCCTCTCGCTGCAACAAGCTACCAGCAATCCCTGGTATGTTCAATCTATACTCCCCTTTCAAGATAATTTTAAACACTGACTTTTTTTTTTGGCTCAGTCAAATTTAAACGGAAGCAAGTCAGATGCGTGTAGTGCTGCACATGTCACTCAGACTCTTCACTCGGGCAAAAAGAATACACAGTAGAAAAAGTGCTTTGTAAAATCAAGACTTAACTTTGATAATTTGCAGTATGTATGTGTAATAATTGTATGTGGGGGTACCCCAGTTCAGTTGGTAGAGCACATGTCAAATACACAAGGAGACCTGTCTATCAAATCAAATAAAGGCATGAAAGCAAAAAAATAAATTCTTTATTAAAAAAATAAAATTTTCATGTGATATGACCTACATTAAATAAATAATGCCTTAAGTGACAATGAAATCTAATTTAATGAATGTATTAATTATTGACTTAAACAATAATTACCTTCATGTTTTTACCTTTATTTCAGGAGCAGGTGATAACATAGGAATGTGTGCACCCTCGCCTCTCCTCTCAAATCGGCGCGTCATGGAGTTGTCCAGTCATGAATTGGGGGGTGGCACATCGATGGGCTGCTCCAACGACAGGAGAGGAAGTGGCACCAGTAGCTTCAGCTCTGCCTACACAGTGAGCCGACGATCCTCGATGGTGTCTCCGTTTCTGTCCAGCCGGCGTTCCAGCGAGGTCTCACAAATGGGAGGGACCGGAGGACACCTCGTTGGCCCGGAGCAGAGCGCCGGGGACCCACTTTCTCCTGAGATAAATCGAAGAGGTCCACCTTGTCCTGGAGGTGGATTACCAGGTCTTTCAAACCTTACCCCAGCCCAGCAGTACAACCTAAAAGCCAAATATGCTGCAGCAACTGGTGGCCCCCCACCTACTCCTCTTCCGAATATGGAGCAGCCCGCTACACCAGGAAGAAGAGGGGGACTTTTAAGTGACTATCAGGGCCATCCTTTGCCTCCTTTCCTTCAACACGGTGGTCCACGAAGGCACAGCACGAACACAGAGTATGGCACAGGTGTAATCTACCCCCACCAGGCTCCTGGAAACAACAACAGGCGAGCCAGTGATCCAGTTCGGACAGTGGCGGACCCTCAAGCCCTCCCCAAACGCTTTAACAGCCTTAATAACATATCAATGATGAGCCGACGGAATGCACTGCAACACCGGAGTTCTGACTCAAGTATGAGTCGCCACATATATTCTCCTCGACCGCCGAGCATCACCGAAAATGTAATGATGGAATCTATGGGAATGGAGCCCCATCTTGGCCCTGAAAGGAATTACATGGGATACCAGCAGCCAGGCCTTGGAGGAGCAGGACCTTTGTCAAACCAGCTGTCGCCAAATCAAGACTATAACCAAGGGCATTACCAGCAGCAGGGAACTGACGTGTCATCCAATACGCTCCTCCAACAGGCCGAATACAGTATGAGCAACTGTCAGCTCAGTCCGTCAGGCCCTCATTATCCAGGTTTAGGGGGTGATACCGGAGCAGGTCCATGGAGTCAGGACCATCGAGGTCTACCGTATGCTGATCCTAACATGCAGCCCCCGCCCCACTACAACAACAATCAGTCAGGCCTTTACAACAGTCCCAATGGCACTCATAAACTCATGATTAAACCTGAGCAGCAGTTCCACCCCGGGATGGGCGCAGGAGACGCCTGTCAAAGTGCAAAGCTCCAACTTCAGCAGCAGCAGCGAATGCTCCTCCAGCAGAGTCAGGGCTTCCAGAC
Organism: Neodontobutis hainanensis; assembly: GCA_024349245.1. Taxonomy (NCBI): domain Eukaryota; kingdom Metazoa; phylum Chordata; class Actinopteri; order Gobiiformes; family Odontobutidae; genus Neodontobutis; species Neodontobutis hainanensis. The sequence goes on from JALDNG010000005.1 coordinate 2,363,563, forward strand.
AGGACAGCTCATGATGCGAAACACAACCAACCCCACCTGTGACTTCCAAAACCAGAGCTCCTTCCCGAGTGGAGGCAATGGCACCATGAGCTTAGGCTGCGCTGGCACCACACTTTCGGACGGGCAGAGGTCCGAGACTCCAATGATGCAGGTGAAAGAGATGATGGTGAGGAATTATGTACAATCTCAGCAGGCGCTCATGTGGGAACAGCAGCAGGAGCAAGTCAAAGCGCCTTCTCTTTCAGACAACATGAATATGAGCGGCCAAATAATGCAGCACAGTCCACAGCACCAAAACCAGAATGTCTACCCCAGTCAGTCATATACTCCTTATCCCAACCAAAACATGGTTAGTTCTCAAGCCCATAGTCAAGCTGCTATGACCCCCAAAGACCAGCAGATGGCAGGCCTCCAAGGCCCCTGCTACAACCAAGACATTATCCCCAGGCCTCCCCCGGGAAGGAAGCCTCTGAGCCGCCAGAACAGCATGTCCCAAGTAGGAGGGGGCTACTTAAACAGCCCTCCACACCTCAGTCCTGTCCACTCTACTTCCAGCCCCAGACGAGGGGTCCGGCTGCCCCCTGTTCAGCACCCACAGCACCCCCAAACTGAAATGTTTTCTCCTTCAAACAACAACATGTACTACTCGGGTCAGATCAGCATGGATCTAGAGAAACAGTTAGACCCCCAAAACGGTCCTTGTCTAAGCCTCGACCCGGCTGGTCTCAATAAATCAGGACCCATCGCCCCTTTTCCCGAATCCAGCCCCATGCCCAGTGCCTTAGAAAACCTGGACTTGGATAATGCTCGAATAGACTTCACTTCAATCATTGATGATACAGACTCACCTTCATTCAGTTCGGGCAACAACCTCCCAGGGCAACTAGGATCTTCCTCCCAGGCCTCATCCCGTCTCACAACGCCGCAGACCTCTGTCACCCTCGCTGCAGGCTCAGGACTGTCCAACATGGCTGTGGGCGACATGACAACCATGCTCACCTCTCTGGCTGGGGAGAACAAATATCTAAATACAATGTCCTAAAATGACTCTGGGCAGCTTTTTGAAACATTGCTTATATGTCATCTCCAGCCTCGTCTAAGCTCCTGTGGGATCACCTTTCACTTGAACAGTCTTCACCTCTCATCATGTTAGGCCAGCATTTGAACAGAGAATGTTACTGGTACAGAAATAATGTTTCTTCAGTTTTGGGTTGGAGGAGAGGGGGTCTTTTATGTTGTGTTTAAAAACCAAAGGTGCCTGATCCGCCTGCCTTGCTGTACTGTTTTCCTTTCGCTTGGTACTTAATATTTGTCTGCCCTAATGACACAGAGCTCAATGCCTGATTGGAGACTGAAGTGTTCATTATTAGATATTTCTGCCACACACAGCTGTGGTTAGTGGAGCTAAGAAGGACATGTAAATACTATATATACATTTATATATGTTATAACACATCTGTGTATGTCATGTGTATGACAGTGAGGTAGAGAGATCACTCTGCGCCTCATAATGAATTGCTTTGAGCTCTAAGACAGTAGCTTTTTTAAAAGCTGAGCTGAACATGCTTTTAGTGAGAAATTATTTCTTGGTGCTACTAAACAATAATAGTTTTGCTATGGATATTTTTCATGCCAACAACAATCTTCACAAATGGCATATCAGTATTTTTACACAGAATGCACAGATACAAACACATATAGCGCACTCAGGATTCTTTTGTATTCAGATGTTTGATGAAATGGCCTTTCTAAGACAAAGAGTTTGCACTCCACCTTTTTACTGTAGTGTGTTTCTTGAGCAGCTTTGTACGTATTTTATAATTACAAAATGGAAACTGCCTGGCTCCTACATACAAGGGAGTTTAATAGATCAGTTCAAATTATAATGTCTGCTACAGCTCCCTCTACGTTATGCCTAATTCACCAATAATGCCTTCACTCTCCATGAGCCTTACTTAATACAAGAGCCATCCACTGTGTACCTAATATTAACCAGCAATAATAACAATATCAAACTAAGGTACTATTGAAATACTGTGCTGATATAGTTTGCGTCAAATCCAAAGAGGAGTTGTATGGAAATTGATCTAATTTTAATGAGGTATTGACTGTATATGAAGGTGAAGGTTCTCAGTCATCCAGGTCATCTTGAAGAAAAGGTTAAAGCAAAGGCATCTGGTCTTAGTTTTTAAGGTGAAGACGTTTCATCTCTTATCCAAAATACTTTGTCAATCCTGATTTCAACTGATACGAGAAGGAAGGGTTTGACCTAAAACTAAATGACTGTTGTACTATTGACTTGTAATTTCATACATATTGTTTAAGTAAGGTACAGCCTTATAGCTTATTTCACAGTGGCATTCATGCTGCACAACTCTTCTTCAATAACTATTCACAAGAGCCTAGTTTCTCTAAAAAAATAAAAATAAAGGTATTATCAGAGACTTGTTATAGACATTCAAGAACATATCTGAGCACAGCCACTGTATGTAAGGCCACAAAAAGAAATCAATCTAATCAGAATTACAAGACGTATTAACTCTCTATAGCAATGTTACTTGGGTTTTATTGTTGGAAAAAAGCATACAACCAACCAAAGACACCTTAAATGACTAAGAAAACAATGCACAAATAGTATTTAACACACATTAACACTAATAGCAGACATGAATAATGGCTGACAGTGCTGTTCTTAGAATGTATGAGATTTTGTATAAAAAATGTTTTTATATTGATGAATTTTATGGATGTTGCTTTCTATGTGTGTGTGTGTGTTTTATATCTGTCATTCTTTTCATTCTGACTTTTTGCTGGCAAAAGAATATCACCATAGCAACAGAAAGCTATAATAGAAGCATTAACTATAATAGACAAAAGCCAAGTGTTATATTTTGTGTACAATTTTCTACATTTTTATACAAATGTGCTATATTTTACCAGTTTATGAATAAACATGTTCAGTTTGGATGGAAATTGTTGGTCTAAACTTTTTTCATGCATTGTCTTGCAGTTTATGCAATGACTGTTGTCCCCCAATAGAGAGCAGTGCTGCGTGAGATCAAGCAGAGACAAGTCTTTTTCAACTTAGGAATGGAAAAGTCTAATTATATTTCAGTACTCGTCACTTTACAAAGGATAATTAACTTTTAAACAGTGAAGACATATACTGTACCAATGGAAAGACAATTAGGATAACTTTCCCTCCACAGCCTCATTATAAAAGCTAGGTTTGGACGTGATGTCTGTCAGAGAAGTGGATGAGCACTCAGAGTATAAATAGACTTTTCTTGGTGACCTAAGTGCCTGGAGAAGCCCTCTGCGGTTGGTGGGACTGTGGTCTGTCCAGTGTTGTTAGAAAGAAAAAGTAGCTGGAAAAGTAAGGATTATCAATACATCTCTCGATTTAAATTGAGACATGATACAGCAGCCATAGCAGACATAAAACTGTCCCTCCAAATTCTCTTGTATTTATCTCTGTCATATTTTTAAATAGCCCAGCGGTGTGTGGTCAGTAAGAGCTACCTGTCATTTATTCCGCCCTATTTAACATGCTCATAATGTACCGTCCTCTGCTTTTGTTGTATTTTTAAAATTGTAAAGTCATTACTTTTTACAGTGTTGGCTCATTTGGGTTTGGGGGCCCCAGACTATATTGGCGTTGTGGTGTTGTGGCGTGGCACAGTCGACTCGCGGCGGCCCACTACAGCCTGGCAGTGGAGCGGGAGTTGACTCATTTGCTCCGAGCAAAAAGGGAAGTTTTTTCCTGACAGACTGCGGGACCGGAGGGTTACTCGAAACAATAGCTGTAACTCCACAACAGGGTCAACTGTGGTACTAGGGCTGAGGATGAGGAGAGGAAAAGAAACACTTGTTGCTGTTTTGGATGAGTAGAGACAGTTTAATTTGTAAAATGTTGTTTAGTTTATTTAGTCTGTAAATGTCTCAGATAAAACACATTTTACTCTCATTTTTGAATGGGATAGACTGTAGATCAATGTTTTTAGACTTTTAAGGCAAACCAAATATTGAAAATGCTAAATTGATTATGACGCCTTCATTTTTCAGTAAAAATGTATACATTGACAGATTTTTTTCATGACACAGACAAAATACTTAAATAGACCAGACCTAATGTTTGGGAATGAATGCTGCACAGAGAATGAAGAAAAATCAATAAGCATACACTGTTGGCTATAGGTTTATATATATATATATATATATATATATATATATATATATATATATATATATATATATATATGTATATATATATATATATATATATATATATATATATATATATATATATATATATACATATATATACACTGTAGGTAACTGACAGGGACAGCAATGGTTAAGAAAATTATAATTAAAGTATTCCAGGGCAAGTTATATCCATGCACAAATGACTTCAGCTACAATTGTAAAACCCATTCATTGAAGTACTAAGAATTGGCCCTGTGACTGAAAATGATGAATGAAAATCCAGTAATACAGTATTACACATACAGTTTTATAATAAATTCATGTCAAGTATTTAAAAGAGTGAGTTGTTCTACCAATACCATCTCATATTAATACATATCTATTATGAGAACTTTATAGAACAGTCATCATCAGTCATAAAACCAGGGTGACTTTATACTGTTTATGGCTATAATAGTTATATTTTCTGAAGTACATTTATTGAGTGACTTGGTTAGTGCATTTCCTAAAATATACTTTTTACTTGAGTACATTCTGAGGGAAAAAACAGACTTGTTTATGTTTCAAAATATGTAAACAGTTATATTTAGTGGGAGGTTTTGCTCAAGTAATATTGTTTGCTAAGTATGGATAAGTCTGAGTAACAAGAACAGTAAAGATTTTGACTTTTATGTTTTAACTTCCTAAATACTGTATGCATACATCAACCTTTGTGACGTCACACTGTAATAACCTTTCTGCTGATGGCCTTTTGTTCCCAAACCAAATCATAAACTGAGCATGTGCCAGTGGGTGTGTGTGTGTGTGTGTGTGTGTGTGTCTGTGTGTGTGTATTTTAAATCCATCTTCCTAAAAGATGGTTTGTGGTGTAATAAAAGTAAGCAATGCGGCTGCACTGTGACATTATCTGCACTTTTTGTGGCGTCACAAATGAAAATGTTCAAATAAGAAGAGTGCTTTTTCAGATGCAAAGAAGTGGGCAGCATAATGACTTTTCTCTTTTCTTGTCTTGCTATTCAGGGGAAGGCTTTTCTTTTCCTTTTGTCACTTAGGTTGGCATATAATTAACTCCTGCTTAATATGCTGTTTAAGAGCTCTCCTCCCCATGTGAGATGCTTTGAACCCATAGACCACAGACAGGGACAAAACCCCAGTGGGACTGCTTCCTCGATGCTCCTCCTTTTGCATGTGACTCATGTGTGTGCGTATAAAGTAGTTGTTTTAACAAGACAGTAAAAGTTATCCCACCGCAGCATTTTTGTCTTTTTATCTCACTCTTGAAATTAAACATTTATTGGGGACTGAGCAGCATTAGTGAGACGCATGTGTGAATTTATTCAACCTTTCATCTTTTTTATTACAGAAGATGAATTAAACCAGGTATAATAAAACCCATTGCACAGTTGTCCATGTAATTTAACAAAACACATTTGAGGAAAGGCTTATGCGTCAGAACTGCTACACAGGACAGATTTGATTTGCTGTGATTGAAGGTGGGAGTATAAAGCCTGAAACCTAGCTCCCAGGACCTCTGCTGCACCTCTGCACCTCGGTGACCTTCGACGGCAGCTGAGTTTCTGGCCCCCTCCGCTGCTCACTGCGTCCCACCACAAAAGGGACGGGATGACCCCTCTGTCCCCCTGCGCTCCACAACTCCCCACCTTCAGTCCAGGATGCTTTCTCTTCCACAATCCATTAAAGGGACAAACCCCCGGCTGTCACTGTTGCTGAAGGAGGGAATGTAGGGGGATGTATGTTGTTTTTCACAGTTTGCTAATACGTAGGGAAATGTGTCTTAGTCAAAATGTGGGCCTGCAGTGAAAACGTATTTGGTTGGGGCTTTGAAATTGTCTTTGCAAATATTTATCTGAAAGCATATGACTTCAAAACATATTAAATTGAAAAGCTGGTATTTTATAAAGTATAAACACATAACTAAAAAACATGTAACATTAAATCAGTGTCATACAATTAATGTTGCTTCGAACAAAAGCTACACCAAAGGCATATGAAGATAATTTGTCAAAATTATCTTGACCCTATTCTTTTAATCTGAGTGAGTTTATGTATTTTATTAAATATAAAACTGCAATATATTTTCACCCAGTTAAATTGTCTTTTCCCCACAATCGGTCTCCTAGAACAATGTGGAGGTGAATGTATCTGTAAATGAAGGGTCCTGTGTGTATTATTGACTATTTTACTTTTTGGAAGGGACATTTTTGAGTTTGTTGCAAGAATCTACTCACTACTCCAGAAACTACAAAATCCAGCAAATCTATATAACAGGACTGGAGTTTAATAAAAATCAGAGTAAGCCTGGATTTAAACTATACTGGAGATCACTTAAAGAGACTATAGGGTACCAGGTGTTGTAACATATCTATTTCAAAAAGACTAAAATGTGTTTGAATGGAAATGCTGCCATGTCTTTTAGTTTCCAGTGTGTCCATTGTAAAATACTGTTATAAGAATGACTTTCTATGCGTGCCCATAGTGTATTATCTACAGTGGATAAGTTTGAGTTCGGGATCCAGTTTGGAAAAGCAGGCAGGGGCAACAGCACAGGCACTAAACTATTCACAGCTGTAAATGAGGACAGTAATAAAATGCTACTAAACAAAGCCCAACCTGAAACACTAATGACTCACTCACGAGTGTGTGTTACACCGAAGATGATATATTCTGTTCTTGTCATTTGATTGCTATATTAATTTCACACCCCTTAAACAAAACACACGTCTAAGGGATGGGTTGTATTTGTGTTATTATTATCTATGTTGCACGGATAAATGGATTTGGATTAATGTTTTATAAAATCATTTTTCTAAACCAAACCCTTCAAGTTTTAACACAGTAATTGTTGCTTTCAGTAACTTTTGATGTCTTTTTGATGTTTAAGTAATAGAAGCTAATAGAATGTTTTTTGGAAAAGGGCCTCCCATCTAAACTACAAACAAGATTCAGTTTTTACAGCATAATGCAACTTTCTCCTGTGGCAACATTCAGAACCTAAAGTTAAGTTTCTTTATCACAACTCCTGTCTGCTTTTCCAAAGTTGTGGCTTCAATGGAAGCTACCCAGAGCCCATTGACGGTAATAGGTAGCCAACCTTTCCCCCCCGCACAGAACTGTACATTAAAAACATTTATTTGAAAAGTGGTTATCATTGCTGTGTTTTGTGTAGGCCTATGATGTTAAAAATAAATATAGCCTACTGTTGCATTTGCATTTCTAACAATTAATTCACTATTTAGTCATTTAATGTGGTTGCCTATTTTGTTTTGCAATTATTAAAGTAAACTGTGAGTTATAAATCCACTATAAAACAAGCACACTTTGCCAAACACATTTGATTAAGAATTAGACTATTGAGGCCTACTTGTTTTGGATGCCCTGGAGGTAATTGAGGATGTGCAAGCTCATAGTTTGCCCCAGAGGCATATGGGCTACTTTCACATTCTGTAATAACCATATGGGGTTAATCTGTGCTTTGGTCTTGTTTATGCGGATTAAGAAGTAAAAGAGGTTTCACTGAATAGTCCTGGCCTTATTCTGTTTCCACTCAGGTAATCTCACTCTCATTCACCTTAATAATCTCTTTCACTGTAGTGCACTAGTCCTGTGTAGCCTACTCCACATGGCCTCTGCAGCAGGACACATGAGGGAAAAAAAGCTTCCCTGCTCGTTTTTTATTATCCCACTATGTTTGAGGTGAAAAAGCCAAGGTGGGGGTCCTGAACGCCGAGTTAGAGTTTTATATCGGATGTTTTTTTCAGTTGCAAAACAGATTACGGTCCAGGTTGCAACACAATGGAGCAGTGAATGCACCACTTCCTACAGCCATCCAGCGGTGAATGGGGACGCGCGGCGGGGTCCTCTCCGGGGGGACTGAGGTGGCAGGTGGATGCGCATAACACTTGGGCCATAAACCTTTAGAAGAGCGAGGAGGAGGGGGTTATTATACCTGTTACTATTAACCTGGAGCTTGTGGAGATGTAACAAGTTAACAGCGCAATTTACACCTTTTAATAGAGCTGCCATGTTCGAGAGCTGTCGGAGGGAAAAGAGGACCAGGTCAGATTCGGACAGCGTTGAAAAATGACTGTTTGACAAGTAAGCTAATGTTTAAAAGTGATAAAGTTTATTAGATATACACATACCTAAAGATATATACATACCTAAAGAACTGTGGTTAATATTTTACTCATATAACTTACTGATTTGTTGTAATTACTTCACGTACAAAACAAATGCTAAAAAAAAATAAGCTAATTGAGATAAAGTGTGGCTAATGCTAATATAGCTTTAGCCAAAACAAGTTAATCGTTCTGTCAAAAGTGAAGGTTTCTTACAACAAAAATATAAAAGCTGACTGTTGTAACTCTCAAAAAAGCATGTTTTTTAAAGCAAGCAGTACTTATTTTTGCTAACCTTTGGCACAGGTTAACTCCGCGCAGTTATATTGTCATTTGTGGGTAATTAACAGTTAGCTTTTATTGAACTAACGTTAATGAAGATGTCAGAAAAATGGGCTATAACTTGAACTATATTCTGTGTGAGAGGTTGTTTATGAAGATTGTCTTACTAGTTTACAATAGTACACTCTGGACACTTATTTTTAATATTTATTTACTTATTTAATGGTACTAAATAGTAGTCAATTATAAAAAAGTGCAAAGAAATGAGCCTACTTTATTACACCTAGCTGATATCCTTGCACCTTACTTTTAAAATGTAAGGTCAAATACATACTTGTAACAGTTTTCGACATGTAACCACTGAATCATTGTTTTTTCCGCGTGTCTAATATTGTAAAAAAAAATCTGACTTCACGTGTGACAGCGCAGGACACGGAGCTTGTTTGTGGTAAATAACTGTTTAGCCGCGCGCTTTGTTTTGTAGGTGTGACCCGAGACACTACGTGGTCGTGTGATAAGGTGCAGGAGTGACCCGGGACCTGCCTCCTCTGCTGACATCACTGCTCCTCGCTGCTGGTCGCCTGGAGTCCCACCAGCAGCAGCGGCAGAAGCAGCAGCAGCACCTCCATCACGTACGGAGAGAGTGTCCCGCTGTGACCGAAGGGCGATGCGTTCACGCCATTCATTCCCAGACACAGCGCAATCAGGACAAAGTAACGCTCGCGTCGCTCCCAGGACCGCTTTTTGAGAAGAAGTACCAGCTAATAAAGCGAGGATGACAGAGGAAAGCAGGGGCAAGCGAAGGAAACAAGCCAACCCTAGGAGAAACCGCGGTAAGAGACGCACAGCAAAGAAAGTTTGGAGAAGTTTGTAAAAAAAAAAAAAAAAAAAGTGCAGCGAATATTCAGATATCCATATTACGATACAGTACTTGCATCTGCTTTTATAAACTAAAAAATTGAGTTGTGATTATACTCAACACGTCCTGTAGCACATAGATTTTACTTCCGAGTTTGGCTTTTAAATGTCTTGCAGCTAAGGACCGTTATCTTTGGTCATTTGGCCTTTACATGACACAGGCCACCACCATGAAGTTACACAAAGGTGCGAGCCAATTTGTAAAAACCCCATGACTTGTAAAGCATGTTAATGTCACAGCCAGACTTAAGAGTTTAACTTTTATTTAGAGAACTTTAGCTAAACTTAATCCAAGTTAATTGTACAGCTGCAGTTGTTGCATTACTGAATCAATACTTGCTTATGAGATTTTTACACTTTGGGCTCTTTAAGTTTGATTTTTCAGTGGCATTTATTTCATAGTTGTGTAGATTTTAAAGTTAAATGGTTATGGTCTTCTATGATGCATAGAAGTGTCACATCGGAATTACAAATGCTATGATTAGAGTTTACTGCTATGGCATACATCATGACTAAAAGCATGCATTTAAAGTACCGTAATTAAGTCTAATTTATAAGTCTAGTTTGTAATACTTTTGCAACTCGGTTATACTAATTGTAGAGATTATAGATGCAGTATGAAGCACTGAACTTTGGGGCTTGGACAAGAGTGAGTTTCTACAGAGCTATCAATCACATTATCACACACTTACATGAAGAGCTGCTTTACATTTTTAGATGATGTCAGTTATCAGTTTGTGTGAAGGCACTTCCTAAAACAGCCTTGAGAGGAACTTGTAGATGTGCACTGGCCCAAGGGAGAGACTTTGCTTCTTACTGCAGCAGGTATAAAGAGCTTTGTTTGGAGGTGCACTGCAAACATATACTCTAGTAATGATACACTCCATGTGCAAAAAGACGGCTATAAATATTTATCTGTCAGTGCTTCTGAAGTTACAGTCAAACGCTGAACTCTTAAATTAGCCGTGATGTTTTTTTTTTTTGACCACTGATTTAACCTAGTAACCATCTGTATATCTCTGTAAATCCCTAAATGAAAATGCCCTCAGCTCTTACACAAAGAAGTTTAAGCTAATGCTAAGCTATAATGCTGATCATGTGCAAGTGAGTTTGCATTTGAAAGCAATTGTAGCAGCAGTGAATAGGTTTTCTCATATTGACTTAGAGGATATTTTGTCTTGAGGAGAAGAGCAAACACAAAACCTATCCACTGCCCTGGCTTTCATTTAAACTTCCAGGAGCCTTTGCAAACCACACAGCTTGCCTGTTTACTTGTCATCTGCCAAGCAACTGCCACTAAACTATTTTCTGCAAAGACGATTGGACTTGTATAGTTTATTAGTTTTGTGGCAAGAGTTTCCTCATTTCATTGAGCGAGGTGTGGAGCCCTAAAGTGTCACCAGTGTGCAATCCTTCCTGGCCGCATACACACCCGCTGCCTCTCACCTTTGCATGTCATGTAGCAGTTTGCCGAGCGGCCCCAGCCTATTTCTCAAATCAACGGTGTCACGCTGCTGTGAAAGCTATCAGCGAAAAGGCACACTTACTGACGGGGACTTGTCACTTATCAGACCAACGGCATGACAGTGCAGTGAGCTCAAAGACAAGATTAGCTGCATGTAGTTTGAGCAAATCTTACCGAGGAGTTGAATCTGAAGACAAAGTTTGAAATGTGTTATCAAGACAGTTGTAAACTTTGTCTTTGTACAATAACATATCAGTAAAATGACATGCATGCGATAGTAAGGCAGCAGTAATACGCCTCCTCATCCTCCGTAAGTTAAAGAATGTGAGTTTCTTGATAAAACCAAATGAATTCAGGCAGGCCCAATTCACAAAACACTGATGCAGGGAGCTCATCCAAAACCATACAGGAAGAAAAAACACGCTAGACTTTTTTTTCATTCTACAAGACGCCCATCGATTATGTTTCTGTCTCTCCCAATAAAACTGTCAATGCACAGGATATCAAGCAGCAGGAAGAAAAGATTACCTTTAGGAATATGATTCCCCACGGATTTGGGGTGAATTTTCTAATTAAATATGCAAACATTCTGAAATATGCCCAGGGCAGCACTCTATAAACTTGTAGATAGTTGTATATTTGTTTTAAACAACAAAAAGTGCCCCACAATGTTGTGTAGGTGTGATATATTAGGAACTGACTCAGTGCTGTTTTCAACTTGTCATTTAAAGCAACAGTTTCTATCCACAACCTTATCTTACAGGTGCAGTTGGCAGATTAGACCTAAACTAAATATTTTTCTAACAAGGACAGCTCAGGCAAAATTTTGTGATCTCTGTCATGTCTCTGTCAATTGGAGCTAAAAATGCTACATAATGTGATTCCCCCCAAAAAAGACTAACAATTATTATGTAATCTGAACTAAAAAAAACAAATGTGGGTTAAAGTTTAAAATGGTCTTTCTAAATTTGGCAAATCGTAATTAATAAAAAACGCCTACCCAAGCTTTAAAGGAACATATTGACACCAGGTGCACCCTCAGCGAACGGAAATAGCATTTAGATACAGATTTTCATCACATTTGTCATTTATTTGAAGTGTTTCGCTTCATGTTTGGTGTTGATTCCAAACTCTTTGCAGCTCAAGCAGAACAGCTCTCCTCATTGAGACCATCATGGCGCTGTTGCATTTCATAGCCACATCCATAAACATACAGTCACATCGCTTTATGTTTTGTGATCAACTTCATGCCTTTGTTGAGTTGATGTTCCTTTTTAAGAGAGTACTTTCTCTCCCCATGTTTCCCTCATTCTGCATGTTCTTCTTTTTTCAAGTGCCAATTTATTTAAACTCCTTTCCCCTTTTCTTCTTTCTCCTTCATTGATTTCCAAACCCCAGTCTTTGTATGCAGCTGGGGCCCAGCTGTGTGTCTGTGACTGCATGTGTGTGTGAGTGTCTTTGCGCGAACATGTGTGTTTGTGTGGCTTTTTCTGGCGGCTGCCACAGTGAGCATAGCATGTACACAAAGGACTTGAGCAGCAAAAAATGAGAGGGAAGTAGAGAAAGAAAGAGAAAAAAGGGGGGTTATCGTGGACGGAGGACTGACATGCTTGTACTGTACAGAGCGCAGGGGCGGGCCCGTCTTGGATCAGGCCCGTCTTGGATCGGGCCTGGTTTAACGGCAGATGTATCGGCACTCAGGGATGAGGGTGGGGAACGCGAGACAGTAATGAACAGCCCAGGCTCCACAGTTTATTAGCAGGTCTCTTCAAGGGGCTCAGCTCAGGCGTCAGAAGCAGCGGGTGGGACGGTCCCGGGAGAAGAAAGGATGAGAGAGGTGGGGAACTGATGGGGCTGACAGGCTGGAGACAGTTTGGGACAATTTTTTTTTCCCACCGTGAGAATAAAAGAGATGGAGGAGCATTTGGGGTATAGACAACGGGTGACAGGAATTATCTGAAAAATAATTTCTCATCTGTTCCCATAGCTCCGAGTGTCACATGTTGAACAGTGTAAACGGGGAATCCCTCGATCAAGTCACTCCAGAATCCCACATGTTTATTCCATTATTGCCCATTCGGATGTTTCATATGTAGACAGCGGCGCTAGCCAATGGCTTATTGCAGCACATTTCTGCTCGGTGGTTGCCACACTGTCAGGGGAAATATTCGGAAAGTTTCACGGTGCCATTGCAGCAGTTGGACAAAATGAGGAGGCTGTCAGTTGTAAACCTCTACATGAGACCATTTGGAATTGTAATTTTCATTTATAATATTGAAAAAAACACCTTCAACAAGTTTAAGTGCTCAACAAAAGGAAAAGAAACACGAGACATATATAAAATATAGCCAGGCTTTTTCAAATACGTTTACTTTTTGTCATTTTCAGTCACATTTGAATTTCTCTCTAGGATTTTAAGCAGGTCTCTAGTAATAGGGGCAATTATTTAGCAGGGTTTGCCAAGCCTTTCTGGGCCTACAAGCTCATGGCATAATAGAAGCTCACCCTGCTAACAATGCACCTATTCATTGTGTACATGTAAATAAACACATTATATTATTATAATATGATAGTGTTTTCATTGTGTTTTTCATTAGATGCTTTTGGGCGATCACATTCATGGTTGTTTTTTAAAAGAGGAACTGCATTTGTGCCAGCTCTACTTAAGTCCACTAAGTGCATTAAGACCAGCACCTTTTGGGCCCAGAGTCAGACCTGGTTATTGGAAACTCTTTTTTAGAAGATTATCTTTGATGCCAATTAAGTTGTAAGTTATAATTGTCTTGAGTCTTAAGTTGAGAAGAGCACAATACAGAGCACGAGACTTTATTAGGAACTGTCAGTGTTGCGATCACACTCATTTAAACTGTGAGATAAGACTAATTGCCACAAATAGTGTACTTTTCACACCTTTACCATCAACTGTATTTCTGTAACTTCTCACTTTTGTACAAGCACTTCTATTCTCACATCAAACAAGCTCTTCTGATAGAAAACATTTGCATACTAGAAACCCCAGTGCTGTGGATTTCACCATTTTAATCTCTGACAGCTTTGTGGCGTTATTATTATTATTACATTCCTTGTCATTTCTCTGGCAAAGATACTCACCCTTCGCTTTAATTGTAGATCTTCCTTTTAGTGTAGACAGCCTGGGTATTGTGCGTTTAATATGCTGCACATGTGTGACAGAAGAAAGCGCTTCAAACCGTCCGGATAGACAGGCTCCGCGCACACAATTTATAGATATGTGCTGTTTTATCACACCTCAAATTAAATTTGGAAAGGCCGCCTCAGCTGTCATGTATTACAAGGCCCAGATGGGTGGCAGAGAGGAGGAGGAGAGGCAGATAAGAGGCAGCCGGTGGAGATGCCAGTGTTTGACCACAGCGATGCGGCGAATAGAACCAGTTTAAAGAGGAACAGTTGATATGGGACGTGTGGAAATAGACAGGGATTTGCTCAAGATCAATATCCACAAAAGGAGTGGCACTGGTTTTATAAGTTCAATCTATCTCCAGTGAATTTCTTGTTTATATTTTCTCATTTATATGGCTGTCTCTGTACAAAGTTATACTTTGTATGCTAAAATATCAAACTGTCTGCAGAGGCTTGTACTGTGTATCAGCAATTTTCATTTTACTATGATAATTTATTTATTTATTTTTTAAATACATGGGTTTATTAATGGTGACGGGATAAATGTGTTTTAGAGCACAATCAATTGAAAACATACTGTAGAGTTGTAAGACAGGAGTATTAATGTTTTTTATTAATCAGAGGAAACTATTGTGAAATGTGAACTGCTCAATTAATCGCAAAACTTCCTGCTATTTGTGTATTTGGTCAGTGAAATGATTTTGCAACAGCTGAATTGCACAAAAAGACCTCATAGCTTAAATGGTGAAGGTTTTCAGATGGCGTTTGTCAGTTGGCCTTTTATACTGATAATTGATTATTATTACCATAATTATTTTTAAAACAGTTAGGCGACAGCATTAGAAAGACCTAAGTCTAAGCTCCAGTCTGTCTTTGTAAAACTTCTCCTCTCACCTGTTGCTAGAAGCAGAAGTTTCTATGCTCCTGTAATCTTGATAAATTCGCCAAAGTAAACTTAAAAAGGTGATTTAAAATCCACAGGTACAAAAAAACAAGTTAAACTTGGACCAGTAGTGAGTGAGTTTTATGTGAGTTCAGTAAAACAGGCAGCTCCTCTCACTCTGTACCTGTGTTCACCTGGTACCACCTTCACATGCCCTGCACATCCCACGAACGCACCCTTTACCTGGAATGGAGTAAACACATTCCTTTAAGACACAATGTTTTGTCTTCTCATGCTTAAGTTGTCCATTTCTAGTGAAGCATTCATTCAGTGCAATCAAATAACAACAAATATATAAAATAACCAAAAACATTTCATTGATCAGTTATGTGTTTTTAGAGTTACTGCAATATTATATAGTGCAAATATATCCTACCTGTGTAAAAAGCAAACAGAAATCTTCAAACGGATGTATTTTGTCTTTGAAAGGAAGCAGTGCTAATACACACAGTTCACAGTGGTCCACTCCGTCATTTATCAGCCCAATACAATCTGATAGATACCCTTATCTGATGCTTTCTTTAAGGTTTTCTCATGTTACGTGGCAGGTTGCCGTGATAGTTTTGCATAATCTCATTTTAACCAAAAGGTCCTTTGCTAAGAAAAACTGTGCTGAGTTGTGTTAAAGGCGGTTGTGTGGTCGTCTGTGGAGTTATATGCAGCATGTGTCCAGCTCACGGAGGCATAGAAGAGGAAAAGTCCTATAAGGCTTGGCAGTGAATCACAGGGAGGTAACGTCATCAATAAGTTTAGGTAAGAACGTGGACGGCCTTAAAGTGGGGCTAAAGTCAAATCTGCAGGACGTACTTGACTCAGTGCCATCTCCTTTTCCTCTGATGTGACTTCCTTTGTGCGCTTTAATTGCTTCACTATTGTCTTTTATCTTACCTTCTAACTTTTTTTCCCCACTTTCCATTTTTATCCTTTCTTCCCCCAGTCCATCTATCCATCCACTGCCCCCCTCTTCCTTCTACGGAGCACCTCCCCTGTCCCACTGACACCACACGCTGCACCCATCCCCCGAAAACCACTTCAAAAACCGAGAGCCATCAAAGCCCGCAGTCAGCGAGGCAGGCAGGCAGTCAGCCAGTCCTCCACTCCGCCAGGCAGCCAGCTCTGCTTCGACTTAAAATTACTGTCGTCCCAGTCGCGGAGCTGCTTTCCTCTTCTGATACACATCAAAGATCCTCTTAAACTCCCCAAGTTTGCTTTATAAACCCTTAGTTTTGTAGAGTCCTTTTTTTAAATACATTATTTCACACGTTGAGGTTTCGCTCACTCTTTCTCTTTTTGTTACTTTTTTTTTTCTTCCAGGGCGGCAATGACACACACAAACATACACTGCGGTTCTGCTGTCTTAGCATTTTTCGCCTTGACTTTTAATTAGTTTCTCTTTAAAGGCGTTGGTAACATAGGCGTTTGTACCTAATCACATTTGTTCAACCACAAGAGAGCCATGTATGTCATTCCTCTTTCCTTTTGTCTCCTATTCCTCGTAAAGAGTCAATGGTGAACGAAGGAATGTTAGAAACAATATGAGGAACAGTGACACATTAGAAAGGCATTTTTTCTATGTAGTATAAAGCCGTCTTTGAAGGTCACTTGTGGTCACTGTGAAGTATGCTTTTAATAGAGCCATGTAATGTCCATTTACACCAGAGGATGGCGCCCTTTATGTATGTTAACCACTGCCAGATCTCATGTGATGTGCATTTATCAGTTTCATGTTCTTTGCTCATTATACAGCCTTTCTGCTCATTTAGCGTTTTAACTCCATAACCTTTTGACTCATGTGACTTATTATCACCGCTAATAGGAGAAAAACAACTGGATGAGTGCTTTTACAACCCCACACTGCAGTTGTTTGAAGCTAAAGATGCCAAGAATATTTGGATCACCCTCAAATCTAAAAGTCACAGCTAACCCAATCCCACACTGTATAGTTGTTAAGCTCAAAGCGAGGTTTTATTTAGCGCGCACCCCTATTAAAAACATCAGAAACCTTTTGTGTTCAGTCAGTGAATGTTTTAATATTCAAAAGGAGCCACTATTGTGTGGTTTCTTGCGCCAAAGTACAAAATAAAGAGCCACATCAGAGCGCTGGAACGGTCCCTGAGCATTTTCATGTGTTTTAAAAAAAAAAAGAGGGAAAACAAATTTTCGAGGGGGAGACAGGGGTATTTATAGAGTGGTGTGAGAGTCTTTGCAATGACAGGAGCTCTAATGAAGCGGAGTTTGGGTTTGGATTCGAAGTGCGGTGAGCGCGTGGGTCCCGATGTGACCGTTAGTGCATACCAGCCCTGAGCCCTTGCTACACGCGAAGTAAGAGCAGCCACAAGAGCAGAAACACGGCCAAGTCCAGAGAACGTGCTCCTCAAAGCTGGCAAAGCTCTTTCACTGACACGAGACAATGACAAATGCATAAACTTTATACAATTGTGAGGGTTATCAGTCGTTGATTATTCTGATGAGTCAGTGACACATTAAATGACTCACATGCCACTAAAAGGGAAGTCCACAATGACAAGGTGTTATAGGTCAATGGAAATTCATACTCTAAATTCACTATAGCTGAGTAGTGACCTAAATTTGTCACGGTATTAATGATTGAAATCAAAAAGAGCTGATGTCTTAGAAATTATTTCAAGCGTCAATCCAATCCCACGCCATATCACAATTTACACTTAAACACAATGACACAACATTTCGGTTTAGAGCTTGTCACAAAAATACCTCCCATTTGTGCAGGACTGTGAGCAACTGGGGCCAAGCACTAGCTCACAACTTCATCTAGTGGTACAAAGGTGATGTACCAGGCCAAGCAGGACTGCACTTTAATCTTGTAGTGTAAAATAATTACATTAAATGACTTCAAAATAATGTTGGAAATAGATAGATGTACAATTTTAAATACCAGGAGGCTTTGAGGGTAAAGTGTCAAACAAGGTGAGTGTCTTTAAAACACACATCTGTAGTGGTCTTTGGGACAGGTAAACAGAATATAGGCAGCAGCAACAGGAAACCTCCAGAGGAAGAAAGCAGGCGACCACAAAAGGCACAGCACACCTCTTAACTCACACCTTGGCCCATTTGTGCAAAAAGAAAGAAAAAAAAGATTGTTGTTTACGCACAGTTCACATCCAGTTAATAAGCACTTTTCAGTCTTTTTAAAAAACCTTTTATAGCAGGTTACTCACATTTGTCTCTCGATGGAAAACTATGGTGTACCACAGAGTAGATAGGTTAGGGAGAAAAGCTCAGATCTAGCACGAAAACACACAGATCTTGTCAGCAACTTTAGCATTTAGACTTTTCATTTTTATTCAAGTATTTCTCATGGTGCTTCTAAAGTAAAGCTACGTGTTAATAGGTTGATGCATACATTCACATTATTCCGGTCTGTCTAATCTCTACCTGTCTCAAATGTTAACCTATTAATTTTGAGGATCTGGAAATAATATGTTGTGCTTGTCTGTAGTCCATTCACCACAAACAAAAAATACATTTCCTCAAGTAGTTGCAGCTTAGCAAAGTGTTTTTTTACCGCAAAGTCCATGCACCTTTGTCGTCACTGGTCTAAACCGTCTGAACCCACAGTTATTGGTAACTTTTACCTTCATTTGTCCACATTTGTTTTTTTTAGTTTTCTAAAAAGAAATGAAAATGCATGGACATAAAAATGCAACAGAAAGGCTGACACATTGTAATTCATTTTAAATTAAAGCGTCAACTTCAACATAATTTTTAAATGTCCAATTTAACATTAAATTGTAAAAATCATAATAGAAAAACATAGTATAGTATAGAGGAATGAGTAATCTATACTGCAAAGTGTTCTATCTGACCTTAATATAAAAGGTTATCTAGTATATTAATTAGTTGTACATCAGTTGTGCTCTGAGTTTTTTGGCCCAGGTCACCACTAAGCAGCTGTGTTGTTGGTTTGCAAGTGATCTTACATGTAGATAAAGAATAACAGATGAGTATTACTGATAGATTTACAGATGTCTAGATGCCTCTTTACACCAGATGTACACAACACAACACTGGTTCACTGTAGGCCATCGCTTTGATTCTCAGAGGCTGCTCTCAGGTCGCACTCAGCTCAACAGTGAAAAATAAAACAACAGTAAAAACACAACTTGATGATACATCATTGTGGGTTTTATCAGTGAATGCCAAAGGGGGCTTTGTTTTCTCTGTCACAACGTCTCTGATTGAGTAAAATCATTAAAAAAAAGCATCACTGGACAAATACAAAGAACTTTCAATATGACGTTTGGTGTGTGGTGCTGCTTAGTGTGTACAACTCCTGCACTGTTCTGCTACTTTCTTTATAAATATATGATAATATTAGTGTGCTGTGTTGCTCTGTAGGGTTTGACAGGATGGTGTCTCCTAATGAGCACTCAGCTGGGTGTTTGGTGCTGTCTCTGAAAAAGTATTCCTTCATCCTATGTACGGACAGTCAGTTATTGGGCTGGATTTCTGCACTGCGCTGTAGTTGTGACGTCTGTGCTGTTCCTTAAGTGCAGTAGGAACATGTCCCTACCAATGTATAGTGATTTCTAAACGAGACCACAGTTTAGACATAAAGTTATCTTGAGGATCTAAGCTGTAGGATCGGATATGTTGTTTTATTGATACCATCTGCGTTGGAAATATTGCTTTTGTTGAATAATTATGGGACAGTGAATTTGATTGCTTGGTGTCTCATGTTCCAATAAATGCCAACGCTAAGTCTGAACAGTGGCCAAAATTAAAACTGAAAAATGTGGCGATCACAATAAAATAATAATGTTTTTAACAATAGTACAAGTGTGCTATTCATCTACTAAACATTTCTAAATC
Organism: Neodontobutis hainanensis; assembly: GCA_024349245.1. NCBI lineage: Eukaryota > Metazoa > Chordata > Actinopteri > Gobiiformes > Odontobutidae > Neodontobutis > Neodontobutis hainanensis. The sequence goes on from JALDNG010000005.1 coordinate 2,383,529, forward strand.
TAATCTACCCTGTTGTATCTCTTTTAAAATCTGGTTTGTGAGTCTGCGATGGGGGAATTTCCCCTGCTGCGTGTTCATGTTTCCTGCAGTTGTCGTCTTGGTCCAATGTCCATTTCTGTTTAGTTTCACACACGCACTCCTCAGCCCTGTACCTACTGCCACACACACTGCAGGATTCACTCGTGACCTTTACCATCCTCATCACGGTGTCACACTTGTAGACTCTTTCTCCAGCAGCAGCAGACATTTGCATTTCTTTATTAAACCTTGAACTGACTTTCATATTGAAGTGTTTGTGGGTATTTTCACCATCATTAGACAAGAATGTTTGCACTTCCTCTCGCCTAACCACAGATATGCAATAAAATTACAGCACAACATCCCATTATCACCATTCCTATCGGTTAACATATAATTTAAAGCATTTAATCCTCAATTCGCCTTCAGGGATCAGGAGATAATCTATAAAACACTTGATTTGATTAAGTTCTGCAAAGGAACAGAAGGAAACACAGCTTGGCTATTCTGTTATAAATGCGATTTCATTGTTTGGTTTCATTTTCGTGACAAAGTTATGCATTTGGTGCATTATTGACCTGTGCTTTTTCACTTTCAGTGTTTAGCGCTGTCAGGAGTTAATCTAAAGTGACTAAGGCTGATAGTGAGATGAAGCTCAGCTGAAGGGGGTCAGGTGGGAGGTGTTAGCATCGCTGTGGTCCTCCCCTGACTCATTGTGCCAGCGTTAGGCAGCAGGTTTGAGTACACGCGCCCACAGGCAGTGCTGTTTTAAATGGCAAGGGTTAATTTCGAAGGTGTTTTAAAGAGAAGTCATCTCTGTCAGTATTTGAACATGAAAATGGACTAACCTCGTCTTTGAGCTGCTGTAGGTAGAGTATTGTGATCACACACTTGTCTTCCTGCTCTTCCTCTTCACCAGCGCGTCAGGCTTCAAGTGGTGTTTTTTAAGGTCAAAATACTTTTCAGTGACAGAACCCAAGCTGACAACAAATGACTGTACTGAATTACTGCAACTGCCTTTAAATATATTTTAATTATAAAATGTTACAATTCAGTTTGAAAATGAGAGATTATGAGTTTTATTTCTAAAACTATATTGTATTACTATATTACACAATATGTAATATTGTCACTCACATTATACCTAATGTGATTTTTAATATACATGATAGATAATACATTTTGTGGTACGTACCGGGTGCACATTAGCAGCAACTAAACCCAGAAAATGTATTATTGTCAAGTTTAATTATAATTTAATTTGCTTGATAACAACTAAATATTAAAATCATTCTCATTTTGTTTTTATCCATATGCATAGTATTAAAAAAAAACTATAATTATCATGTTATTTTCAAATTTTACAAACATGTTTCCAACAGAAAAGGTGATCGTCATTTTCTCGGACTGATTGCACTTTTTCATGTCATTGATACGCTCCACTTATAACTCCTAAATGACTCAAAAACTAAAATACATAAATGACAAAAGTCCAGCAATAAGGCTAATTTATCATTATTATTATTTATGTTATTTCATTTACCCTGCATTGAATGTTAGTCAAGGTGGCGACCTTATATAGAGTGCTGCGGGGAACACTGATCTGATATAAGCTGTGTTAAGCTGTTGTCTAACCGCTCTTAAACTCAGCACTAATATCATAGCAGTAATTTGTGTTACATTTATGTACAAAGTCAACGGGTGATTGTGCCGTAAATGGGCTCAGGCCATTTGTTGATGTTAAATGAAGCTGAAACAAACAAGCTCTTTCTGGGTAATTATTGCATGCTTGTCACTGAGTTGCATAATTACAATACCAGATCACATATGTGCATTGTAAAATAAATCTGAGCAAGTTGTCCTGTACATGCCTCTGGGACAGAGACACTGAGACGCACCGTGTACCGTGCAAAATCAGGACCTTTTTTAAGTTTTATTTCTGTGTATATGTAGTATGTTTTTATAGATTAATACAATACATTGCAGTGTGAAGTGAGAAAACATTATCTCTGTTTGATTGTTTGTGCATCTACAGCTGTTGTCTGTCTATTTTGACTTTTTCATGAGAATGGAAAACCATTTTATCTGAACACACAGTTGTTAAAGCATCAGAGCGATCTCCAGCAGCTCGACTGATCGAGATAGTCAAACATGATGCAGCACAGTTCGTTCAGCTCTCTCTTGATATGAGTCACATTCTTCCCACGCACTCCTCATGCAAAATACCAACTCTGTTTTTTCATTTGTGTTTAGCATCTTCCACATAAATAAATCACACTTTTTTTTTAAAAGGGGCTATTTTTTCAACACACAATATGTAGAAGAAACCTCCTGCACACTTCAAAGATTTAAATGTCCTTCCCGAAACAAAAAACCTTATTTAAAGGATGCAGTGACTATCCAAATAAATAAATCAGCAGGCCAGTTAATGAAAGCCATCCGAGCGCGGTGCAGTTTTAATGACAGCGCATACAGGCTCAGTGTCACTCACTGTCATGAGAGAGAAAATTAGAGCCAATTTGATGCTAATCTGGACCAGATTGTTCTCCTTTTTCTGGGCCCTGTGGTATGTGCTATCATCCCTGGAACCTCCTGCGGGGCTCCCAGGTCCAACCTCAGCTACACCATAAAATTTCATCGCTGCCTGCTGTAGGGAGGCACATTTTACGAACAATTTGACCCCCCCTCATCACAGAGAGCTAGTCATTCCTTGAGTGTGTTCAGTTGTGCTGGGACAGCATGAACACGCAGATACACATCGATGCATCATGTCATATGCTAATCACAAGAATGAGCCTTGGATGTGTTGGTGATTTGGGCGGCCCCCTTTTGCAGATTAAGCCTCTCTTTTCGATTTGACTGTGACAAAATCTACAGATGTTTCTAAGGAGGTCTCCCCAGTGTAAACTCGCTGGGCTTTGTCAATGTGAATGCCCCATACAATGCATCATTACTTTATCCGAAGAGTGGTGTGCATTGTTGGAAAGGCCTTGATAAAAAGGGACTCTCTGTGTTGTTAATCTAAGTGTTGTTTTGACAGTTTAATGAAGAGAGTTTGTTTGTGAAGTTTTACAAGCTGTGAAACTCTTTTTTTTCCAGCTGATCAGACACAAGGACACTTTCCCAAGACCTAAGAGAAAAATATAGCCAGTGTGACGATACTGCGTCATTACATTTATTAGATGCTGATGAGGAATGCTATTATAAAGACAAGAGGGAGAATGGTCCCACTGATAGTTGGCACTGTCCTTACTCTTCTTTAGTTTATGACAGTGGCTTTGTCTGATGAAAGCAGTTGGCAGAAGGCTGTATTTGTGCTCTTAACTGGTCATTACTTGGTTGTGATTAGATATTGCCAATCAGCAAAAGGAAAACAGAGAGTCCTCAAGAAAAGCTTGGGTAATAAGAGCCTACAGCTGAAATCCCAGGCATGTGTTTGTGATTGCCATTTATTGTCTCTGCCATGGGAAAAAGTAATGTGGCGCTCCATTTCTGCTGCAGAACGGGCACCGAGCGCACTTTAGCTTGGACCGTATTTATTGTTCCTTTTATTGGTGCGCACTACACAGATAAGTGCAACACACAAGGCACACACCACAGGCTTAGTTTCTTTCTTATAGGCATACTAATACTAGAACCTATGAGAATAATTTACTATAACAAATAACAGGTTGTCCCAACACTACAAATCAAGCATTGACAACAATGATTTTTATTTATTTATTGGAAAATAGACATATTTCTCTGTAATGGAGCAGAGTTTAGTTATACTGTCTATATTTGATACACAATTATGTTTATTACTATCTATGATTTTAAAGTTCTGCTTTCTGGCTGCATTTTAATTGTTTATCTAAAATAATATCAAAAACACATGTGTCGTGCTTTTTGAATTGTTTTCTTAAAAATAACACCACCAGCTTAAAAGTGGTATCTCCAATGGTGTCCTGATTAAAGACACATGTTCTGGGTAAATCTAGTTTATCATTAAATACTGCTGTGTGGCATTTTAACTCATGTCTATTCAGCATATTTTATACCTCGTCTAACCTTCTCTTGTTTCTCCTCCTGAAGTGGACGCTGATCAGGTGAACTCACTGGGGTCTGAGGGCGAGGATGAGGTGGGCCTGTGGAGCCTGGAGCCCCAGGACCGCCCTGAGAGCCTGGACAAGGCGAGCCTGACGCCCAGTGAGGGCACAGAGGAACCGGGCAGCCCTGTCCGGTCTGTACGGCTGCACAGCCTCAGCCCAGAGGCCGCTGTGGACACCACACCAACATCTGTTACTGACCGGGACGAAGAGCCGGACGCAGACAGCATGTACCGTAAGTTTCATATTAAAGTCAACTTTGTTTAGAAACACATTCAAGATACTAGCAGAGAAGCTCTGTCTGAAAAAGAAGCAAGCTGTGAAACATAATGGTCACAGTTGTTTAAGACTGCTGTGTTGGCCACTACAGTATGTGTAAACATATTTACAGTTTTTCTGACGCAAGACGCTTGTTTGCCTCTGGAAGCCCTTTCAATACACCTTCATATCAGCTCCTTGTGAAACCATGCCTTCCCTACGAGCTGCTCCTTTTCTCTCTGCTCTTTGAAAAGGAAGCTTTCTGAAAGCATGACAAAAGAAGTCATCCCACACAATGTCACAATATTTCCATGCATCAAAGAGGTGACGTTACGGTTCTGAAATCAGCGTTGCACGACGTGATGCTTTCCCTTTTATTTAGGCAAGATCAAAGGCTCACGCGGCTTGCCTACTAACAATCACTTAGCTCCCTCGCCTCATGTGATTTGGCCTTGCCTGATGAAGGCGAGTTTTTACAACACTAAACCACACAGGCTCTTCCCTTTGCCACATTAAAAACAGCTTAAAATATGCCAACATCTGCAAACATTTGAAAAATCTTCCTCAAAGTAACTGTAAGCAAAAATGTGCAGTCCCCGCTCTCAAGGACACAAGCAAGAAACCCAAGTAAAACATTTAATTTTACTTTAGGCCAATGAGTTCACAAAAAAGTGATTAATCTGTCAAGTCACAAAGTCAGAATTTTAGTTTCATTACATTAAATATCCAGTGTGTACACAAATAAGCTCTAAATAAAAAAACATTTTTATTTAACACTGGAACAAAATGAGGTTTAACCACAAAGACTTATCGAGCATCTTCAGAGATTTCAAATCAGCAGTTTTTTTCATAGAAACCACATCTTGTATAAGGCACATGCAATAGTTTTCACCTGCACAGGATATATATATATATATATATCGTATAGTAGTAGCACAATAGTATTTTTTTACTTTTGTGGTGCTTAATATTATAATATTAACATTATGCTGACGTTGCCCTGTTTAAATACAAAGTGCATCATAATTCTTTGTAAATAATAAAATATTGTAATATTCTTTCTTTTTCCAGGTAAAACCTCAGATTCCCAGAATGCCTTTGAGGACCTGGCCCACTACGAGTTCCTGGCCCAGCTGAGAAAGGCCTCAAACTCCACCCATATTTTGGGTCATTTAACCCAGAATGGGAGCATGGGACTCTACCATCAGAACAGCACCCATGACGACCTGCCACCAGCCATTTGGTCTCCTGGAGCTCAGCACCACTCTCCTGATGCAGAAGGTAATCCAACACTAAACTAAAAAGAAAGGGTTATAACAGAATTTACTTTGTCTAATCCCCAAAAAATATTAAATCTCAAATAGGCAAACATTGGGGTGTACATGGTCCATAATCCCTTTACCACATGGCAGCATAAATGTTCAACAAGAGATACATAGAACAATGTAGATTATATATTAGGCTTTACTTAAACAGGACTAGTCTAAAGATCTAAGATAATCAGAGGCTTTCTTAAGGGAAATAAAAATGGGTATAGTTCCAATGACCTAAAATAATTTTTGCTCTAAAATATATAGTGCATACTTTCATGTATAAATAAATTAGAAGCCTTATGTATGCTTTTCCCGTTGTCTTTTTGTAGCTAGGACTAATGAAGTCTTGGAATATAATTAAAATTTTGTTACGTGTCTTAAAACCCAAAAAATCATAATACACACGTAAAATTATTCATGAGCTAAAATCATCTCAATAAAAATGTAGATGCCAAAGTCTGTTGATCACGATTCCCCAGACACAATATTTTATCATTGACTTGCAGTATAAGTAATGGTTTTACAATTGTATTGTTTAAATGTGATTGTGTTATTTTGCAGATGCAGGAAAGACCCAGCAGGGCTGTCCCTTCTGTCACAGGACGTACCAGCGAGGAGCAGCTCTCAGGGACCACATCAAGTACTGTCAGGAGCGAGAGGGAGGCACCTTGGCCTGCCCGCTCTGTGGATACACTGCCACCCAAAGGGCACAGATGGAGCAACACCTTGCACTGCACAACCAGGTTCAGGAAAAAGTGAGATCCCCCAAGTGCAAATCCAGAGTTGATTTATTTGTGATCAAATGTGTTTGGAGAGACACATACTGTTTTCTTAACCCTTTAATGATGACATAAATCTATACCACAACTAATAATAATGTGTTTTGTCTTTGCAGAGTGCCATAACAATGGAACAAGTTGAGACCAGGAAGTTTAAATGTCTTCAATGTGGGAAAGCTTTTAAGTACAAACACCACCTCAAAGAGCATCTCCGTATCCACAGTGGTGAGATATAATCATATAACTTGCCCATAGTTCATTATTGCCTCCACTAAATTACTTTTCCTTCATTGTGTCAGATGGGCATGGAACTAATTAGGATATTTTCACAATGACATTTTTGACTAATAGATTACTGCTTTGTCTTTTAGGCGAGAAGCCTTATGAATGCTCCAACTGTAAGAAGCGTTTCTCTCACTCGGGCTCCTATAGCTCACATCTGAGCAGCAAAAAGTGCCTTAACAGCGGAGGAGGCAGTGCTGGAGGAGCATTAAACGGTCATTGCCAAAGCTCGTTTCTGCCTTCATTTCAAACGTCTCCCTCTGCAGGCGGAGGGAGGGGCACCCATGTTAAAATTGAAGAGACTAACCAGCATAACCTAGGTTTTCCGATGCCCTCGGACTTGAGCCGACTGTGGGATCCTCAGTCAGAGATCGCCCTGAGGACCAGTATCCTTAAAGGGACCACCTTACTGCCTTATCTTAACTCGGGAAACAAGTTTGAGCAGGTGCTACAGAAAATGCTGAACAGGGAAGTGAAAAGAGAGGAAATGGACGTAGATGTTAAAGTGGAGGAGAAGAATGATATATACAATGGAGGAGCGACAGTGCGGCCCGGTGAAGCTGAAAACGAGGGTCTTGGGGTCAGTTGTCGCTTTTGTTCGCAGCTTTTCCCTAATGTGGCTGTTCTCCTGCAGCACGAGCGCTACCTCTGTAAGATGAACCGAGAGGAAACAGAGAACGGTAAACCACATGAAGTCACAAACGGCCTTTCCTCAAACAAGTCACCTCCACAGAAGCCCAACTGGCACTCTGTCCCACAACAGCTTTTAGTCGCCATGCACTCTCCGCCTCAGCTGTCCTCACGGCGGTCATACTGGTCAGCACAAGAGCGGGGCAGTCCCGGTCAGCTGCTCAAACATTCAGCTGAGTTACCATCTCCTCGAACCAAAAGAAGCACTCTGTCGTCAGGTTTTGGCTCTCCCCCATGTCTCGACCTCACCAACTGTCCACCTGAACTCCCGTTACCCCAAAACCAAAACGAACCACTCGACCTGTCCATGCCCAAAGACAGCCGAAACAAAACCATCAACGGCCGTGCGTCCAGAGGAGAAAAGCGGGAACCGAGACCACAAGAAATAAAACTGAGCCCTACCCACCCTTCGTTTGTGCCTCTTCCTCATCATCCTGTTTACAGTGCGACTGGTGCTTCCATGTTCCCTGGGTTCCCGGGCTTCCCAGTTTTCAACCATGAAGGCATCGCACCACTTCCGTTTGGCCAACACGCTAACAGTCCAGGGTTTCTCTCTCCTATTGCCTACATGATGGAGAGTGAAGCAGAGGCAGCGCTGAAAAAGATCCACCAAGACAGACAAGCGCTAATGGTGAGGGAATGATCTTTCTTTGGCTCTAATACACCCTGAAGAAGCTTTATTAAAGAATATTGTGACATAATAACCACTGTTTTTGATTGCAGGGTGAGGTATTAAGCCGCGGGAGTCTGGACTACCTCTCTTTAATGGATGATGGCCTCGATGGAGAAGGACCAGGCAGAAAAAGACTTAAAAAGACGGATGAAGGACTGTACGCTTGTGACATCTGTGATAAGACGTTTCAGAAGAGCAGCTCACTCCTAAGGCACAAATACGAGCACACAGGTGTGTAGCACTTAATGTATACTCACACTACACACAATACCTTCTCTACTGAACGCCACAAAGCATTTACTTAAAGCTGGTGCATGTTTTAGCAGAGTTCGGTTAATAACAAGTTACACTGACTTACTTTTAGATATTTATGATAAGCTGTGTGGGTCTCAGTGTCCAAAGCCCTGAGTTTGACCTGTCAGGGTCATTTCTCTGTGGCACTTGCAACTATTATTTAATATATAACTGTTAATATAAATATTTATTACAGTTGGTAGTAGACAAAGAAGTAGTTTTTGACCTTGACTTGGACTACTTTACTGACCTCTGTATTTTTGACAGATTAATAAACTTTTTTTTCCTTCCAGGCAAGCGTCCTCATGAATGTAAGATCTGCAACAAGGCCTTCAAACACAAGCACCATCTGATCGAACACAGCCGGCTCCACTCCGGAGAGAAACCCTATCAATGTGACAAGTGCGGTAAGCGCTTCTCCCACTCCGGTTCGTACTCCCAGCACATGAACCACCGCTACGCTTACTGCAGCAAAGACCAGGACCTGGACCAAGACCAGGACGAGATGCCGCTCACACCGGGGATGGGTGGGAGCTACAGCGGACGCTTGGCTGGAGCTGAGGAGGCTCCTATGTCTTTAGAGGATACCCAGACCCCGCACTCTTTCCTCAGTGATTCGAGTCTCGATGGGGCCCTGGAGCCAATGAAAGAGGAAGAGGAGGAAGAGCTATGCAATGGGGACGAGGCTGAGGTCCTGGAAGCTCCCCAGGCTCGAGAGTCACCTACAGGAAAATGTGGCGAGCAAAATGAGAGAAACAGTTGTAATGTGGAAAATGATACCAATAGTGCGGGAAGCCACACATGGGAGCAGGACACTGCGGAGCAAAATGGAGACTTAGACAAATGTGAACTGAAATCTGAACTCACACAGTTGCCAAGGATAATGACCTAAATGACTTTTAACACGCAATTGCAATGCATATACTGTATATATCAGCTACTTTTACACTTTTCACTTTTTTACTTATTTAAACCAACAAAGAAAGCCATACAATTTAATGTGACAATGCACCAACAGGTATAGCACATCAAATATGATTTTTGCAGTGTTATAGACAATTCTTTACTGTGTCTTCTCAGCAATGTGCCAGCTCAAGCCTGCAGCCACACAAGTTACATTCAAGGGTTTAATATGCAGCACAAACTGGAGTCACCTAAGCTCTGCCTATATTTATTCCTCTTAGTATGTGCCAAGCAGCAGTCACTGAACATCCTGTGGTGTTGTTAGGGTACTTCTCTAATATCTCAGCTACAGTGTTCAAGCGTCTCAAAGCCAGAGTGTGCCATGACTTTTGTTACTCATGCTGTGAAATGACATGGTCTAATCATCTCTTTGGGTTATTGTTGGTGGCCACCAGTGTCTGCAATGGAAGCAGAGAAAGAAAAGAAATAAACTGGAGTACATTAAGGCTAGTTATTTATTTTTTTAAAAGGAAGCAGTGGACTGCACCTTTATATTACACATATTATACTAAAATGATTTCTGCAACGAACAGTCATCTTAATTAAATTGAAAGTCTTTTCATGTGCTTCAGGAGTCACACATTTCAAAGCTGTCTGTTGAGGTGTGGCGTGAGGGTCAAGGCTCAGGACACGTTTGACAGTTTGAACTTCCTCTTTTCTGCCCCTGCTGCACTGAAAAGTGCCGATAGATGTACTGAGACACTGAGTAATCAGACAAAGCCTGGGCAGGAGGAGATAAGACGTGGTGCATGAGGTGTGACTAAGCTTGTAGCACTCATGCATACCGTGTGCAAAGATACAGAGACACTTCTGACACCAGTATATGCTTTGTGTGACACATATCTGCCAACAACTCTGCCTAGTGTCTTACCTGTGCCTCATTTTATACCAAACGGTATTTTTACAAGCACAAATGCAACTTTTGTATGTTTTTTATTATATATTTTTGCATGTTTGTCAATTTTGTAATAAAACTGTACATATTTTTGCCATGATTTTTGTTTTGTAATTATTTCTCTTGTGGCTCTGTCTGTTTACAGAGACTTTTCCAAAGGCAGGTCCAGGGGCCAATCACAGCACATGTTGACTGGTTATGTGGCCCTCAACTTCAGAGATAATAATAATAATAATAATAAGTATTATTATTATTGTTTTTATTATTATTATTATTATTAGTAGTAGTAGTAGTAGTAGTAGTAGTAGTAGTATTATTATTGTAATATTAATGTCCCAAACAGCAGCAACTCTATACAAACATGTTCAACCCTGTTCAAATCCAACTAAAGCATGTTCAAATCTAACTAAATCCTGTTCAAATCTAACTAAAACCTGTTCAAATCTAACTAAAACCTGTTCAAATATAATTAAAACCTGTTCAAATCTAACTTAAACCTGTTCAAATCTAACTAAAGCCTGTTCAAATCCAATTAAAACATGTTCAAAACCAACTAAAACCTGCTCAAATATAACTAAAAGTTGTTAAAATTGAATTAAAACCTATTCAAATCCAACTAAAACCTGTTAAAATTTAACTGAAAGATGTTAAAATCTGTGTAAAAACCTGTTCAAATCCTAATAAAGCATTGTTCAAATCCAACAAAAACCTGTTCAAATCCAACAAAAATCTGTTCAAATCCAAATAAACCCTGTTCAAATCAAACTAAAACCTGTTCAAACCCGACTAAAGCCTATACTTGTGAAATAAGAAATGTCAAATCAGAAGAGTCTATCGGCCCCTGGTACTTTTCTGTTCCTCTAATGCAGCCCTCTTTGCAAGAGCTTCAGACACCTCTGGTTTACGTGATGATTCATTCGAGGTGGCTGCTTTATCAGGAGCTGTGCAGATACTTGATACGCTGAAGCTGAAGTTAACAGTGAGTTGAGTAAACACTTGGTTAACCGTAACATCAACAAACCAAGACCATGACGTAGCTTTGATAGTTTTAGGCGCATCACCAGCTTTTAGTCTGTTGCAGCACAAACTATTGAGACCAAGTCACTTCTTATACTTCTTACACAAAAGTAAAATATATGTACTGGGGAGAAACACATGTAGAGATTTTTCAGGCTAACCATTGTCTTACATTTAGATTTTAATAAATACTTACCAAAAACCTTCCTTTGAGTGGAAGTAACTGCCTACAGATGCACAAATGGTTTTGCACCAATGTTGGGCTGAAACATTTCATCAGGCCATAAATCATCAAATCTGTTGTTGTAAGCAAATTCTGCTTTAACGCTCTCAGCGCCGCGGCTCTGTTTCCTCCGTTTCACTTTACATTTCCTTACATCACCTCTCATTATGGATTGTTTTGGCATGATTAAAATAACAGATCATTAATGAGTTTGGAAAACAAAGGGGAGGAAACACACTGTGAAAACATGAAGTAACAGTGTTAAACTGCCAACACCGCTGATTAAAAGAGGAGGGCTTGATTGGTTCATTGATGGAGTGAGTCTAAATTTAGTGTCAGTGATTAACACCAGCACTGAGTGAGACACGAGATCTGTGGGCTTTTCTCAAAGGAATAGAAAGAATCATTTATGTGCAACTTTTGGATAAAGAATGAATGACCTGCTTTAGACACTTTCTAATTTTCCAACATATTTTTTACAATTAAACACAGAAAGACATAAACACATAAAAAGGCCACGTTCACACTGGCCAAGAACAGATTGGATATGTTAATATTAGTGTGAACAGACTTTGATAAATATAACATGGGAAAAAAATACAGGTGCAAAGACAAAAAATGTTTAAAAGTACAATAGACAACAAAATATAAATGTACTCACTTTTTGGTGGAGTATTTGAAGAAAAATAATAAAATAAAAACAAATCTCAAATTAAAATCTAAACTATATTATTTACTTTCCTTGCTAATGCTAATGCTAAGAACTGTATTGTTGTATCTCTAACAGAAACTGTATATAAAACAATACATTAAAAAGTTTGTTGTATTATACTTAAAGTAAACCACCAGTAAAGTATGATTATATAAAATTATATACGTCATGATACAGGATTCATGAGAAAGTTTATGTATTTGGGGCTTTTTTTCCGACTAAGCATCCACAGTATTTCATTGTATATTCTTGTACAAGAAGGAGTTATATCTGCTCACACTTACATCTGATTTAGTACAAGTCAAGTGTCTCGTGAGAATCGTTTCCCTCCAGTGTGAACGCAGCCTCGGACACACATCTGTCAAAACACTATCATCAGTGCATTACTGACTGACACTTTCATTTGTAAACTGTGGGTGAAATTCACAGATAACTACAGACAAACACTTGAATCAAATAAACAAATGTGGTTGTCCTTCTCAGCTGAAATTAGAACTGTGTCAGTCAAATCAGTGGATGGACTCCAAACACCCACAGCGATCAAAAAGGTCAGTCCAATCATCCGCACGTCATCCCCGGTCCGTCCGCACACACCCGCACCACGACAGACATAAAAATGAATAAATACTGCTAATAAAACTCAGCACAATCTACGAGCTCTTCCTCCCCCCGGTGCCTCTTTTCTGATCTTTTTGTCTTTTGCCAAACCCACAGTCAATATAAAATTACCAAAGCCACAGAGAGAAAAAGAGAGCGAGAAAGAGGGTTTTTGAGAAAAAAAAAGGGGGAAATCCACATTTTCTAAAACATATGCATTTCCAGTTCCTCTTTTGTTCTCTTATTAAAAGCAGCATTTGTACCAATCACAGGGGATGCCTTTGCCCACTGAGTCTCAGAGGGCCACATACCACCACACTTCTCCTATCAGTCACGCAAACCATTTCTGCTCCACAAAACAACACGGAACACAAGACTATTTCATTCACATTGTTTTTTGTTTTTTATTGCTGTAAGTTTAACAGTGCATGTAATGTTTCTATACACAAACACTTTAAACAAAAGGTTGCTTAGGTTAATCTGTAGGCAAAGGAGCTACAAGGTCGACATATTTCACATATTTACAAATTTAATTTAAAATAGAAGAACAAATGTACAATAAGGAGAGTTTTAAAAGGTCCACGCACAACTAGTTTGGTACGAAGGAGCACGTGTGCCCTGTTGGCACATCCATCCCATGGCTCTGTACTTTATAAACAGTCTGTGTACACACCCAGCCTGCTTCCTGTTGGTTTGCATATCTGACGGTATATCCATCCGCAATGACAGCGGGGGTGGTATCGAGAGCTGTTCGAGCTGCTGAGTTTGGTTTTCACAGTGAGATGGTTGTAAGTTTGTTTGTAAGTTTAAGAAACATCCTTCCACTGTTTCTGTGATTTTAAAGTCCCGTACAAAGCAGTGTTATTAATATGTTTTTATTATTTTTTATTTTAAACAGTGGGGCCTGGCTCATCATCATTTTGGAGACTGGCTAACGGTGGAGTCTTTGGGCCAAAAATGTATTATAAGATCTGGATATGGCACCGTGCCCTCTGCCCTGTCAATGCTTCCCCCTGTGGCCACTGGAGGTATTGAAGAAGAAAAAAATGCGGCACACAAAAGGTTTTCCCCATTTTCCTCAATGAAAAATGACACATTTATCAAACAGCAGGCACCTACAAGTGTCACTCTTCTCCAATATACTCTATTGTGTCATGTCTATTGTCTATTTTATTGGCTAATTCTTCAGTTACTACCTCTAAATGCAAAATATTACACAACAAGGGGCATTACCTACATACAACTGCTTCTGAAGCGACACAATTTAAAAAACAATCAGAGAACAAAGCATTGCATGCAGCTCGCCCAGTTTTAGATAAACAGTTGTGATTGGTCGATTCATACAGAGGGAAATTGTTTTCTGTCAAAACGAGTACAACACCAATTTGATCTCACCACATTGTCTTTCTTTGTGAGTGCGCTCATCTTTTGTGTTAGTGGATAAAAGACAAGACCCAGGTGCAAGGTCTGATCTATAAGGGTAATGTGTAAATAAAAACAGAAGATCCGCCAATGAGCAACTTCCATTAAAAGTGATACATCCACATGCTTTGGCCTTGGTCCCACTTGAGCTCTTTAATAATTGACTCTTTAAACATGGACTAGTTACGTCTCATTTGAGACCTCATAAAATCCTTAAGGTCCTTTCAGAAGCAGAAGGAATTACACTCGTCGCTCGAAAAAATTCTGGGGTGAGACTTTGTACACTTTTTATAAGACAAAAAAGGTCTCCTAATAAAGTCAAAAAGCAGAATAGTTGACCTTTAAATGTAGATTGACTAACACACAGCTATATGGACAGGATGACTCTATGGCTTTTTTTAATTATTTTTTTTACTTTTTTTAATCCTAATCAAGTTTGATCCATGGAAACACGAAGGGAAAGTGACACAGTAGAGTCTCTTCCAAATGCGAGGACATGTGCAGTCAAAGGCACTGCAGCTAAAACTGGCATGGTTTTACTATTATTGTTTTAACATGACTTTATATATGGGGGCCAGATGTCATGATTAGCAGCTTTCTGTCCTGGTTCTTTTTCACCCCGTAATTATCGTTTGATGTTAAATCCATTTTTTTATGTGGTATGAGTCAACAGGCAGAGCGAGGACGGACGCTGCACCACTTGTGCTTTGGCCCGAGGACTTCCTTTTCTTTTCGATGCCTCTTAACATCAAGAAAAGCCTCCGGTGGCAAAGATGTGTTCGTATTCGGTGAGTATAAGCTCCACCGCTTGGTTCTGGTAGATCATGCTGACCGCTATGTTGCCGTTGTCTCGTTCAGGACGCATTAGGGTTGGGCCGAACACAATGCCGATGTTTTGTGTGGTCATCCGGTTGGAGTCTGAATGATCCAATACGCTGCAACAAAAAGAAAACCAGATATTTGATACAGCTTTAGAAAACTTAAACAGTTACATGGAGTAACTGCATTTCTCTTTGCTTCATGAAACTTTACTCTCTTCTCAGTATGACCTACTGTTACATTATGATGTCATGAAGTCACACAACAGATATAACGTGAAGACACAAAAATAGATAATGAAGAGGAATATGTTGTCTATGTTATATATTATGTATGTTTATATCAAAAACAACATGGTTTCTGAAAATTCGTAATCATAATACAACACAACAATACAACATTTTAAGATCTACTATTAAAAAGTAGGCTAGGCTTTAGGTTTGAGTCAGTTTATGTAAGAGGCTGTACAAACTGTAACAAGGAAAAGGTCTGGGCTCATGATTGGTTGATTCTTGATTATTTTCAGAAGATGTGGCTAAAAAAGGGGCCGGTCAAATAAGACTGATCTTCTTCCCGTTCCTTTTTCTGTTTATCATAATGTTTTGTGGCTAGAGTTGCGCTGATTGTGGAGTAGTGTGACCAAAATCAGTAAATAATCAGAGTAACTTTATTTGTCTTTGCTGCATGTAACCCCTTCACAGTTACATTGTGACGTCATAAAGTCACATAATGGTCAACTGAGTGGGAAAGACACATTTTTATGACTCTCTTTTCAGATTTGTACACAATAATTCCTGATCTGAGGATGTATTTGGATGTAGCCAATGATTTTCGCTGATGCTGCTCTCTGGACGAATCACAATTCAGTGGACCAGGCTGACCAACTAAAGCTTAGAGGGAGTGCCTGGACGACAGACATCTAAATGGAGCTGTGTGTAATTATATGGGATAAGAGAAGTATGTATCTGAGCATTGAACCATATAAAACTATTGTGGTACGCCTCAAGACAAAATTATTAACCTATAAATAAGTGTACTATGGACTTTTACATGTCGAAAATGGCCGCTGGTTGAAGGTTTAATTTGCAGGTTTGTTTGTTTCAGGTTTTTAGGACTATTTTAGGAAACCTACCACGACATGAACATCTGCCTAAATGCCTGCACGTTCATGTCGCACGGCTATATTTTACAACCTAGATGTGCGTCTGTGTGTCCACCTACAGAACGCGGTGTGTGTGATTTGTGATTTAAAAAAAGGGGGGGGGGACTGAGGAATGGGTAAAAGCCACAGCATGAGGCATTCTTCTAAAAATGCCATTCCCACCAAGCCACAGAAGCAGCCAGCAATTGCTCAAAACTTCCACATTAAAAAGAGCGGAGGAAAAAAAAAAAGAGGGAAAAAAATAAGCGAGAGACAGAGCTACGAGAGAAGGAGAGAGGTTCCAGTGGTGGCGGCGGCGGTGTTGGTATGCCTTCCAGCAGACGAACCACAAGGCTCCCATGGGACCTTCGAGGCAAAGAGGGGAGAGCCACAGAGAATGAGAGGAAGGGGGAGACTTAAAAAACAGGAGAGGAAGGAAGGGGTGAGAAGGAAATTAAGGTGGCAACGAAGTGGGGAGACGTGGCGACGAGAGTGATTAAGCTCAAAAGATAAAAAAAAAAAAAAAATTGACGCTCAACTTGGGAGGGGAGGAATGACTGCGGGGAGGAAAATGAGCGAAAGACACAGAGTTGACAAATTCATGGGCCCCCTCCACCACACCCTGGCACAAACACAGGCCTCCGAACACGAACGCTCACCCCTGGAGTGGAAGGAAAAACCAAAGAGGCGGTAAAAAACACACACTTTATGTACTGTAAAAGGAACTGGCTCGCAAAACTTTGTACATCATTCATCTTCCTCCAGCCTTTTCATCTTCGCTAAGACCAGGGCTTAACAACAGTGTGATCCTGGAGCAGCGCTGACACACTCTGAGAGCCGCTGCCAAAGACGGAGAAAGGCTGAGAGTGCGACGAGGAAAACAACCCCCTCTTGTGGTCAGATTTATAAAAGTAAGTTACAAGAAGCCGGTTCATTCATTTTCTGTTAAAACCGAGTCAAAGCTACACACTTAAAACAAACAGAGCTTGAAGTTTTTCTCTTACCGTTTGAGATGGCGGCACATGAACTGCAGCGTGTCATGGTTCGGAGGAGGCATGTTAAGCACCAGACACTTTAGACGATCCACTTTGTCTGTGTAGTCTGTCATCTCTGCAACACACACACACACACACACACACACACACACACACACACACACACACACACACACACACACACACACACACACACCAAGAGACAACACCGTAAATGTCATCATTCCCATGACGTCTCCTGTAATTTATCAGTGTCACAGCCGGGTTCAATTGAAATGTTGATAACACATGGGTTTCATTAGCATTTACTATCTAATCTGAAGCAGCGCAATTATCATCCGTCACCACAGAGGTTCTAACGACAATGAACGACTGATCTGAAATCTGAATCAAAGAAAAGACAGTATTAAGAAAGAAGGCACACCGAAAACATGGATTTAAATAATTATAGTTGTCTTGTGCGGATGTTTAGCTGCAGAAAACCAAATTATGTGATCGCATTTATTGATGTGATTTTCATTTAGACAAGGATTAAGCAGCTGGGAAATGCTGTACCTCACTTTTAAATTGCTGCAGATCATTTTAAGTTGTAAAAAACGGAGCTCGGTTCTGACAGTATGTAATTATTCTCTGTGGCCTTCACTTTTAAAAGCAGAGCTGCATTTCATTTCGTCCACATATCATTCCTGATGTACAAATAGCATTCCCGTATAACTGCTGTATACAGTATGTGCTGTCTTTTATGTGCACTTGAATAGGCACAGAGCTCAATGTAAAATGTCAAGAGAAGCAAATAAACTCATGTCATGTCAAAATACAGATCGTGTGCTGCTTAATACTAAGAAAAACAACACTCAAACAGAAGAGTCTGTCAGATAAGGTTTGGTGGCTGTAAATAAAAAAACGTGAGTTCTTTGTTTTACTGAAGGTGATATCAGTCAAACCAATGTTGAGTGGCTAACCCAAAATGGCATCTGTTTTTCCAAATAAACTCTTAAAATATGCAAAGTATTTTATCTATTCAATACTTTTAATATACTCTTATTATTATTATTATTATTATTATTATTATTATTATTATTATTATTATTATTATTATTATTATTATTATTATAACAATGATAATAATTACAATAATAATAATAATAATAATAGATAAAATTAAATAAAATTAAATAAAATAATATCAATGCAATGTCCAAAGTATTTTATCTACTCAATACTTTTAATATACTCTAGATAATAATAAAATAAAATAAAAAATAAATGGGGGAGGGGGCAGTAGACAATAGATTGTGACACAATGTGAGGGATGACATTGAGCATTAGAATGAATGTTCCTGAGCCAGAATGGAACCCAGGTCTCTTCAGTATGTGGTATGGTCACTTTCATTTGTAATAAAATATTTAGAAGTAATTATAGATCAGTCTACTCAAGGCCTTGGCCACAGCAGAAAGTAATCAAAATTAGGGCTGTCTAAAGACCAATCCCACCAATGGTTTCAGCGCCTCTAATACAGGTTTGATCTCTGCTTAAACTGTCAGACAAACTCAGTGTTGAAAAATCTAACTGTAAATAATGCTCTGTTAAAGTCTCATGAGGCTCAAAAACTCTTTAAAGCAAGTAAAAGTTCTTTAACATTTGGCCCTCGATACTATCAAGACTCAATTTTAAATACTTGTACTCATGCTCTTTCTGGAAAAACAAACATACAGTAATAAAAAATTTTAAATGTTGGTGGTAGAAACAAAACAAAGAAGCAATTCAGTTCAGGGATGTGTTAATGATTGCATGATTTCTCGTCAGATAGCTGCTTTTAATGAACTGTCTGTGTTGTGTATGGAACACCGGGACTGGTCACTCACTGACGGTCTCCACGATGTCGGTGAAAAAGCCGAAGGGAACCAGGGGCTCGGGAAGCTCTCGGAAGAAAAGTTTCAAAGCTCCCGTGATGACATGAATGTCCTCCCACTCGCTCTGGTCCAAATTGAGCTTCTCCTCTGGGACACGGGGGTGAGGACGAGGGGAGAGAAACACAGGCAGAGGGTTAGAGAAGCAACACATGAAGAAGCTACAACTGAGAAAGAAAAGAGTGCTGTCAATGTAAAAAATAAAAACATAAAAGTGCATTTGTGACAGTGCTGAGGCGTAACGTAAAAGCTGAGAGCTGCGGGAGGGAGATAGAGGCGGCCTTTGAAAGTGGAAACACAAACTAAACAACATGAAACATATAAATTACAATGCATTTTAAAAAAACAAATTGTATTAAAAACACAAAAAAACAATAGACTTTTCATTTAGCCATATAAAAGAAGCATTAGTCATATTCTGCTCATACAAAAGCACTTCTTTTGTCTTGTTATTTGAGTTTTGTCCACTTGGTGGCGTGAGTGGACCGTGAGAGCACTGTACAACCTGCTGTGTGTTATTATTACATCAGAAAACTTAAAGCAGAAATGCCTTGGGGACACACACACATACATTAAACCAATGGTAGCACAACCAGCGAAGAGCTTTTTTTTTTTACAATACGCTTCATGCTCATCAGTCTGCGAGTGAGTTTGGGCTGAGCTTTTCACATTATGCAACATGTAATGCACAAAACAAGCAGAGTGAACATGAAAAAGCTTCTTTCTTTCAGTCAAAGGTCAGTCTCAATCTACCTTGTACCAACTCTGATGGGAACATGTAACGGCCGTCTGTTGTCACCGCTCGCTCTGTAAAAACCAACCCAACAGATAAGATCTAGGCTTTAGCAAAAGAAGACCACAGTTTATGAAGTCAGTCTAGCAGTTTGTAAATCATTGTGTCAATTATTAGTTTGGCTGAACCTCAGATGACATTTTTTCAGCTGAAATTTAGTGTCCTCATTTCTGCGCAGCCAAAGTTAACCAGCGGTGATCTTCAGTATCACTTTGACTTACCGTGGTTCACCTTGAAGCGTAGTTTCTGGATTACTGCCAAGTTCCCGGACACTCTGTAGATGCCGTCAGTCTCCAGTCCTTTCAACGAAACACACAGAGATGGTTAGATAAAAGGTTAAAGGGATGTGTTAAACAGCCCTCCCTGGAGTCCGAGAAACGATTTAACTTTAGGTGCTCTTTGGGAAGTAATAGGAAAATTGGCTATATTATGTTTTTTGGTTTATATATTTACATTTTATGTACCCTTTTATCCTCACATTCAAACACATTTCATGGTTCATTTTTAAACTTTTTTATCCTTTTTTTTTTTAGCTATTTCAAATCCTCAAGTTATATACAAAAGATAATTTTAAAAAATGGTTAATGTTTAGATTTCATTTTAGGCCAAACTCATTTTATCTCTAGCTGCCGAAACCAATCAGTTAGATTGAACTGATTTTTGAGAAAAAAATAGAGTGCTGCTTCTTTTTCCAAAATTCAAACACAATTCAAAACAAAACTAAACTAACATTACCAGACATTTTAAGGATCTGGAGCTCTTGTGAGAACTTTGTTGACTATTTCACAAAGCC
Source organism: Neodontobutis hainanensis (assembly GCA_024349245.1). Taxonomy (NCBI): domain Eukaryota; kingdom Metazoa; phylum Chordata; class Actinopteri; order Gobiiformes; family Odontobutidae; genus Neodontobutis; species Neodontobutis hainanensis. The sequence continues at coordinate 2,404,205 of JALDNG010000005.1, forward strand.
TTCAGCTCTGACGCCATTGTTTTCTGCTTGTTATGCTGTAGCCATTCTTTTTTGGTAATCAATAATTTATTCAGCCAATGAAGCGTTTTGTTGCATAAGCCGAGTGAATAAAGTTGAGCAAAAGAGTATTTTGACACTTTAAAAGAGCAGAAGAACCTGTAAAAAACAAAAATTCAGCGCGAGTGTGTAAAGAGCTCCATCTAAGGTTGAAACTTTCTGTTTTAGTTTTACGTTATGCAGCTCAATGAAGCGCTAACAGCACCTGGAAGATGTGGATTTCTGCTTTATCAGCAGGTTTCATTGTCATGGCGGCAGAAACAAGTCAAATTTTGTGGGGCTTTGATTAGGAAATACACATCTTCACAATGACAAGGAGTGCTGTAATGTGCACACAAAAAGCTACAAAACCAGAATATACAACAAAATCAAAATCAATTCAGGTACAAAAAGTCCTTAACAGCATAAAAACTGAGGAAAACTCAGACAATGTTATACTAGAGACAGAAGTACAGCAGTAATTTCAAACAGGTTCCCAGTATATGTCTCTGTGTAGGTGCAAAGCCATCGCTGTTGTCTCCTCTCCAACAGTTTACAGTTCTGTGACATATCAGACTATTTCCTCTTCCTCTTATGGGGAGTAAACCATTTTGTCTTTAAACTTTCTGAAATATCTGGCTGAGAAGCTGGAAAAAGGGGGATACAGAGACATATTTAATTCATCAAAAGCAGGTTTAAAAGCTTTACTGGTCAAAAACAAAAGAAAAAATCTTTGTGTATTAAATATTCATCTGTTCAATTTCAAAACAAGTCTATTTTCTCTCATTTGGATCTATCTCTGTCTGGCAGCTGTCAGAAGTTTTCCTCTAAATTTTTTGCAATGATAAGTATTTGGCGGTGATTTTGTTGATGATTCGTGTCACACGCTGCGCAGGAGGTGCTAAGCTGCTGTCAAGTGACTGCAGCACAAAACAGGACTGAGGGTGTGTTCTCATGTGACCGTTTGAGTCTGAGTGAATCACATTAGCAGGGAGCCCGCGGTGTTTGTGGGATTTCTCTACCTCTCCTCTCCACGGCTTCGGTACAAAGTCGAACAAAGCGAGGGACGGTGCTCTTCTCTCTCTCGCAGAGCATCTCCAGACGACAGCCGAACACTTGATCTGAGGACACACACAGATAAATCACTGTTTGTCCCTGAATGACACTTTTTTTTTTTAAACAAAACCATGATGTAAGAGCTACAGGCATAACTTTATCTAGAGCTACAATTATTGTCCACTGTTGTAGAAAACCTATGTGTTCTGCTGTGTTCCCAGCAGAAAACCAAACACCTTTGATGATGCAATGCACCTCGTGCCCTGTACACTTCTATAGAGTGAGGTTATAAAAAGCCTCTACATCAGAGTACAGTCCCTCACAAAGAGCTTTGATCAAATACTGTGGACTTTTTGGATTTAGAGAAAAAGAGACTGATTTACATTTTGCTGATTATTATGTATCTACAGCCGCTATAAAGCAAAAAATCAGCATACTATAAAACTATACAGTATAATGCCAGTCCTTTTTTCACTTATAACTTTGTGATATGGATTGATTGCATCATGTTTGAGTGTCATCTACAAACACAATAAAGAGTAAAGGGTCCAGTACAGACCCCTGAGGAAGGTTTGTTTCCTGAAGCTCAGCCTGCCACCTTTTATTATGCTGTTCACTGTAGCGTCACAGGTACTGGTGAATATTCAATCATTCATCTATTTACTTATTCCCATTAGGGGTCACAGGTGACTGGGGACACACCTTTACTCTCACATTTATGCACGCTGAGATTGAGGACTTTCATTTTAGTGCCCAATTTGACCAAAGTCACACAATTGCAGACAAGCTGACCTTTAATGAGGCCTTTCTCCTGCAGGGCCTGCAAAGGAGGTCTCTTCAGGATCAGCTTCTTGAGCCGGGTCTTGACCCGTTTCCGCTCGGTGTTCTCCAGGTTGGACGAGGAGCGAGGTACTGCGGGGGGGAGAGGAACAGGGGAAGAACGGGAGGAGGAAGAAGAAGTGTAGGTCAGTGCGGGGGGCTGAGCTGTGGGTCGGAAGAACAGATGAGACGGGATAGTGGTGAGGATGAAGAGCGGCAGAGCGGGACGGCGGCGCAGGCGGGACAGGACGGAGGGGGGGATGATCTGCCAGGGGGGCTGTGTGAAGATGTAAACAGGCTGGAGAGAGCAGAGAATGGAGGACAGGACGGAGGGGTGTAAGGCGGCTGTGTGGGAGATTAGAAGAAAGAGCAATGATCAGAATGAAGATGACGCTGATGGTGAGAGGTACAGGCTATGACACGCCCCTTTCAGAGATCCAAGAATAAAAGAAAGCTCAAACTAAAGAAAGATCAGAATGACACAGCTTATTTAAAATATCACTTCAGGCTAATAATTTACAGTAATCATGATCTGTGTTAATTAAAAACGGTTAGAGCAAAATGCAACAGGCCTGACTGCGAACATAAACCTCTTTGAGGCTGTTGTCGACATATAGTGTTGTTTGGGAGAAGATTGAGTGGGACTATTGAGACTTGGAGCATGATCATTGATATATTTACACACCGTCCCATGCCTAATGCTCTCTGAACTAAGCCGACAAATCCACAAAGTTATACATAGTTTGAGTTGTTTGATCATTTAAAGAGGGGCCAGTATCTGATAAAAATCTGATGGACTACATCTCTTATGTGAAGACATTCACAGAACATGTGATAATGGCAGGAAACTGTTATATTACAGCCATGCACTTGACAATTCAAAAGAGAAATACAGCCAAAGGACGAACACATGTGCAAATTTCCTTTAAAGTCAGTGGCTTTACTGATATTAATATTTATTATTCATTCGTGTAGTGGACAGTCGTGTGGTTGTGTAAAATGATTTTTGAAGAAAGTCAGAGTGGAGTGAAAACTTGATTCGTGTTGAGGCTTACGAGACGATTTCCTCTCGTCCTCGTCTCCGCTTTGGTCCAGCATCTCCACGCTGCCTGCTTTCCTCAGAGAATACAGGAGCACATTGTCCAGTGGGTTTTCACGGTCCTGAGGACAAGACAACGTAAATTAAACTAAGAAAATCTGAAATAACTGTTGGTTTTAAAGAAAGTAAAATATAGTTTAGTTAAATAATAAGATAAATAATATATTTTGTAAAGGGGCATGTTATTATTACCTAAAAGTGTATATCCTCATATTTGTAAAGACAGAAGGACTCTGGATCTAACTTCTCCTTGATTTTGTTATAATTTGTAACAGTTTTTGTAAGT